>CM029118.1:19680000-20102500 GCA_016859345.1 Istiophorus platypterus
TGTTATAAAACATAGAATTGACAATATTTCATTAGAATGTAGTTTTTATATTGACTGAAGTAAAGTCTTTAGGTTGAGAAGTTGTCATGGGTTGGGGAATTACTTTTTCTATGTCATGGTGTAGCGGCAATAATAGTGTATTTCAGGGCTCCATCAAAGACCATCAGTCAACCCAAGCATCATTATTTCTAGTATGTGCCCCACTACATGGGACACACACACATACACAGGAAGGTCATTGCCAAATGATCAATTGAGCAAATTCCCAGCTCACTGAAAAAGACACAAGCTAAACTGAAATTACCTTGGGACAGTTTTTCTTTGAGTTGTAGTGGTTGTAAAATTAATTTTTCAGCATCCAAACAGCAGTTCCAATAGCTGTAGTGAGAAAAAAAACAAATTAACCACATATGTCTTACCAGCTACCACCCTAAGGACAAGAACAATTGATCATCATGGTAATGCCCAAGTTCTGCTTCTGTATTTAGAGCTCCCGTGGTCAGAGGCTTTGTTGCTCCAAATACTGAATAATGGGCTTCATTTTTAATGTCATATTATTATTATTCCTGTACTTTCATGGTATAGTTACTAGATGTGTTTAGCAGAAAAGTTTTTTTCCTATTTGTACTTTTTTCAGCATTTTTTTAATTGAAATACAGCAGTGAAATTCCTACAAAGGATTTTCATAAATGGAAAAAAATAAAAAATATCAAAGCAAAATCACGTGTTGCATTTATAGTTGGGCACCTGAACTTTGAAACGATCTCACCTGGTCAAAAAAGAATAAAGAATCATCAATTCTCAGGTCATATGGAACAGCTACTGTATACTTTACATGCCATTTTTTCCTCGTGTCCGACCTTGGATTAACATTGGTAGTGATGATGAAATCAAGGATTGCTTATATTGTTGACAAAGCTGTGACAAGTTCTCCAATGTCAATGCCTTTTTGGATCTGATGAGAAGGTAGAAACATTACATCTGCCGTCAGGCCTAATTTATCCGTTCTGGGTGTGGTTTGTCAACATTTACATGCTGACTATTTTTTTGCTCATCAGCTTCATGGTGGCATTTTGACTTTTCTTTATTCTTGAGAGAAACATGATGCTGTAAAAACTGAGTCAGGTTTGCTTCCAACAAGTATGTTGTTCATTTAGGCTTGCTGCTACACACCAGTCATTTACTTGCTTTCCACAAAGGAGAGAATATGATATCAAAGAAAGTGCATTTTCCTCTCCTAGAACAAGCCTGTCAAGCTGGAGTTTGAAATCCCCACAGTTGAGCCAGACTGTAGTGGGGAACAGTAAATCTTCATCCCTTATCAAGGTTTAAGATCGTTTTTTTTTTTTTTATTGTGGTGTACATTTCACGGTGGCAACTGATCATACACATACAGTTGCCCTCAGACCGGTACTATGATTGAGTTTTCCATTTTGATTCATAATGCCATTGAAGTGCAACTGGTGGGTCATTATGTTGTAGGAGCCTGATCATGTCTTCCTATGTGGTTAACTTGATTCTGAGCATGTTAAGGTCAATATCCTAATCTAATTACATACTTTTGAAAGTGTTGAATATATGAGTTAAATATTTATATATCAAATATATTATATAGAAAAATACAAAAGAAAATCTGCAGTTTAGTTCAGTGGGGGTGTTAATACTCAAACATTGAAATGATTATGTACGTTTTTTACGTTTTTCTTTCAATCTGGCCATTACACAAAGGAGCAATTTGTGTAAATCCGACTGGATTTATTCCCTCTTGCCAAACGACAAGGTCTTTTTTGGGGTTAATGCTTTAGTTGTTAACTGTATAAGACCGACGACAATATGTCGTGAAAACACATGAAGACCAAAAAGTCACGATCGACGACACGCGTCTCTACGTGGTTGTGACGCTATGACGCCGACCGCGCGTTTACGGAAGTAAACACCGTTCGTTTCGCGTGGAGGGAAAAACAACAACCGGGCTATGGCGCCGAAGTTGGAGCGTTTCGTCAGCCCGGGGAAGGGCAACGGCCTGCGGGCGACGGCCGGCATCGGGCCGGGGGAGCTGCTGTACCGCGCCGAGCCGCTGGCGTGCTGCGTGTCCAACAGACAGGCCGCAGGTGTCTGCCACGGCTGCTTCACACGGTGAGACGGGCGGAGGTCGCCCTCGGCGCTAACACGCTGGACTCGGCGCGGCCGGCGGGTGGGCGGCGCAGGCTTTAGCGCCGTTAGGTGGTTGTCGGGCAAAGGTGGGGAACGGGGACCCGTTCTCGGTCCATGTGAGCAAACTTAAAGTAAATAGAGTAACTGTCGCTCTCCGTTGTCTGTTAGTTTGTATGCATGTCACAGACTTTGTTTACAGTCCTTTATAAACGTGTTGCCATTGTGCGTGTGTGTCGTTAGCTAAAGTCTTACGCGACTCTTATTGCCCAAATTGCACAGCGGGAGCTGCAAGTCAGTTCTTCACCTGGCCACTAGGTGGCACCGTGGCTCTTTCCTGGTTCTGGAGGAGGCGGGAAGTGAGAAGTGACACTTGAGCGCTGAGAAGTTGGCATGTTAAAGTTCCAGCTGTAGAAAATACTACAACTGAAAAATAGATCTGTGAGAAATCTCCTAAAATAAGATCGTTTTCCCCTCACTGACCTCACCGCGAACGGTTTCTGCTGCACAGACGTGGATGAAGGCTTATTGTGCAGCGTAGCTAAGGTGTTTCCCTTGGTGAAACGTGAATGTCTTTAGTGTTCAGTGAATAAAGGATCCAAGCCCCTATCAGAGATTCAGATCTGAATGTGAAGACACCTGGGAAAAAGTTGCTGCTACGTCTAGACCCTGCTTTGATCTAGCTACCTTTTACGTAGAGACGCTGGGTGCGAGGCCAAAACCACCAAGGTCACCGTGCCTTTTCGATTTTGGTGATGTGATTAATTGTAATAGTTTGAGTATATGGAATCATGCACGGATATTTAAAACACAGTATCAGCTGATAATGGCCTTAAGATGAGTTCTGCTTTATTACACAATTTTAATGGTATGTGTCCTAATCTAGTTTTAAGAACTTTTAATATTTTTGCTACTATCATACTTTCAATGGGTATATTTCTACAAATTAATTGGCCACACACCAAAACATGGCCCATTTAATATTCCACCATATGCAGTACATAGTGCATGGAGAAAAGGGTAAACACAGGGTTAATTGGGGGTCCAACAGCAGATTTTGGACCTGGGGCCCTATAGTGCATAATTTATCCATGGCTAGGTTATGTTTCTTGTGTGAAGATATTAATTTGTCACACTAATTTCACCATACTATTTATTCCATGCTACCGTGGTATCTCCTTAATAATCTGTGGTTGTAGTAAGCCATTGTGGGCTAATTAAAAATTTTCAAATCAATGGCCAGGATTTGAAAATGGCAGTATTGAAATTTTATACGATTTTTAAAATTATGATGTCATATTGTTTTAATATGGTATCCTTGAGTTCAGTCATGTTATTTGTCAGATATTCATTTATTTTTTTGTTGCTCATTTTGTTACCAAGACAGTCTTATCTTATTATTTTATTTATAGCAGTTTCCAAACTGATTTTCTATTAAGTTTACTACAGCACAGTATTGTTGTAATATAATATAATTATATTGTTTATATATAAAATTTCATAATTCTCTGATGAAGGATTTTATTCTTATCACCCACACATATTATATAGACATTCTGAATGTAGTAGAAACAGACAGTGGGATGATTTGTCCTCTTTCATCTAATTTGCTGGTGATATTTGTCCAGCTGGATGCTTGATGGAACTGCTGCTCTCTCTACTGGAGCCAAACTCACCTCATCGGGCTAAACAGATGCATGTGAATTTAATGAGACTGATGAGACCAGTGTGCTGATTTCTGGTGCAGGGACTGCAAGGTGAATAGAGGGTAAATTACTGTGGGCAATATACAGTATATATATGAACCTTGGCAGCAAATGGAGGATGATTAATTAGATCAGTTGATGCAGATAACCTCCGAGAGAATAATAAGTCATAGCTCTTGTCGAATTTCGATCTCCATATTAAGCTAAATTTTACGAGAGTGTATGATAAGTTCAGCAGCAACCAAACACTCTCTAATATCTCCTGTTATTCAACTGGAAAGCATTATTCCTTTTCTTCTTACACTGTGTGAATTTGAACTGTCTGGTGTGCCTTATTTAGCACTGAAAAAAAAAGATAAACATGAGTTCAGTAGTTGAGATATATATGGTACAGTATCTGATGGCATACACTATCAGAGGTCCACACTATCAGGTAAAATCTTTCCTTTAGTGTTGACTATTCTATCAATATGTTTTCATGCCAGAGTCTGACTCGTGGAGTATTTGGAAGATTCAGCAAATGGACAACCCCTGATCTGTACTTAAAAAGACACGAGAAACAAGAAATTAAAGACAATGGATGCTTTATTTTAAAAAAAAAATAAAGAAAAAAAAAGTAAGTAAAGGTGGGGATATTGAAAAATGGATGAACAATTAGACAGGGGAAGACACAAATGTACTGTAAGGAGAGAAAAAAAGCCAGTAGTGTGTTTGTATGTACTAATACTGTATATATGCTGTTGGCATGAATAAAATAAATAATTCATTTATCAAATAAAAGAACCAAACATTTGCTGGTTAGAGCTTCTGAAATTTGAGCATTTCCATGTTTTTCTCAATTTCATATCACATATTTTATAACTGGGTTTAAATAAATAACTGTTAGTAGCTCTACTGTTGGGTGTACTTGACCACATTCTTAGGTTATGATTCAGTAGTAGATATGATACTGCAAACAACTTTGTGCATGTTGTCTGAGGATGGCGTATGATTTTTATATTTACTGCATATGTATTTAAACGTGTTGTTTGGGGCTGGTGGATATAGGAGCGTATTGTATGCTGGGAAAATAAAGAACAAACACACATGAACACACTTGTCTCATTTGGCACACAGCATACTATCCAGAACAGTAGGGCCAGTCAGGTCCATTGTAGCTATACAGGGACATATCCCTTCATTTGCTTTCTATTACATCTCTGCTGGGCAAACAGCATGTCTCTGCTAACAGAGCACAGGCTGTAGGTATTAAACAGCATCCACAGTCAGTGATGAGTTTATGTAGCACTGAAGAGCATTTTATTTTTCCACTAATAATGAACTTAATAATTCTTAACCCTCAACTTTCCATGTGCCCCTCAGATAGACACTTCACCCCCAACTGCTTTGTGGAAGACTCTTGCTGTGCTGTCTTGGCTGCTGTGTCTGTCTCTGTGTCTTTTTTCTCTCAATTACTGGAATGTCAGCTTAGTCATTTTTTGTTAGCTAAAGAATAGCTGCAGGGAAGTAAATGTAGAGAAATGCTGCTACATGATGTGACAGCAGGGCAGTATTGTTTATTTTATATAATTTGAATTTATTCCTTCAGCTGCACCCTTCACAGACTATCAGTCATTTAAAACTAAAGTGTGAGGAGAGAACATCTACCAGTCAGCAGACACGTACTTGAATTTGCGTATGTTAAAAGTCATAACCTCTGTGGGTGTTAATGTCAGTCCTGAATATTGTAGGGAGGCAATAATACTATCATATTCATCCGGTAGTGACTATTGTGCTTTCACCGAAGTTCCCTCTTCACTACTAATGGCTAGGAGGCATCATGCCCTTTGTTTTGGTGATATGGTTTATAAAAGTAGCTCCCAAATCACCTTTAGGCAGAAAGAGGGCAGGGACAAATATGGAGATGTCCATTGTTTTCACTGGCAATTCTACAACTAATCCTAACCTAAACCTAATTTTAACATGAATCTTAGAATTCTAACTTTAACCTTGAGGTTGTGAGGACTGGTAAAAATGACCTCCCAACAATGGCTTCAAACCAAATTTGCCCACACACCATTGTAGAAAGACATGTAGACACGAACACATGCACACAGTTTTAGGACTCTTGGCTACAAGCCTTAACATTGTAACTTGACATTTATTCAATATCTCAAAAAAGATACTTACCCTCTAACATAGAAAGATAGAGTTATAACAACAGAAATCAATAATGAATTAGGGAGTTTGTGCCTCAACTGAATGCAATTATTTTTTCTATGTGCTTTGGGCAAATAGGAGGTTATGTCTGTGTGTGTGTGCAATAAAACAGAGCTGATGTTGGTTGAAGTATGATCATGGTTTTGAGATATTGAATAAGCGTCACTGCTACATCTGCTTGAATTGTGGCTGACACTCATCAGCCTGATTTTCAGAATATGTGTTGCACATCTTGTATTGATTTGGTATCCTTGAGAAATGTGTAGGTAGTATTGGTATCACAAAAACAGTTGTATTAGCCAGGACTGGTAAACACATGTACCTGCACACATGCACATGCAATCCAAGAGAGAGATTGGTCTTAGAGATGCAAAGTGTGTTTTCACTTAAACACAAGCAATTAGGCTCATAACATGACTGGGTGTTGAAGAACATGTACAAATCTGTGAGTGTGTTTAAGTGTGCATCTATATGTATGGCTGTATCTCATTGCATTAACAACAGGGAGACATACTTGAGGTGTGAATACACGTTTTTGTGTTTGTGCAGTAAAATAGCAGGTCGGGGGTTTCAAAGCTGTAGTTTATTACAGGCCTTAAAGGCTTTATGTAAGTAATGAGTGATAAATGCTGAGTTCATACACACAGACACACACACACACACACCTCAGCAGGATTCCAATTGCCGGAGGTCAACAAACAAACAACTATTAGAGGTTCTCAGACTCATACAGAGGAAGGAGCGGGGTGAGGAGAGATAATTGGCACAAAGAAAGCCTTGCCCATGTCATTCTTGTTTAGTAGTTCTTTTTATTGTTTATGTTGTGAATGGTAAGTTTCATTACTGCGATGCAATGAAGAAAACAGTAAGACACAATTTTGTTTTTCCATCATCGGGCAGTAACACTGAGCCTCACAGGGCAAAACTGCAGTCCAAGCATGTTTTTACGATACCGATAAGAGTCAGGAGTTAACTTGCAAAAGGTTTCAGCTGGAAATGTTGCACATAACAGTACAAGAGACAGAATCCCTCTCACAGTGATGCTTAGATGTTTGTTACAAATTTGAGAGAGGAAAGAGAGGAAGTTCCAGAGGAAGATGGAGAAATGACACATAATCTCTGTTGGACAGATAACTCATCAAACACACAAATTCTTTGATGGGTTCTTCTCTGGTTTTGACAGACCAAAGAATGTAGATGTGTCTCTCTCTGCTGTCAGATTGTTTGTGTGTTTTGTGTGTGTGTGTGTGTGTGTGTGTGTGTGTGTGTGTGTGTGTGTGTGTGTGTGTGTGTGTGTGTGTGTGTGTGTGTGTGTGTGTGTGTGCGTGTTAGATGAGGGGGGCTGTGGCAACATTATCTTTGTCAAACAAAGTCTTTATATTTGACACCAATCTCTCACTCACTGTCTCTTTTGGACCACACAGAAACACAAATATACTCACACTACAGAAAAGAAAAAACAACCTGACACTGAATTTATCATGAGAAACTTTTGATTGCAAGTCAGATCATTTCGGGGGGGGGGGGTCTGCTATGTCAAAGAATGTAAAAAAAAAAAAAAAAATACTGACAGATGGTTTACTTGACAGTTTGGATTTAATTTCAGCGGAATGTGAATGGCTGTTATATCGAAGCTGAACTTGTATAAAGACAACAAAATGTAAAAGCAAGGTAACAGTAGATGAACTAGAGACTCTGCCTTTTGAACCAATCCATAAAAATGTGTCACCCATAGTGTTTAACAAAAGTTGCATCTCAAAAGCAGGGTTTGAGATGCAACTTTGCTTGTTTTATCTAGTCAGTATGTACAAGATCTCTCTCTCTCTCTCAGCCATTTTTTTCAGGGTTAACCCAGAACTGATTTTAGTTTTACCTCCAAGTGTGTTGTGTTAAATAGGCAGCAATGCATTGAATTGCCAGCAGCAGATGGTGTTAAGACACAACATGTGGCGAATGTTCAGCTTGCCTTATTCAAAAGCATTTTACCATTGGAATGTTAATGAACAATCAATATTCAAAAAAAGCCGATGTACCCTCCTAGTAAGCATTGGCTACAGCTAACAATGTTAACATTGACCGTTTGTTTGCGACTGATCTCAGAAGTCAAGAGAAACACCAGTTCTTTCTATTTTTTCCTCCAATCTCTCTCCTTTTCCCTCTCTCCTCTGCATGTTTATTTGATACAACCTTTACAGTTTAATCTGTAATGTGTTTGTTGCTCATGCCGTGTTTTATCTATGCACCTACAGAGCAGCTTCACCACACAACTCTGTTTATAGCCTACATGAGCCTCATGTTTTACTTGTAAGACTCGCATTTCAATACCTTTGTTATCTGTGATGTGATTTGCACAGGTGTTTGGGTGTGTGTGTGTGTGTGTGTGTGTGTGTGTGTGTGTGTGTGTGTGTGTGTGTGTGTGTGTGTGTGTGTGTGTGTGTGTGTGTGTGTGTGTGTGTGTGTGAGATCATGGCAAAATTCAGTCCTGGAGAAACCTGCTGTAGTAGGAACTACCAAAGATAACCCATGATTACTGAGTACTCATGTAATAATGTAGTACTAAATACTCAGTACCTGTGGGTTGTAGATGGGGTTTGCAGCTGGTTTGCAGCTGGTGTGATCTAATTGTAAGATTGTCTTTAGTTGATTTTGTATCTTAAATTTGGTTCATGTTCTCTGAACACATCTTGGCCACACTAATCATCTTTTCAAATGCATGTGCCCAGTGCCACCGACCGGAGGTAATGTGTTTTCGGCTTGTCCACTTATTCATACGTCCATTAATCTCATTCACATTTTTGGCCATGATCTAAGAGCTCATATGCTAATTTTAACAAAATATGATTAATGCCATTTTGATAAATTACTTCAAAGTTTTCACTACACATCTGGGCAGACATTCAGATAGGTTCATTGATATTTGGACAGCAACGCAATTTTTGCAATTTTGCTTCTACACAACAACAGTGGGTATGAAACGAAGGATCAAGTTGTGATTTAAGTGTAGACTTTCAGCATTAATTCAAGGGGTTTCACAAAAATTTTACATTAACTGTTTAGGAATTACAGCCATTTTAATACATAGTCCCTCATTTTCAGAAGCTCAAAAGTAATTGGACAAACCAACAATTATAAATATGATGATTATTTTTAATAGGCAGATGAAAATTCTTTTGCAGTCAACATCTGCTTGAAGTCTGAAACCCATGGACATCACCAAATGCTGAGTTTCCTCCCTTTACCAGGCCACCTTCAGTTGCTGCTTATTTGTGGGGCTTTCATAGCTCATTTTGTTTTCAAGAAGTGAAAAGCAGGTTCACTTAGGTTGAGTTCAGGTGACTGACTTGGCCATCGAAGAATTTGCCTTGAGAAGCTCTTGGGTTGCCCTTTCAGTATGTTTTGGGTCAATATCCATCTGCACTGTGAAGCTTCATCCTATCAGTTTTGTAGCCTTTGGCTGAATCTAAGCAGATAGAATTGTCCGGTACACTTCAGAATACATCCTACTGCGTCTATCAGCAGTCGCATCATCAATAAACACCAACGACCCAGTTCCACTGGCAGCAATACATGCTCATGTTATAACACTGACTCCACCATGTCTGAGAGATGATGTGGTGGATATAGATCATGAACTGTTCCTTTCCTACTCCATACTCTTCTCATAATTCTGGTATAAGTTAACCTGGGGAGTTTTGACCTGAGATGTTGTGATGGGTTTTTCTTCAGCAAGAAAATTATTCTGTAACCACCCGACTTAGTCATCTTCCATGGTCTTTTGGTGTTGCTGAGCTCACCAGTACATTACTTCTTTTTAGGAACCTACCTAATTGTTGATCGGGCCACTCTTGAAGTTTCTGCCATCAGCCTAACGACGGCCTCCTTCATTTGCATTGGCACCTCTTTGGACAGCAACTGTTCCTATGAAGAGCTACCAAATGTAAATTCAACACTTGGAATTTGCTCCAGACCTTTAATCTGCTTTAATTGTCATGAAATAATGAGGGAACAGGCCAAATCTGGACAAGAAATTATAAATTGTTAATTGTCCAGTTACTTCTGAGCCCCTGAAAGTGAGGGACTACTTATAAAAATTGCTGTAATTCCTGAAAGGTTAAGGTGATATTCTTATGAAACCCCTAGAATTAAAGCTTAAAGTTGAAACTTCAATCACATCTTGATTTATTCATTCCAAATCTGATGTGGTGGTGTAAAGAGGCACTTGCAAAATTTGTATTACTGTTCAAATATTTATGAACCTATTTGTAAACTGCAACACGACTGTTTGGTGGAGGCATACAACTGCAAAGCAGCAATTCCAGTTTCTACATATTTTTCCCTCCTCTCACTCGCTCTCTCTCCTTCTCTCTCTCTCTCTCTCTCTCTCTCTCTCTCTCTCTCTCTCTCTCTCTCACACACACACATACACACACACATTGGTCTTTCCATAGTTGTGAGGACACTAATTTTTACCCTAACTTTGACCACTGTCCCCAAAAGCACCTTTAACCTTTAACTGGGGACATGGATTTTGTCCTCAATTGGACAAGCTGACCCCAACTAACTGGTCTTTAGTCTGAAATTCGTTCCTAAAAGGAGTCTATGATGGGGACACGGACACCCACCCACACCCACCCACACACACACACACACACACACACACACACACACACACACACAGACTGCCTTATGTTTGAATCCTGTTATTTTCTCTGTTCATTCTTTGTCTCTGTATTTTCTGGGACAAACTGTGTTTCATCTTGAAACGTCCGCCCTGTCTCTTTTACTCAGATGCACTCTTTTTTTTTTTCAGACACGTTTTATGTGCACACCCTGTTCCCCCTTTTCTCACCCTTGAACTTGCGTGCGCGAACACACACACACACACACACACACACACACACACACACACACACACACACACTGTGAGGATGCACTGATATATGAGACACACAGATTGCTACTTTAGATGTAGTTTGACAAGCTTACAGACAGACATGAGCAGGAGCAGATGAGAGGAGGGAAATACTTCAAAAGGCAAGTCAGCAATCCTCCTCCTTTCATTTGTTCCCTCCTTTGGATTTATCCTCCCATCTGCTACTTCTGACATCTCTGTCTTCCTCCCTTTCTCCTTTCCTTCCAGTTTTTCTTCCCATCTGCTTTCCTTCTCTCCTCATTCTCTGCGTTTTTCCTCACCCTTCTCTTCCATCATTTCTTCATTCCTTATCGTTCCTTTCCTTTTTTTCCAACCTGCCTCTGCCCTTTCTCTCTACTTAATTCATGAGGTAGATTATTTTTCTCGCATCTGCTTCTTTCTCCTCTTCCCCTCTTTTCTCCATCTCCCTCTAGTTATCCCTGCCTCCTGCAGTTAGTGACCCAGGTTTTTCCAAAACATCTTCAAGTTGGGAAACACACACACACAGTGGTATCATTTGCAAACCGAGCGATTTGCTGTAGAGTGGGAACACGCCTCCCCATGTGTGTAATGCTTAGAATTCATCAAGTAAAACATCTGTGTATATCTTTTTTTTTTTTTTAAATCTACTTGTGAGAACCACATACTTTAACAGAAATGTTGTGGTTCCTCACGAGGATGAACGTTTAGTCTTTCTGGAATAGTGCAACAAAATTAATGGATGTCAGAGTGTTTTTTTTAGCAAGCACAGAGCCTCAAGTGTGTGTGTTTGTTCCCAGTAGAGATTTTGGATAAAATGAAAAAGGCTCCCTTTAGATTCATGTTATTCCACTGAATGCTAATGTCTCTTTTAAAACCTCAAGGCAAAAGGTTTAAAAAAACAAAACAAAACAAAAAGCATAATTGACTGCTATCTGAGCTGGATTTCTTTGTTGAGTTGAGTTGAACATCTGTTGTTGATGAGCAATATGGATGAAATTTCTTCCTTCAGTTAAATATCGGGTAGATGAAAATCTTAATGCCAATCCTGAAGTTCTTTCACATTCACTTGGCTGTTATTGGAGCCATGTAGTGCCTATATTTCAGAATTTGGGATTTTAGTGGATTCTTGTTTGAATTTCAATCAGCATATCTCAAAAGCAGCTCAGCCATGCTTCTTTTATCTCAGAAATATAGCAATATAGTTCAGATCCATCCTTTCATTCTAGGACACCAAGAAAGTCATTCATTTCATTACACAGCTCCTTCAGATGACTAATTCTCTTTTTACTTGCATATTTCAGTCAAATTTAAACTATGGTTGTTTGAAATTTAACTTTCGGGCTTTTAACTGAGATCAAACGACATCTGCTCATATTTCTCTGGTTTTATTCTAATTGCACCAGGTCCTAGTATGATTTAGAATAGATTTTAAAATTCTTGTGATCACTCTTGATACACTGCATGGAAGACCTACAATATCATGATATAATGGCTGAATCTGTAAAATAAACTTAAATAATTTCCATCCTAACTTTTACTCATTTTTTCTGGTTTTGCCTTTTGTATAGATCTGTATATAGAATTTTAGCTTTTGTATCAAACCGATCTAATTTGATTATTGTGTGTGTGAGTGTGTGTGTGTGTGTTTGTTTGTGTGTATGTGTGTGTGTGAGAGAGAGAGAGAGCCCATGTGCACATGTACTCTAATCATCATTATAGTAAAACCATATGGAGACTCGTCCCAAATGATTCTTCTCAGGTGTCAATGAATCTTCGACTAAACAACCATTAAGAACTCAGCAAGGGTTCTAGGACAACTTAGAACCATGACAACCAAACATGCATCACAGCTCGTCTCTCTCTCTCTCTCTCACATATACACACTGGTAGTAATGATTTACATGCCAGTCACTAATCTACAATAAACTTGTGTGTTGATGTGTTGTCGTAACTGTGTTCTGGATGCCTGCATTGTACTCGGTGTAGTCATGATGTAGTACTAATGCAACAATAGATGGCAGTAGTATCCCCTCATGGTTACATTCACTTTAAAATACTCAGCAGTAACAGAGCTGGCAAATAGAGGGTTTGTGCTGGAGTTAGCTCTGCTGCATGAGGAAAAGATAATATGTCAAACAGTTTTGGGAAGAAATATGTCGCATGCTTGTATTTTTGCATGAAAAACAACCCTGTCATTCAAAACTCTACAAAATCATGCGATTAGTAGGTGTTCTTCAGCCATTTTTAAGGCATCAAGAATCTTGCAGTGGATTTATGTTAATATTTGTCAGTAATTAACTTTACATACACACTCACAGACCATTACTTGTCATGTGGGAAGGGACTGTGTTGTGTTGGCTGCTCAGCCTGGAAATGAGAAAATTCACTCAGGCACAACTGGACAGCCCAGAAAAGAGGACCCCACTAATTATTAACATACACAAGCACACACATAAACGCAGAACTCTTGTGGGTACAGTGCAGCTGCCAATACTCACGGGAAATTAATTACCATGCTACACACACACCAACAGAGACATGCTGAGGTAGGCCTAATTAGGTGTCTGATAGCATAGACTTAACAAATTGGCCGCAGATACACACATGTGAGAGCACATATCTATGCTCTTGCATATTAATTCAGAAAACCAGAATCTTTTAGTCACCTCTACTGTCAAGTGACAGTTTAAGTCCTTTAGTTTTCCTTTTTCTTCTTTTTGTGTTTCTCCTGGTTTTGTTCTCACTAACTTGCTGATGTCCTTTCTCAACTCATTTCTGACTTAAGGTAGAAGTAGACACATTAGCATATTCATGTACCAACAACAGTGTATATATCACATAATATTTCTTTGTAAAACTTGTGTCATAAATAAATGAACAAATGCAGTTTAGCTTTTATAGCAAATGTTTTCAAAATATGCTTAAGCTTATTTAGAAGCGGATAGTGTTTTATTTGAGCAAAATAAGATGTAGTTAAAACAATCCAGTTTCTTTACAGTAGAAAAGGGTATCATGTTCCTTGCAAATATTAACATGCTCTAAATAGTGACTTTCTTCTTTTTGTCCTTGGTCCTGTTCATACATGGCATTAAAATGGCATTGGTTGACTAATAATTCCTACTTTCAAGATAGGTAACTACTTGTAATACTTGTAATATACAGTGAGGTCTGAAAGTCTGAGACAACCTTCCCATCTCAGACTTTTGGTCCCCCCTGTATCTCTATTGGCTTTTTGCAATTTTCAGACTCCAGGACACATTAGCGTACACACTGGTAAAAAAATATGGACATATGTGGCCGAGACTACCTCCGAATGTATTTTAGAGCAATTGGATCTCAATTCATCCTCAGTATGTCTTCGGTGCACACATATGTAGAGCTGTCCACTTGAGATCAGATCGCTTGAGATATGTTAATGTTGGTACGAAAGGGACCTTTGTGTCTCCTAAGTGAGAAAATACAAAGCGCTCCATCTTGTTGCCACAGACTTTCTGACAAATACAGTAATCTTGATTATTGCTACACCTCACATTTCTATTAAATTTCAGGCAATGGCTCTATTCATTCACCCAGAACCAAGGGAGGCCTTTTCATATTCCTTATATTTTCT
Source organism: Istiophorus platypterus (assembly GCA_016859345.1). Classification (NCBI taxonomy): domain Eukaryota; kingdom Metazoa; phylum Chordata; class Actinopteri; order Istiophoriformes; family Istiophoridae; genus Istiophorus; species Istiophorus platypterus. The sequence continues at coordinate 19,694,561 of CM029118.1, forward strand.
AACCAACTGACAAAAAATTCAAAGATATTATTTTTTTCCTTTTATTGAACAGAAAAATGCAGCTCATCCTTGCCAGCAAATGTTTGGCATTTTTGCCAGATACACAACATAAATGATAAACTCATAATCCTAATTGTTAGTTGTGTGATAAATGCTATTATTATTACTGCAATTATGATGGAAGAGAATGAGAAAATGAAGGCCCACTGAAAATGTTTGGGGGGGAAATGGGGAAAAAGTACTAAATAAGAAAGAGAGTGTGATATTGAGAGGACTAAGGGTGGGGGGGGTCTATTTTTTAATTCAGCCTTCTGCATGTTCCTAATGAAACCCATCTAATGTTATTCATGAGTTTTCCTACTATGCCCGCAGACCAAGCATGGACCTGCCATCCAGAAGACTATCACTTCACAGCACATCTGATCTGACAAAGACACAGAGGGATATGAGGGCAGAAAAATGGCAGGGGGAGGAGAGCAAAAGAAAGGGATGAAGAGAGGGAGGAAAAAAGAGAGAACATTAAAAGAAACATGGCTGACGATGAGACAGATATCCTTCCTGGGGGGAATCGTAATCTCTGTTTGAAAATGAGTGATTTCTATGGTTCTGTTGCACACTAATGAACTGAAGACTACTAAGGAAATTTATATCTTTTCGCCGTCTTTCCTGTTTATTGTGATTCTTCTTGCTCTGCTGTTAATGTCCATATCTATATTTGGGCTATTTTAAACCAGTGTGTGTATTATGCTGGATGTACCATGCATAACAGCGTATGTTCTTGAGCCTATTGCCTAGGGCATGGAGCAGAGTCATCTCTGTGAATTAAATCATGAAATAATGTGTGTGGAAGGTATGGAGAACGTGTGGGTGTTTCTTACCCAACCAGATGATCCCAAATGACAAACAGGAAGTAGTCAGTTGAAAGAGAGCTCTATTGAACTATTGAACCATGGTATGTTACCATTGTTTTTTTTTGGTTTTTTTTCGTCACTTTGGAAGATGGACAGGTTTTTGCCAATAATCAAAATTAATGTGTCACTCTTCCCTGCTAAAGAGGACATTTTTTGAGGGAAAAAAATGAGCAGAGACGAAGAAAGAGGAAATGTGCAAAATCCAAAAGAATTATCATTACCAAGAATTATTACCAAGAAAAATTATTCAGTAATGTTCATTCAAAGTATGACCTCTGCATTGCTGCAGGAATGCCTGGAACACATATGTATACAGTGATGTATATGTGTGATGTACATATGTGTGTGTGTGTGTGTGTGTGTGTGTGTGTGTTTGTGTTTGTGTTTGTGTTTGATTGAATACACTGTAAATTCTTAGAGCTTATCAGCCTGGAGTTGGTCACCATAACAACAGTTGCTGTGGTGCAACTGAGCATTACTGTGGCTTAGTAACTACATACACTATCTCACATTCTACTTGTGATTCTTTCTCCTCTCAGTCACTCAGTTGTTACATCCATACATACGTATGTAAGTGTATATGTATGTATGTATATATGTTTATGTATGTGTACGTAAGTAAATAAATATATATGTATGTATGCGTGTGTGTATGTATATATATATATATATGTATGTGTGTATGTATATATATGTATGTGTGTATGTATATATATGTATATGTGTATGCATATATGTATATGTGTATGTATATATGTGTGTATATGTATGTGTGTATGCATATATTATGTATGTATCTGTATGTATATACGTATACATATAATAAAGAACAATTAGAGAAGTAAAAATGAGGTCATGATCAACATCAGCCTTCCCATCTACAATCATGGACATTGGATGGACTTCCTTCTCCCAGCATTTTGTGATGTGTCCAAACTGTTAGTGGCTGAGATATGTTCTCAGTTGACCTGTTGAAGCTGCACAGAGCCTGACTGTGTTTAGATGTGGTCTGGTCCTACCTGTTGTTATTGCTTTGCATCTCATACTGCAGGCATGCATTTCTTAAACTGTGGGTGGCTTTCTTGTCTCTGGTCAGTCTCAACATGTCAAGAATAACTCTGTTTTCATAACCAACCATCCCATGGTTAGGCTATAAATTTACCATTGGGTTCCAGCCTCGAAAGACCATTTCAAATAAAGTATTCTAACAAGATGGGGGTAGGAAAAGGGAGGAAAAGATGAGACAGATTATTAGGAAAACTGTAAATTAAGGGTCTAAGAGGGTGAGGAGGAGAGAACGGAAAAGAGGAGTGTGTTTTGAAAACTTGTCAAAGTCTACAGGGGCCTCAAGCCAAAAACAACAGATCAGTCTGCTCACACACTGGTAAATAGTTGTTGGAACCATCTAATTTTTTTGTTGATGTTGAGAGGCAACATCCCTCTGTCAGACTCACACTGTGTGTGTTCATATCATATGTCTGCATTTGCCTTTAAGGTTCTTGTAATGTCATCTACAGCATTCATAAGTGGGTCCAATCTAATGAAATGACCGACATTCAGTATAATAAGCCCTGGGCTAAAGTATTTACATACATCATTACATGTTCTACATTACCTCATTTACTGTCTGTAAGCTCATAATACCATCCATTGTCACATTTAATTAGCAATATTTTATAATTTTCTCCTAATGACATGCTGAACTATACAAGCATTGTCTCCTCTGCTTTCCCCGACTTCCCTGTGCTTTCTGTATGTCCTTGTATCGGAACAACACAAGTAATGCAGAGAAATCCCTAACACACACCCACACAAACACACACACACCCGTGTGCCTGAATGCAAGGTACTCAGCATTCTGGCTTGTCAGTTGTTAGTACTTGTGCAACTAAATGCAGAGACTTTCAACATGATTGTGTTTAATAAGATGAACTCAAAGTTGTGAGATTCAGCATCTGATAAATATGTTTCACTGTAGCTCAGAAAAAAATATTTGTAAAATGCAGAAAAAACTGCAATATTGGTGCATCCCTGTAACCCAGTGGTCTAAGATGCAGTTCATGCAATTGCAACATGCCATGTTTGATTTCAGCTGGGGATCTTTGTTACGTCTCTCATTTTCCATGTCTGTCTCCTTTTTGTCAAATACGATTGTAAAGATAAAGTGTCATTTTAAAGGAACATGTATGTTTTAAAATTATGGATACTAAAGGATTAACTTTAAAACTACCTTTGAGTGCACTGTAAGCTGAGCGGCCCTTATGCAAGAAATGATCAAGAAACCTGAAGGGGGTGATTGGGAGGAACAGCTCACCTGATCTGAGCCCGAGTGGTATTTTGTTGTTGAACTTCTGCCTAGCCATGGATTGACCATAACAAAGCCCCATGTGCAGGCAAAAGTTGGTTCATAAGTGTACTTGGTGACGGAACACCTCGGGCAGAGGTCTCTGAGGTAGGTAAGAAGCTCCACAGTGGCAAGGGACTGGGAGTGGATGATGAAGGCTTTTGACTTGGTTGAGCTTTCTTAGCTGACATGCCTCTTCAGTGTCACATGGAGGTTGGGGATAGTGCCTGTGGACTGGCAGACCAAGCTGATGATTCACATTTTTAAAAAGGGGGACCAGAGGGTGTGCTCAAGTTATTGGGATGTCGCACTGCTCAGCATCAAGGGGAAAGCATTTCCCAGGGTGCTGGAAAGGAGGCTCTGACCAGTGGTTGAATGTCAGATTCAGGAGGACCAATATGGATTCCATCCTGATCATGGAACAGTGGACCAAGTCTTTATCCTTGCAAGGCCACTTGAGGAGTCATGGGAGTTTGCCCATCCAGTCTACATGTGCATTTCAGGACTCGGAGAAGGCCTTACAATGGGGCCCTTGGGGGTAGTTGTGGGGGGGGTACTGTGGGAGTATAGGGTGTCGTGGCCATTACTGCAAGCAACCGGGTCCCTATATAACTGAAGTGAGAGTTTTCTGTATTCTCGGCAAGAAGTCAAACACTTTTTCAGTTGATGTTGGTCTCAACCAGCGTTGTCCCTCATCACCTATCCATTTTGTGTTTTTAATGGAAAGGATTTCAAGGTTCAGTGAGGAGGAGGCCAATGTCCAGTTTGGGGCCTTAGAATTGCATCTCTGCAATATGCTAATGATGTGCTTCTGTTGGCCTCATCAGACCATAACCTTCAGCATGCACCAGGTGGTATGTGGCTGAGTGTGAAGTGGCTGGGATGACAGTCAGCACCTCAACCTCCATGAGTTTCTGCCCCATGTGAAGGAGTATAAGTGTCCTGGCATCTTTTTCATGGGTGAGCTGGAGACTGACAGCCGGATTGATTGAAGCAGCGGCAGCAGTAAAACAGGCATTTTAACGGGACCAGACAAAACGTTTTGAAAGTATCCTTTAATTATTAATTGTATGGCCATGTAAGAACTTGGGTACGTTTCTGTTTCTTCTTGTTATTATGCCTACACATCAGTGACAGCCATGACTGGAGGTCAAGTTCACCGTGACCTCATGTCAGTCTCTTTCTTATGTAAATGTGTATCAGTATCATCTACAAAAAACGTACACTTGAAGTCAAGGATGAACTAATTAGAATTTGGTGGTCAGAGTTCAGAGGTCAAAGTCAGTGTGACCTCAGACAACATGTTTTTGGCCATAACTCAAGAATTTACATAAAATGATGAAATAATGACATTCTGTATCCAAAAGGTTGAATGTCAGCTTCACTGTGACATCATAATGTTTTGCAAATACACTTAATACCTTTTATTCCTTCAAAGTTTCACTACACATATTAAGAGTCTGAAAAAACATGGATGTAAACCTAAACTTGACTGTTGGCAGAGGCATACAGTTGCAGTGCAGTAATTCTAGTAATCATTTATTTGAACTTAAATATCAATCAATCAATCCCACTGGATAAAAGTGGAAGTGCCAAAAAAACCCTGCTGGAATATTATATATTGCAAGCACATTACCTATGTATATGATCCGTATGTATTATACTGACCTATGCGTACATGCACACGCACACACACAAGATCTGAGTCACATGAACTCTGTCAGGGTGTGTGTGTGTGTGTGTGTCTGTTTGTTTGTTTGTTTGTTTGTTTGTTTGTTTGTTAATAGTGAAGCCCACTCCACTGGTTGTAATTGGCTCTATGAATCAGACACTTCTTTGCTCAGGCTTGTTATCAGACTGACAGGCAAACTGGAGAGGACAGTAGTGTAACTCTAAGAAACACAGCAGACCTTGGAGGCAGAAAACACATACGCACAAAACCAGGTGTAAATACAACAAACAGACACACACAAGTGCTCAGACACATACAGTCTGTGGCAGTGAGGAGAGTGTAGCTAATATATTGCTCTAATATGATAATCTAAAAGAAGATGGGTAAGTAGATAAAACTAAATAATGGATGCATGTTCTCAATTAAATGTAGCAAACAAAAGGATAAGTCCAGGTTGTCAAATGGGAAATGGTCAAGACAATAACAGCGACATAAAGGATGCTTGAGTGGATATGTGGATTTTTGTGGTAAGGTAGCAGTTTAGCTATGACCGAAACTATTTTGTATGCAGAGCAACTAAACAGTTTTATTCAAACAAAAATGGTGCAATAGTTATGAAAGTCTAACACTCGTGATTTTAGAAATTGTAAAGTGCTGGTCCCATTCCTTATTACTGAGTCATTCATTTTATATGGAAAGCTTTTTGATAACTGTGAATTGGCCTTTGAATAATTTCTTTCTTAAAGGTTGGATTTTTCTTTGTGGAAGATTAGTTGAGAGTCTGTGCAGAATAAACTGATCTTTTCTCTCTCCTTCTGTCTAGACGTGAGATCTTGTTGAAGTGTTCCCAGTGTAAGTTGGCTCGCTACTGCAATACCACTTGCCAGGTATAGTGTATGTGTGTGTTTGTTTTTGTGTCTGTCTGTGTACATATGTCTTTCCAAGGTTGTTGGGACAAATTTTGGTTTGAAACACAATTGGCATTTATGAATTGTGAGGAGATTTTAGCTGCCCCCCCCTGCCCTTCTCCCTCCTGCAGAAACAAGCATGGTCTGGCCACAAGAGAGAGTGTAAATGTCTGCGGAGCCTGCTACCCAGAATTCCCACTGACTCAGTTCGTCTAGCTGCGAGACTCATCTTTGCCTTGGTATTTTTCTGCAGTTGCTCATCATTACACACTCACAATAATGTGCAATTTATCTGTTTACTTCCACTAAAGGATTAAAAGCACCTCAGGTGGTTTGGAAAAATTCACTTGTACTTATAAAACTGTCTTAAAAAGCTGATTTTCTTAAGTTAATTTCACTTAATCAAAAATCTACAGTATGTTTCAGGGAGTACAACATGTTCTATTTAACAAAAGCAAAACACTAATGCTAATAATACTTAGATAACATGCTAATGCCCCCTCTACTTCCTCCTCCTAGTTAAGTCCACCTAAGTCCAGTAATGAGGAGCTATACACTTTTGAGAGCCATGAATCACGTAAGTGCCTCTCTCTCTTTCTCTCTGTCTGTCTGTTTCTGTCTCTGTCTGTCTCTGTCTGTCTCTGTCTCTGTCTCTCTGTCTGTCTCTCTCTCTCTCTCTATGCTAACCATGCCAATAATTTACTGATCACACAAGAGTATGCATGTATTTTATAAACAGCTGGTTTTCTTGGTTCTTGGTTGGAGAGTATAGATGAAATCTGACTGTTTAGAGTCACACGTTTGTACTCTACTAATCACACACATGCGCACGTACACACAGACGTTTGTGTCTTCTCCTCCATGACCCTTTTCCCCCATATTTTGCTAGTTTGTGTATATGAGTGTGTTTTGCCTGAGTCACACTCAGCATCAAAGCAGAAAGTAAACTTTGTACTAAACCTCTTTCTGCACATTGTCAGAAGCTCATAAGGCCAGCCTATTTGTTTGTTTATCTATTTATTTATTTTAACAGACTTGAGTTCCATGTCTGAGCAGAAGAAACAAGGTCTGTCTCAGCTTGCTTCCATGTTAGAGCTGTACCTACAACAGGAAGCACCTGACCTGGCACAGGAAATGACATCAGCACTGCCACCTTCCTGCCAAGAACCCCTCAGCCTCATTGCGAAGGTGGGTTTAAAGCATGTTAACACGATATAAGTAGACACACAAACACCTCGGTGCTCTCATCACACAAATTGATACATACAAGTACACACTGCACCTACCCATGCACAAAAGACAACTTAGCAACTGTTTATTGCTTTTAGCATCCCCTGCTGCATTTGGATGAACCCCAACGTATGTCTAAGATCTTACTAGCATCTGGGATTAGATCACTCTGTGTGTGTATTTTTGTGTATTCCCAGAATAACCCCGGGTCTTACTCTCTTAAAACACACCAGCTGCCTTCGCTAGAATTTAAACCGCACATTGTTATGTGTGCAGGTATGTGTTTGCCTGGATTTCACTTTACCTCTGTGATCTGATGCTTGCCTTCTCTTTGAGACTTCATGGCTTTAAGTTGTGAACTTCAACAAGTGTGTGCATGTGTTGTGTTTGTCCATTCAAAGTGATTGTATCAGTATTAACTCAAAGCAGCCAGGTGAATGACCTAGGAGTGCTTGTGATAAAACACACATAAAAATTGCAAATGAGCAATACACACCCATAAACAACATGACTATGGTGTTCTACACTCAAAGCAATGAATCAAATACATATTTCATCTGATGATTTTTAATATCCCAAACTTAATTTGCATTTGACTTTAAGGTTTTTTTTTTCTTTGAAAAGGTGGTTATACAATCTCAGAATGCTGAGATGTGTTTTACTCTGATTAATGACAGGGTTTTAGGATGGCAGTATTTATCATTTGATTTGTCCAAAGATTTGACCCAGACTAGAATAACTCTTTTTAGTACAGATATTCAGTGTCCCAGGGGGATGAAACCTGATGACTTTGGGGATCAACTGCCAACCATCAACCAACCATCAACTTTTCCTCAAGTGCCACCGCTATTTTTATATTTACTTCACCACGACTGGTGTGGATTAAAACAAACTTTGGATCACAAAATTTGATTTACAATCAGCATTACAGCCTGTGATGCTGTATACTCTTAGTCTTGTTGTTTCCTTTCTTATATGTGATAGCAGAATCTGTGCAGCACAACAGCTGTGGAATTTAATTTAGCAAACACACACACGTATTATGTGTGTGGATTTATTTGCATCTTTTTGCATAATTTATAATTTATTAAGAGATGTGAAGATGTGGTGAGAAAGTAAGAGAGGGAGAAAATAATATGTTAGATAAAATACGGATACAGTGTGCGTGTGTGTCTGTGTGTGCGTGAGCACACACATTTGGTATTGGATTTGATGCTGGGAAAATCTGTAAAAGTGCTGATAAGATCGGTTCAAGAATCAGATGGGAATTCTGCTCCAGTTTGAGGGAGATGAACAACATTGAGTGGATTAAAGAGAAGAAGAAAGGGACTAAGACTGTTAGAGAGAATGAGATGAGAACAGAGAGATGAGAGAGGGAAAAGAGAAGAGGACATCATACTGATAGGAGAGAAATAAAAAGAGAGCATGAGATGTACAAACTGTATCACGGTTGATTTGTCAGTTAACATAAAATGTAACTGGGTGATACCTTTTTAAAAAAATAAAATGAAATAAAAAAGCAGGAGCCAAGGGAATGAGATTTTAATTATTTAGCACTGACCAGAATACAATGTCTGCAGTGATTTGCATGTAACTGTACCATTCAGCATATGTAAGATAGACGCTGAACTGAAGAAGAGAAACACAAGGAAAATTTAGAACAGGGATTGGTGTTCCTCAAGTTAAATATGTGAGAGTAACCAGCTGATTTGATATGTATGCAAATGCTTAATTGCATGCATGTTTGTGTTTGTGTGAAACCTTAAGCACATTCATTCCTGTGTGAAAACAATCACAGACAGTATAACTTATTATGTTCATCAGGGCCAATCCCTCCTACTCCCACACATACTGATGTGTTATCTTGCTGAAAGTGTACATCATATTATTCTATTAATAATGCTGTAAAGCTTCTGCACATAAAGTATCTTCAGCAATATACTCCTCTTAGGCTAGTAGTGTGTTAGTTTGTGTGTCAAGTGTTGGAAAGGGTGGTGAAAGTGTAGTGATGAATTCCATTTAAACTGCTCCTCATCACACTCACAGAAATCATTTTGAAGCTAATGGCACATAGGTTGTTAACTCACCCTCTGTTCATCACTCCCTCTTTCACTCACTGTCATGTTTTTTTCAATTTCATTGATGTATAGTAAGGATGTTGACTTGAAACCTTGAATCATTTTGTGTAATTAAAAAGACAAGACGATTTTTTTTTTTGTTGAAAACCTACATTTGGTGGCTCCCTAGATGAGGCAGGGAGTCACTCCTGATGGCGCATCCTCAGAAATGTAGTTTTGTGTAACTTCAGGGTCTGCAGAAGGTGGAGACCAGAAGAAATGTGAATTGTCTCCTGTTATGCAGGGAACTTCAACCATATGGATATGCCAATATCCAGAGTGGCCTTCTATAGGCTGCCAGTAGGGGGCAATGTTTTTTCATGGCTAGCATAGTCAACTGGCAGTGTAAAGAAGTGGGGAAGTCCTTCATTTCACTTTACTTCTGTCTTTATCCTCTCAACTGTTTTCTCTCTCTCTATGGAGGTGTTTTGTTTTTCAGTTCATCTTTCTCATTGTTTCTCTCGTCTGCTATAACTATCATGTTGATGATGATTCTTATTATTCCTCTTTACAGTTCTTTCTCTTCCTCCCCCTCTCATTTTCCTCTCTTCCCCTCCTCCCATTACACTCTCTTTACCCTTAACGACTTAAGTACATAACAAATGAGAAGTTTATTACCGTGTGCTTGGAATGTTCAGTGTGCTTTACAGAATAGGTCATTACTGTGGGTGTATGTGTTTCCCATTTGTGTATGTGTGAGTTTGTGTGTCTGTTGGGGTTCTAGTCTTGTTTTACAGTGGGGGAGTGTAATGTGCTGTAAAACCATTATTAATGTTAGAAGCTATTCTCTCCTCAAAACACTGCACACATGCACAATGACCCACACAAAAAAGTAATGCTACAGTGTCATTACTGCTCTTAATATACCCAAAGGAAGCAATAATGGAGAGATTTCTTATGTGTATGTTTGTGTGTACTATGTACTGTATATGCATTTCACTCTGTGTGTGTGTGTGTGTGTGTGTGTGCGTGTGTGTGTTTTTTTGCTTTGGTCAGACTGCAGTGGTGCAGTAACCAGTGACAGATGAGAACTAGCCACAACACATTTTATTGCTTCCCTGAAGCAACTTCCCCTCTCTGGAGTGTTTGTGTGTGTGTGTGTGTGTGTGTGTGTGTGTTTGTGTGTGTGTGTGTGTGTGTGTGTGTGTGTGTGTGTGTGTGTGTGTGTGTGTGTGCGTGTGTGCGCACACATGTCTTTCCAAGGTTGTGTGGACAAATTTTGGTTTTGAAATTCTTTTGGCGTTTATGAGTTGTGAGGAGATTTTAGCTGGTCCTCCCAACAGCAAAGCTCTGCTTGAAGGTTAAGACTTGGATTTAGGGATCAGGTTCAGGTTCAGGAATACATTATGCCAACAAGTATCCTCATACCTAACATAAACCTGTGTGTGTGTGTGTGTGTGTGTGTGTGTGTGTGTGTGTGTGTGTGTGTGTGTGTGTGTGTGTTTCAAACTTCGTCCTCATCCTCATGTGTGAACCCTTGCTTCATTGAAGGCTCATTTCTCACACATACTTGTTGCGAGTCCAGCCTGCTACACCATAAAACACACACTTACTCACCTCTCTATATGCTCTAAACCTGCTCCTATGTGTCCTGCTCCCGCGCCCTCAACCTCATTCATTCCCTCTCTGCTGCCTGACTGTCATTTCTCTATCTTACTGACAGTCCCTGCTCTCATTGCTCTCGGGCCAAGTCTCTTAAATGGAATCCTTTTGTATGTGTTTTATGCATAGCTTTTCAATGACCCCTCAAAGGCCTAGTTTTTAACAGACAAGCATCAGCTTTTGAAATTTGAAAAATGGGTGTTAGAGGACCTCTAAAATGTCTCAGAAAATCACAGGCTTAAAAGCATAAAATACAGTATGTGAATGTACTTGATACTGTTTTTGTAAAACATATGCAGTTTGAGCATATAACTGAAAATGTTATTTCTAAAACAAGCCAAGAATAATCAGCATAAGCTAAAAGAAAGAGGGGAAAAGCAGAGGTCAGGGGGGAAAAGGAGGATGAAGAAAAGAGAAAAAGGGACAAGGGACTGCAGAGGAAGAGTATCTTACAAAGGACAAATTAAGGTGAAATCACAGAGACATAGAACAGAAAAGAGCAGAAAATTAGGGGATGCTCTAAAAGGTTGAAAGAAGAAGAATGAGCAAAGTGAAAAGGAGGGACCAAGTGGAAGGAGGATAGGCACAGAAAGTCCATACTCTGGCCGTAACTGTTGTATTTATGGTTTTGTGTGTATGAGGCCGTAACTGGGGCTCTTGGGAAACATACACACACGCACACACCTCATTTGACCAAGCTGGAAGTAAGGCGCCTCCCCATTGAATATAATTTTGTATTGTTTATTACCTATGTAGAGAGACGATTTATCACCGATCGGCTGCACAAAGACACACACATACAACTAGGTGATTTGATGTGTGAGTGTGGAGCAAATAAATTTACACCCCTGCTGAAAACTGTTTTGGCTTCAGTTACACAAGCAGAAATGAGCGTGAGTGTGTGTGTAGGTGTGATTTTCTCTGTGGACAGATGTGCATTGTAGATGTGTGAGTGCAACTTTCTTGTTTGTGTGTAGGAGTAATTTATTCTCATGGCTTTCCTATATATTTATTGGCCATCTGTTGAGCAACTAAATGGGATGCAGAGACGGTCAAACCAGCATACCTTAACAAATTGAAAAGTTATCACTCTCCAAACTTTTTAGATGGGAGAAAGTACATCTGGCGCTGAAGTCATGGAAAGCGGAGGGAAATAACAGAGTTTTACTAAATTGAAGGATTTAAGAAAAGAATTAATGAGAAAAAAAAAATTTAAAATATCAATGCGATTAAGGAAAGTGCAAATAAAAACGATGTATGTTTTGAACTATTACATGAGAATGTTCCTCTGCTATTGCTCTTGTGTGTTTTCCTGAAGTCATTACAATAATCCCTGGTGCATATGTGTTAGTATATTCATCCTTATCTGTCTAACATTTCCCTTGTCTGCCACTGTAGCTGCCATGGCTGCCATTGTAGCTGGCAGCCATGGGTGCTACCTAATTAGCATAGGCTTTGTGAGATCACAAACATGCATACACACACCCAAACATGCACATACGCACACACGCACACACACGCGCACACACACACACACACACACACACACACACACACACACACACACACACACACACACACACACAGGCACATACTTACAGCTTAGTGTAATGACTTTAAGTCCATCATGAATGCAGTCACAGACTGTATAATAGGAAGAGAGAATAAAAACCATTTGTTTAACTTACTTAGATTGGGCTGAATGTATGTAGGCTCATGGGGAGAGGTGAAGAGGAGGAAGGGAAGGGAAAATGAGCAGACTGGGGGGAGATAAAGGGAGGAGGAAAAGGGTGAGGGTGAGGTAGGAACTGAAAGAGAAGGAAACAGTCAAGGCAAACAAAGGGGGTTATGGATAGTGTTAAAATAAGGAGTGAGAAAGAAGAGAGGGTGGAGAAAAAAAGAGTGATGGCAGGAAAAAAGAAAAGAAAACTGCAAAGGGATAGAATCTGGAATTCAAGAAAAGATTGTAGGAGTAGCAACTGAAAAAATTATTACTGAATGCATATTTTGATGTTGCTTAATTCTGCAAAATGATTTAAACAGCAATATGTTGCAGGAGATAGGCATGTACAGCATGTGTGTATTGGATCTATGTTGTAATGTGCGTCGACGTGCTGTGTGAGTGTGAGTTGGGGGTGGGGTTCGCTTAATGAACAGCTTTTGGCTCCAGCTGTGACAGCCACTATCTTTTTTATCTCCTTTATCCTCCTGCATGCTTTTTCTGCTCCCTCCTCTGTTGCTCCAACATTTACAGTAATTACTGTTCTTTGGTGGTTCAGAGGGAAGGAAACGGGGATGCAAGCTTATAACATACCAACATGTGAGTGTTTGTAGATTTTGTCTAATTTCTTAAATGACTTCCAGAGGGATGCTCTTGATAGTGGGATTTCTAAATCAGGTTAATCGCACTATGACCCAGAAAAGACCTATGTCTGCCAATGAACTGGGTCATGAACCTAATCCTGACCCTTGACAAAGGTCTGAAACTGCTAATCTATGGGATGAAAGGTTAAACATGTCTCTTGTAGCAATAGTAGGATTAATATAGGTTTAATGTGTCCATATGGTAGGTACTAATGGTTACTTCTTAATCATAAACTCCATGCTCCACTCTTTCAGGTGTAAATATTTTGACATAATTGAGGAGTTACAAGCTGTCCGAATAGAATAAAAAAATTCCATTGAGTTACACAATTTTATCTGCTTCATCTACTGCCTTGAAACTAAAGTGTTAAATAATATGTGGTATAATTCTGTGTTTTGATGTAGAGTTCTGCAGCCAGGACAGTGAAATCATTCATATGGTGGCATTTTTGCTTCCACCGTCTGCTAATCCCCCTGGTAAATTAGCCTTTCAGTTGATTATTACTCGGCCCTGTGGGTTATCAGCTCCTGTCCTCATGATCCTTTTATCAGTCCTCTTACAAAGGACAAATAAAGGCTAGGTGTTTAATACAGGCTCAGGCTATCACTCAATGAGGAACCATGTTGACTGCTCCCCTGCAAATACCGATGTTCCATAGACTGTGCTTTTGGAGCTTAATTGTTACAGCCGCATTTGACATTCGTATGTTAATGAGGTAGAAATCTATATTAAAAAACAACAGTCTATCAGACATACAGTACCCTGTTACCCATTGCTAACAAACAGGACTTACAGACAAGGAGAGAGATGAGAAGCATAACTTGAGGAACCTATTACAACAGCTCTGTTACATATCCTATCATTTTGACCTTAAAATCGGTTCACACTATTATATCCAGCCACTCATGGAGAATTAATTATTAGGGATATAATATTTCTTAGAATATTTAAAATGAAGTGTTGATTATATTCTATATGTGATATACATGTGCATAATTCCAAAATACGACGTGGAAATCTAAAATTCTTTCTGTGTCCGCATTTATACATTTTTTAAAATTGCATTCTAAGATTGCAATTCTAATATCTCCAACAGGCATATAGGTAATTTTGGATGAGGAGGAGAGATGCACTCATGAGATGTAATGAAGTTACATCCCTGCTACATACATATGCGCACACACACACAAAAACTTACAAACCAGACACACACACAATCACAAAAAATCACACACGCAGGATCACACAGCATGAGAGATTTTTTAATCTTTTCATAACACTTCAAGTGGCCCATTGGGGAAAGGGCAGGTAATCCAGATGGCCAGTTATAGTTCACACCTCATGTTTTGGAGTTTCCTAAATGATTGTTTCCCAGCTAATGTGGTATTTGCATGGTCTTATTTTAGCATGTACTGTGTACACACAAATATATTTTAACATAACATCAATAACAATAATAATAATAATAATATTAAGGGCTGCTTGAATTTTGAGTTCTAGCTGCCAGACATCCATTTTTTTGTTTTGGAACAGCAGGTACTCAGAATATTTATAATTAGGCATTAATTAATTATATTGTATGACTGGGTACCATTGATGCAGGATTTCCAGTCCTAAGGGAAGACGGAACTGATTTTTTGCATTGTTCCATTTGACTGCTGTGGGCTCAAGGAAAGTAGTGATTCTTTTATCACTAATTTCAGCATTATGAGTAAAATAGCTTAAGTAGCTACACTATTGTATTTTGCGCAGTGATCTGTAATGTAATTTCACATGTATACATCATAATTTTGAAAATGCTTGTTTTTAAAAAGCTTAAATTTAAAAAAAGTTTTTGCACACTAACAAGTCCTACTGAGAGGTCAGTGGGGTTGAAAGCCCCTAAAGGACAAGTGACTGACTCACTTTGAGTGAGTACAAGAGACAGACAGCATGGGATCCTTTGGATCCTTCCCAGTCACAGAGATCAGTGTCCATTCATCCACTTCAGTGTGGGCATTGCCCTTACTTAAGAGTTTTCTTGTTAGGTAAAAGTTCCGCTGAGCAGTTCTGAGAATAGATGAAATTCTTGGCTAGCGGGATGTTCTAGTGTACTAGTAAGATCTAGTATAGCTAGTATAGGTAAATATTTAGTACAAAGTATGAGTGCTGTCTGAAATATAAATAGCAGGTTGTATTTGCTTGACAAATGCAAATAGTATCGCAATACTTTATCGAGTAGAATTAGTTTTTTGCTTTTCCTTCTAGAACGAAGTCAGTTCACAGGATCACTTTCAGAAATGCTGAACAGATGAGGAGCTGGCTGGAAATCAGTGTTTTGGAACATTAAATGAGTTGGAAATGTTTTCAGAGTTCTCTTGGCTGTCAGTGTCAATGCCTCAGTGAGCTACCGTTAAGGTGCCCAGGTTTAGGTGGCATCACAGGTTCAAGGTTGTACTCACCCGACCACTCACCCGTCCTCTCTCCCTATTCTCCTGGCTTTCTCTGCAGGTCATTAACAAGTTATGTAAAGTTACGGTATGCTCTATGAATGCAGTCTTGTAAAACTGAGACACAGAAGCCTGTAAAGTTGAAGAATACTTCTCCATCAATCCTTTTATTTCCATCCTGAATATAAATGAGTTTTTTCAGGGTTCATTCCCTCTTTCTCCCTTTCATCTGCTTCTCATCTCCCTCTCACCGTCTCTTATACTTAAACCACAGCCAAGCAAGAAACCCTCAGTTCTACTTGGGGACAGTGAGACACACCTCGCAGACTTTCATGTTGTCTGTGTGTGAGTGTGTGTGTGTTTGTGACATTTATGTTTTTGCCATCTTTTTAAGTGCAAATGAGCATACAAAACTTGAAAACCCCAAATGCCAATTTGCTGCATCTCATTATAAAGAGGATTATTTTTAGAGTCAGGGACCAGCAAATAAATGTGTGTGTGCTTGTGTTTTATGTACACTGAATAGTTGTCCTGCAGTGCTTGCAGAGATGAGAGCTCAGTTGCATTTTGTAGTTGTGGTTTTTGCTCTCTCCTTTTTAATGGGCATTCATGCTGTGCTTCCTCTTGTTAAACATCAGCAGCTCATTAGGAACACAAATAACATTGTTTGACTGTGGATACAGGCACACAAACATGCACTTAAGTATTTCCATTGTCACAGAAACAAAAACAAAAAGAAGACTTACTATTGTGAATAACTGGTATATTAAATAACAATAACAGCTATTACGATTGTTTTAAAAGATATTGTCACAAAAATCAAAAGTCCCTACGTCCCACAGTACTTCTTGGAAGAGAGCAGTCACTTTCTGAAGTCCACTGGCAGCTTTATGGTGACAACAAGACTTTAGGTAGTCACTGCACCCTTGTTAACATGTCACTTACTCCCCTTTGGACAGAGGCAAGCTACCCCTTCCTCCCTGTTTCCATTTTTTCTAAATATACACATCTGCGACTGGTATCAATTCTCTCATGTAAGCAGATAAATGTATTTCTCAAAATGTCAAACTATTCCTAATACTACTGAAATATTTTAGTTGCCATTAATTTAATAAAATAGAGGGAAAATGTCAGCTTCTGATAATTCTACACGAAATAAACATAGTTCATTGGTGTAAACAGAACAAGGAAGAGTGAGAGAAACACACACACAGTCAGCTTCAGTGTGGAATCTTGTGGCATCTGCACAATTCCTATTTTTTTTTTTAACATCAGACAATGGGTCATACTTACTGTACTATATCCTCACTGTGCCTATACATTTTTATGTAAAAACTTATGTCTAACTACCCCTGTACTCACTAATAGAATGATGACAACTAAACAGAATACTCCACCATCATGTATCAGCTTTTTAAGAAATTGATGGAAAAATGTTGCAAAAAATCTTTTTGAGAATTGTTTGGAAAGTATCTTTATTATGTGCATTTTTTGTCATAAAACTTTCTGTAATTTTGTTTGTTTTACGCAAAATGTGTAACTTAATCCACTGTATCTACATGATTAATAACATCTCTATTAAGTTGTGTTTACTTATAGTTATATATAACTGTACAGTGCTATTCTGTGTATGTGTTTGCACTTCCAAAATACTTGAACTCACCGGATTAATGTCAAACACATGCTTTTCCAAACACACAAACACACACATGTACACCTCTCTGCTTGGCTCATCAGCCGGCGTCTAGTGTTACCATGGAGATGAAGAGAGACTGTTAACCATCACACTCTATGTCTGGTTGTCTGTTGTTTTTGCGCTGTGCTAAAAAGACACGTGTGCACATAGCAGCCACAGCTGGTCAGCAAAAAATTGTGATACTTTTTAAACAACATAATGCAGCACTGTTATCAAAACTGTTTGAAAAAGAGGTTCAATAGGGCAGATTTTTTGAAAGTGATTGCATTTTCATTTATCTGAATGTGAAAAAATTGATGCTATAAATTTGATAAAGTCAGTTATTTCAGGAAAACTCTTTACAATAATAGAGCTGTTATCCAACACGTATTAACACTTCAGGGTCTCCATAACGGTCTTAACGTGCCACCACTACCCTGTAACAAACTGGAATTGCTACTTTGCTAAAAAAAAGAAAAAAAAAGTGTGCACATAACAGCATGTGTCAGTCAGCACTCTTTTTTCAAACAAGTGTCAAAGTGTGTTGGTGTGTGTGTGTGTGTGTGGTAGTGTCTTTGTATTGATTGAGTCTGGCAGAGGAGGTAAAGACTTGTCAGCAGTTTTGCTGACAAAGGATAAGAAAGAGGAAGAGAAAAACAGGATGAAACAGATGGATAGAAAGGACAGACAGTGAGAGGGTCTGTAGTGTTTTGTTTCTGTTTGTTTTTTTCACGTTTGTGGCAACAATAACTAACCATAATTGGTAAATAGAATTAGTTACTAAAATTAAGCACTCTTGGTTTGTTTGGTTTGTCCACTGATATCTGATATAGATTTATTTTTCCTCTGTGCAGTGTTCATTAAATTTAAGTTCCACCTCATTTAAGAGGATCATAGCAATAGATCAGTCAGAGCTGGAGTGGAAGATGACAGACAGATGATAAACCAACAAACAAACACTTGTGTGCAAATGGCTCTGTTCTTATAGTCTTTTTTTCAGGTATTCTGGCATTTCCACTCTTTTTTTTCTAAACAAATTGAAGATACGCTCCAAAAAAATGGATGGATACAAACAATTAATTGTTGTTGACAGTGTATTCTTTTCCTCTGGGAAAGATGTTGTCTCTACTGTGTTTGTGCATGACTGCAGAATGGATGAATAAACACTCAACACTCGGTATTTGGAAAGAGCAGAGGATATGACCATTGACTGAAAAGAAATTAAGCATGCACATACATACACACACGCACACGACACACTTTTTCAGTGTTGACATTATCATGTCTGCCCTGTCTGTCCCGGCTTGATGAGGTCACACCTTTGACTATTTGATGAGGTGTGGTCCAGCCAACCTTCGTTCTGACCACTGAGGGGAGGGTGACCATGACTGACATAGTGTGTATGAGAGTGTCTATATTTTTACACACTCTCATGTGCGAGTCTAGATGTTTTTATGTGTAACTGTCAAATAGTGAAACCATGTGAAAGTTTAAATGATCCCTTTTTATAAATGCTCGGGTCACCTTCTCCATATGACTTTCTCAGCCTTTTTGTTACCTAATTACAAATGTTCTCCCCTCTCTCTCTCCCGCTCCCCTCGCTATCTGTCTGTCTGTCACACACACACATACAAACACACACACACACACGCACCACTATCCTTCTAGCTATGAATCCTGCCAGACCTTTGTATGTAATATCAGGGCTTTCACATGTCTCTCTGTTCCAAATAAAACACATCATACATCAACTAAGATTAAACGTGTTAGTATATGAGTGTCTCATGACAATTTGTGTGTGTGTTTATGTGTCAGGTCTGTTGTCTGTCTGGTGTAGAAATATTTAAATATATTTTAATGGGTTTTTCTTTCTTGAAACTGCACGAACACCTTCAAACAAATCTGTTAAACTGTGCTGTTAACAGTCTGTATGTACAGTTCACTATGTTTTGGAATGATAGGACTCCATGATTGTTAATGTGTGATTGCATAAGCTTTAGTTTGTTTTGCATATGAGTGTATGTGTGTGTGTGTGTTTGTGTGCGTGTGTGTGTGTGTGTAACCTCCATGTAACCTCCTCCAAAGGTTACCCAGACAGAGTTTTGGTGACAGGCTCCAGAAAGCCCCCTAAACCCAGCAGCTTTCCCCAGCAGCTGGTGCTCTCTCCTTGGCCTTGATCACCATCACCGACCATTCCTTCCCTGGAGGTGCCTGGGTGGACACACACACACAAACATACACTTACGTGTAAACTCTCTCTGCTTGGCTCATCTCCTATTGGTCAGTGGCTAGTGTTACCATGGAGATGAAGAATTACTGTTAACCACCACACTTTATGTCTGGTTGTGCTGAGGCTTTCTTACACTCAAATTGTTATATTGTCCTCTTGAATTAATAACTCGTGAATTAACGAGACAGAAAAAGATTGTCAATTAGTAAGATATGTTGAAGAGCATCAAAGATGATAAAACACTCAAAACCTATATACATATATCTCAGTTCAAAATTAAACCCAAGCAGCCCATTAATATTGTCCATGACCAGGCAACTGTCAGTCTCTATTCTTTAACTGTCTTAACTTATCATCACTACCCTGTAACTATGCTAACTGGAATTGGTCGTGTACACGTAAATGTGTGTCAGTCAGCACTCTTCTTTACAAAAACGTGTCCCTTTGTACCTGTGTGAGTGTGTGTGTGTGTGTGTGTGTGTGTGTGTGTGTGTGTGTGTGTGTGTGTGTGTGTGCGGTAGTGTCTTTGTATTGATTGAGTCTGGCAGAGGAAGTAAAGACGTGTCAGCAGTTTTGCTGACACAGGATAAGAAAGAGGAAGAGAAAAACAGGATGAAACAGATGGATAGAAAGGACGGACAGTGAGAGGGTCTATAGTGTTTTGTTTCTGTTTGTTTTTTTTTCACATTTGTGGCAACAATAGCTTTAGCCATAATTGGTAAATAGAATTAGTTACTAAAATTAAGCACTCTTGGTTTGTTTGGTTTGTCCACTGATATCTGATATAGATTTATTTTTCCTCTGTGCAGTGTTCATTAAATTTAAGTTCCACCTCATTTAAGAGGATCATAGCAATAGAACAATCCCTGTATTTGACCTCTTATAAAGAGAGGCAATCAGGGGCTTCAGGGTTTAATGAGCCCCTCCCTCAGAAAACCTCCAGGTGGAAATTAAGAGAAGGTAAAAGAAGTAGGAGTGGAAGAAGACAGGGGGAGGAAGGACAAATTTACTAACACATGTGTCCCAGTGGGCCAGTATATCTAACACAGTGTAATTACAATGGGGATCTACTTTAATTGACTCCTACTGCAAACCCCCTGAGTCTGCAATGTATTTGTGTGTGTGTGTGTGTGTGTGTGTGTTTATGTTGTGTTTGTGTGTTTCTATGTTTGTGTTAGTATGTGTGTTAGAGTGCGTGTGTGTGTGTGTGTGTGTGTGTGTGTGTGTGTGTTGGGGGGCATATTAAATGCTTTAGTAAACAACTTCAGGTTAAGCAGCATGAAAATGTATTTTGTGAAGTAATTTTAATACAGCATTGCTCTTTTCTCTGAGGTATTTCATTTTGGCTCTATTTTTAGGCTGTACTATAACTGAATACAATTTTGTCTTGCATCTAGGTTTGTGTATGTTACATTCGGGATTATAGCACTGTCTGGTTCAGTATTTTGTCTGTGGTAGTTGTCACACTAGGTTTGTTTGAATAGTTCAACATGACTTTGACTGACTCCCTTACCCCAAAGGCCAGTTTGTACTATTACAGATGCCCCTTTAGTATCTGCCTGGCTACAAGGGTCCCTGTGCTGTTAATTTCATCTTTTGCCCCTACAAATGCTTGTCCAGAAATAAAAGCAAATCCATCCATGTCAAGTAAAAATAGAACTTTCTGTGTGTCCACTGTTTATGTCTGTGTCTGTTTTGAATGATATCAGACTTTTTGTTCTGCTTTTACACTTGTTCAAAAAAAAACACTCATCAAAGGACAATCAGTTGCTCCCAATTTTAAGAATGCAGGAAAATAGTGAGCAGTGTGACCATCTATAATGCTAGCAAAAGATGCAAAAAATAAGTGCGCAAATACCTAAGAAAATCAGAATCGTAAATAATGACAGCTCACAGTAATGTGACAATCAACAACACTTTTTACTTCCAAATATGTTCTGATAATAGAACATTTCCAAAAGCGTACACTGTGCACTGATGCACCAGTCCTCACTTTTTGATTAAAGAACGTCATAGATTGATGACTGGTCAGCCCTACAGGGGAAGTCTGTGTGTGTGTGTGCGTGTGTGTGCGTGTGTGTGTGTGTGTGTGTGTGTGTGTGTGTGTGTGTGTGTGTTTGAGAGTTGGATTTGATTGCTTGTTGTGAGTATTCAGTTGCATTTATTAGTCGTGTAAATGTCATTAGCTTGAGGCTAAGTGTTATCCAGTATTAACACATGACAAAGGTGTCACATATTGACGGTGATATAATTACTGCCTGACTGATTTGAGAGAGTGTGAGTGACACGACAGATTGCAACAAAGGTGTGTTATGTAGGCCTTCTGTTTATACAATGTACTCCCTTCTACAGAACACACACACACACACACACACACACACACACACACACACACACACACACACACACAATTTAGTAATGTCCTTCTAAGTCAAGGACATCTCCTACTTTCACAGCTGAGGGAATGCAGACTGTTTCTGCCAGGAATGAGAAAGAAGGGCTGGGGAGAGAGAGGAACAGGGGCAAGGGAAAGAAGAAGAGGAGGATGGGGGTGGCAGGTGAAAAGAGAGGAGAGCAGGAGGAAGAGTGTTACAGGGAACATTAAATGAGAATTCTACCCAAAAATAAACACAATGCCGTACAAATATTCACCTTGTTGAGCTGAAATTGTTGCATCCTATTTTCAGTTGTAACAGATAGGTAGAAAATCACCACAACCTGATTTTGACAGGTAGGGTAATTCTGAACATGCAATGGTACAATTGTGAGATGCATCAATGCCCCCAATTCTAGTCTCTTCAGTGACTAAGATTTAAGACAGATCTAAGATAAACAGAGCGATCATCTTCCCTCACCTCTTTCCTGATTTAAATGCAGTGAGGATCTGTCCGGAATCCAGGACTTTACTGAAACCTATTCTGAAAATCCATAACCAGCATTATGAAAATAATTCTCTCTCTCTCTCTCTCTCTCTCTCTCTGTATGTTAGTGGGTTGTCCCCCCAGTTATCTCACATTTCAGAGATTAGAGGTTTTTTGATCTTTGATTCCACATCTCAGTCTCTCCTCACCACACCCTTTTTCTGCTGCCTTCAACCTTCCATCTCACATCTTCCTTTAACTCACTCATCCTTTCATCATCTCATGGTTATACTGTTAGATGGTTATACCACCTCTCTGAAGGAATGGGCAATGAGCTGATGAAGAGCAGAGGAAAGGGGGATGGGGGTAGGAGAGCCAAGAAGATGAGAGAGAAGGAGAGGAAGAGAATGAGGAATGGGGAAGATGAGAGGAAAAGTGAAATGAGTTGATTGAGGAAGGAGAAATGGAAGGGAAGGGGGGCACAGAGGGAGAGGAAGGAAGGCTCAGAGAGAAGAGGTGAGGAGGGTTAGCAAGAGGTAGTTTTTAAGGTTCTTTTTTCCACAGTTGTAGACAACTGTAAATCACATTACTTTATTTTCTACCTCTAGTCTTGTCACTTTTCATCCTGCCTTCTCCTTTCCTGCTTTACCAATAATATTTTAGATGTTGAGGAGGCAGAATACAGCAGGCACAGTTTCCTAAACCCTGTTATTCTGAGATGATTGGATATTTGTGTTTATTTTTTTCCTTTACTATTTACTAGTTGTGCTGGTATTCAAGAGCTCTTCATAACATAAGGTCAATTTTTTAATAATAATTTCCTTCTCCTGCTCACTCCATATTTCTCACATCTCCTTCCTTCTTATTTGTAATTTTATAGCTGAAAACGCAAGAGATGCATAAAAGTAAATGTAAACACTGACTTCTCCCCTTCTTTGCACATCCTCTCTCATTAGTTCCCTTTTTTTCCTTATTGTGGTGTCTGTTAAATGTAAACCTGATGAATTCATTTCTAATTCCTAACTTTCACGACATTTTCTGTACTTAAATTTCTGCTCCTGTAGATAAGTGAGTATGTTTTGTCTGTGAATGCAGAATTTTTGAAGCTGTTGAGGAGAAATGGTGATCTATACCAATCCCACTGGGATTTAAAAGATAAATATATTGTGAATTTGTTTGTGTCTAAACCACTCTTCATCTATGTTGCTGTTCTCCTTGAGCTGCTTGTTTGCTCTCTTTTCTCCAAACATATCCCATCATCTACCATGCACTGATTTTCTCTTTCCTTCCCTGTCTCCCAGAGGTCACCATTAATATCCTTTTCCTTTAGGGGATCTATGAATCAATAACTCAGAGGGATATGTACACGCGTGTGCACGCACATGCACGCATCGATTCGCATGCACACACACCTAATCAGTTTCTTTTTTTTTTGCACCCAAAGTTTTAGAACACTATGACCATGCATTACTAAGCTCAACCAGACACGCCACTGACAGGGTTAGCCAGGGCAGCTAGCTCAGTGCCATGTACAGCTGGTGTATGTGAGCTCCACTGAGCAGAAAAAATGCTCTTCCAGCAGACTGTACAACACACACATACACACACACTTTTCTTTTCTGTATATTTCTAGGCTGTATATACTGTGTGCTACAATGTGAAAATTCACTGCAAGCAACAGTGTATCATGAATTGTCAATTGATTTAATTTCTGGTTGATTAGACCACAGAATTCCTAGCCTAAACCACTTTATTCCACATGATCCAAAGTAAAATGTCCATGCTAGAATCATGTGAAGCTTTCACCAGCTGGGAAATAGTTTTATTATGTTGAGAAAGGCAGCAGAGAGTGAGTTTGATGTGTAGCCTTATTTTCTGAAAGAGGATGAAAGCTGGGACACTGATGCTGAGACTGAAGGGTTATTTTTCTGACGATTGCATGCTATAGGTTTAGGCTTAGGCTCCCTACAGGAGTGTGTGTTTGTGTGTGTGTATGTGTATGTGTTTGTGTGTGTGTGTGTGTGTGTGTGTTAGTGTGTGTGTCATATTTCCATCATGCTGTTTGAAGCTGCTGGTAAAAGCTAGCCTCCAGACAGTCACCTGCTGTTGTTGACTTCGACCTCAAGAGCTGTGTGCGATCATCCTTTGATTTACTCTTTGTGTTTTTTCCTCTCATTCCCTGTTTCTCTATTTCTCTCTCAGTCTATCTGTTCTCTCTTTCTATTTGTTTCCTTCATCTATCCCTCTGGCAATTTCCATTTCTCTCTAACTGTCTTTGCTGACTTATATACTCTATGAACCCAATGTTTAGGATAGCCAGGCTGTATTTGTGGAGATATATCTTGAGCATGTCATGACTGTGACAAATAACAGGAGACAAGGAGTTGAGAGAGAAACCATTCATGTATTTGAAGTTAACAAAAACAACTAGAAATGTCAAAATGTTAGGAGGTGTGTCATTCAGTATATCAGTGGTGCTGATGAAGTGTTTGATCAAGTGTATGCATGAATGATAGAATATTAAGTGGAGTGTTGGATGGTAAAAGAAAGGAAAAAACAACTAGAATGGGCAGTGTAGAGTTGAGTTTCCCCTTTTTCTCTCCATCATGACACAAGTGGAGTGCGTTCTCATAGTACCAGGAACACTGGGCCCAGGTGTCCCAAATAAATGACAACCTGACCACTACCACTGGGTATCTGCAACAAAAAACACAAAATAAAAATGAGCAGCAAGACCATCAGCCAAAAGTTCGTCACGAGCTAGTATTGTAATTTGAGTTAATAAAGTTTGCTAGTGTTGGCCAACCTACTAAGCATTATTATCATGCCGTATGTTGCAAAGTTATTATTGTTTGGTTCGGTAATCATACACTGAGTTAACAAGTGTTGTAGCTTATGTGGTTTAGTAAGGTAACAAATATGTGTCTCTTTAGAAAGACTGGATGCTGGATGTAAGATGGATATCCAGCTCAGTCTGCTAAGTCCGTGGGAAAGAGCAGGAGTTCAGCTAAAGTAGTTCTTCTCTATTAAGGCCAAAGCCATCACCAACTTGCACTGCACAGGCACTCATCACTAGAAAAAAATCATTGGATACAGTAAATGCCACTCCTGTTTGAGTCGTTACACAACTTTTTCTGCTGGTGAACCATTTGCTACAGATTTCCTTCAATTTGAGAAAGAAGTAGAGGGAACTGAAAGGAAATTAAACCAAATGAGTACAATTTAAATCTTTTGGATGCCTGATTGTGATGCCATTTGTCATTTAGCAATTTTAATAGCATTATAGACATTTCAATTTGCAAGTTATTTACTCATATATCAGCACATACCAACAAAATATTGAAGGAAAAAATACAAAAACTTGGGAGATGTCCTGGTTAAAGCAATGAATGAAAGGTATCCAGTGACACTCCACAGCAAATTGAATAATTCTGCTCATTCACTTCCTACCTATATTGTCTCTTTCTTCTTTTTCTCATTTGGATTATCGTGTTTTTACGTTTTCCTGCTCTTTATGTCTCCTCCTTGTTTTTTGGTCTACATTGATATTCACTCTCTCATCAGCAATCACTGCTTTCTCCTTCCATCTCTTAATCTTTCTTTTTGTAATATTTTTTGTTATCCCAACTCTTTCCTCTGCCCTTAAGGCTCATGGTTTGTTCCTGTGACAAAAATATCATCCATGGAGTTTCACTAATTAACTATTTTGTGTGTGCGTGTGTGTGTGTGTGTGTGTGTGTGTGTGTATGTGTGTGTGTGTGTATGTGTGTGTTTTGCTGACATGACACTCTCTCTGTCCCAAGGTAACAATCAGTAAGAGGTTAGTTCTATTTGTAGTGTAAGATCTGTGGAGTTTAAAAAATAAATAGGAATAAATAGATGAATTATTGAATGATGTAAATTGTAAATAGGACAGTGTTTCTATTGACAACACACACAATGAATCAACAATGAACTTTTACTCAGCTCATGAGTTACACCAGTTATAAACAGTTAAAGTTGTAGTTAAAAAGGTTAAAAATATATATAAAAATAAATGAAAAATTTATTATAAATTGTGTGTGTGTGTGTGTGTATATATATATGTATATATGTATATATGTATATATATATGTGTGTATATATGTATATATGTATATGTATATGTGTATATATATATATATGTATATATATGTATATGTATATGTATATATATGTATATATATGTATATATATGTATATGTATATATATATATATATATATATATATATATATATATATATATATATATATATATATATATATATATATATGTATATATATATGTATATATATATATTTATACATATACATATATATGTATATGTATGTATGTATATGTATGTATGTATATGTGTGTATAAATATATATATGTAAATATGTATATGTGTGTAAATATGTGTGTGTATATATATATATATGTATAGGTATTTATGTATATATATATATAAATGTATATTTATATATATATATATATATATATATATATATATATATATATAAATGTATTATATAATACAGAGAGAGAAAGTTTTTCTTAGTTATCATAAGACTATCCATGTTAAATTTTTAAAGAGGCTAATGTACAATTTGAATTTTTTTTTTTAAAAATGTCTAGTATCAACATCCATTTAACATTCAAACTTCAGTTCAAAAACAAACAAACGATGAACTGTAATACATATTTTTTTAATCGATCGACAGCCCTTAATATAGAATTTATTGTTTTTTAGGGAGCATCAGTGACTCATGTTTTAAATATTGTTTCAGTTAGCTTCAGTAGTGTTTGAATTAATAACTTTAATTACAGGCGGTCTACTGTACATGTTATTTTGGAGGCTTTTTAACCCACCAGGAATCGTTCAAAGTGTTGTAATATGGTCAGTCTAGCATTTTATCATTTTCTCCACATTATGTTGTTCAGTGGATGTGTGTGTGAGCACAAAAATAAGTGCACTGTAGGAGATGGATGAGGGTAATTTCCATTGCTTAAGGTAGTACTTTATCATTATAGTGTCCACACACATACATATTGTATGTACGTATGCACATAGCCCAAAGCACTACTTTATTACTTTAAGGAACAAACACAGGGTTTTAAATCAAAAGCAGATTATATTACACCTCTGTATATGTCACACTCAGACACACAAACAATCATGCAGAGATCTGTAGTCTTCTCTCCTTGTGCACAAACACACACAGGCATGTGTGAAAAGTGGATTGACACTTGTAGATGATAGGGTCACAGTGATGAAATCTGTAAGACTGTAGACATATCAACACACACTTAAGTGTTTCAGTCAGTTTTTTGATTTTACTTGATTTTTTTTTTCCTTGCCAAGTCTTTAGTACAGTACATCGGTCTCATTCTCACATTTATAAAATTTAAGTCAAAATTAATAAAAAAAAAAAACACTTATCTTTGAGATTCATTTTCATAATTTATTTGTCTTTTCTGTAGGACAAGCCTTTTCATTTTTATACTGATTGCTATTATGCTAATTCCCTGATTGCATGTCTCTATGTGAATGACACCGGTTAAATTAGGAGCCACTGTTCTGTGAAGGACACACAGATGGATGTGTGTGGGTGTTGAGAGAGAGGATGTAAGTATACACAACCATAACGAGCTGTAGATGACAGGTGCTTTGGTATTTCATATAAAAGTTCTTTCTGTGTTAAATGTTTTTCTGGATTTATTCAAAAATTTGAGAATACAAAATCATTGCATATAAAAGTTAGTCAAGCATCCACTTGCATACGGAACAAAACTGAACTCACATCTTGTTAAAAGAACAATAAAATTTGGCATCTGGAAATCAATTGTTATTCATTATTAGTAACTTCTGTATCTTAACAGTTAACTTCTGGTGGTCAGACTTTTATAGTACTAGATGAACCCGATTTCTTAGACCCTCTGTACTACCTTCAGCAACATGCACTTATTTAAGAATTTTGCTCAACAGTTCTTAAGCAAGACTTTGATGCTATATTAAAGATATTTTCAGATACAACACAAGGACTGTACAGACTTAAAGTGTGTGGAAGAAATACTAAGACACCTGTTTATACAAGTAATGCAGGAAAGACCAAATTTTTTATTTATTCCTTCATAACTGAAGCAGACAACAGCATCTTCAGAGAAGAGGTGAAGAGACAAGTAAAAGAAGGAACATGTTATGAGGTTTTTGATTTCTAGAATTTAAAAAGGGTATATCTATAGCCTACTCTGCAGAAAACAATCAATCTCATTATCCTTTGTTGTAACAGTGGGAAAACATCCAACCAATCCTTATGTGGCAAACAAAATACCATTAAGGCAAGAAGGCTTGTATGATTATGCACGCAGGCACACACACACACACACATATACACACATGCACACACACACACACATACACACGCACACTGTCTCTTCTAACAACAGTTGTAAAAGGTATGGTGTCATTATTAGGATGGCTATTGATTAAACACTATCTGTGCCATAAAAACACCATTATCATTACAAACTAATACACTCAAAACATGCAGGCAGACACACGCAGTGTATAAATGCACAATTTTTGTTGGTATGATTGTAAAGTGTAAGCATCTAGACATGCCTGAACACAAACACATACACGGTGAAACACACACACACACAGGTATACACATAGATAATTGGATGAAGCATTTGACCTATAACCTGACAGTCAACCTGGAGTGGGAGATAATTGTAGTTTTATGACCTTAGGGATTGTGTGTGTGTGTGTTTGTGTAATGTGTGCGTGTGCATGTGTATGTGTGAGCAAGAGAGAGAGAGGTTATAAAACCCATTGACAGTGGAGATATATGTGTGTAAAAACATTCATCAAGCTGTTTGCCTCTAGCAATTGTGGCAGATCCAGAGAAAAATGGGAAAAAGTCGTAATTCCCCTGGAAAAATATATTCTTGCCATGTGCCAAAAGGTTCTTTAATTATACGGGGCTTAATTAAGTATTTTAAAAAATCCAAAATTTGTAAACCAAAAAAATCAATCGGGTATTTTGGTTAAGGTTTGGTTAATCGGCTGCTTTAACCTTTGGTAGGTAAACTTCCTGATTGCTCTTGTTATAGCCTGCTAGAGTCAGTCAGGATTGAGACAGGAAGGAAGAAATAACATGAACACCTGACAGTATAGTGAATTCCAACATAACATAATAATTTTCAGCTTCAAAGTTTGACTCAAATCTTCCCTGACACAGCCTCAATAAAAATTTATGCTTCAAAAGCTATTGCATTGGATTTGTTAGAAAAATACAAGCTTTGCTGCTATTTTTCTTGCCTGATTTACATTTATATTCAAAGCCTTAAGCCTTTGATTCACCATTTAGACATATTACATAACATTTCTTTCTTTTTTCTTGAAGGCAGAGAAACTGTCCCATCAGCATTGAATTAATGCAAGAAAAGCAAACATGGTGAAAGAAAGGGAAGAAAGGAAAATAATGTATTTTATGGCATCAACTCATAGCACAATATTAAAATATATCTTGTTGAATTTATGTAAATCATTAATACATCAATTTGCGTGATAGAGTATCATAAAACCCAAACCAGCATACTGTGGGTGCCACAGAGATGCTCTCTGTACACCTGTGCAGCCTGAAGATGCAAATGAAGTCTGTTCGGAACAAAGCCAAAGCATTAAAGTGATGCATGTTGTTAATTTCACACATTAAAATCAAACATGACACCAGTGGTATTTTACTGCATAGTGGCTGATTCAAGTACATGGCAGGCTTCAGAAGCAACCTTAAGCAAAAATTCTGAAGCAGTGATAATGTGCAGAAAGTAGCAGATTTTGACTTTAGGAATGTTTTACCAAGCCATGGACAGCAGTAACAGTGTACCATGCCATGATAAAATAACAGAGGTTAAAAATGTCCAGAAGTTGGAAATTATTTGGGATGAGATCAGCAGTTGTCCGAGCAACACTGGATAGGGTAAACAGTTCTGAAAAAAGATGAGAGGAGAATTACAAGCTACTTGGCAACCATCAATGTGTTCCCAAAACCCTTCCAGACTATTTGTATGCCTTTGGGCTTACTCTGTAATTCATACAGCCGATGGCTTGATCCCAGCACACTACTGACATCTCTCTTATTAGTTTTAGTCTCCTGAGGGCACAGTAACATGCAACCAGCCCACTAGTATTGATGATAACAGAAAAAATATTTTTTTTTGCAGTTTCAAGACAACTAAGCTGTTACTTACAGTTTCTAAGGTAATTTGCCCAACTCGTTGCACTCGTTGCACTCATCTGGCACTTGATATTTTAGGAGTCATCTTCACAAATTTGAAAGTTATTTCAGACACTTGACTTTTTCAACATTTTGCTGCCGGTGTTATAACTTTTAGGCCTGTCATGTGTCACTGTCCCATTGTCACTGCTGGTAGCATTAGATGAGAGCTGTGAAGCAAATTGGTTACTAAGTGTCCAAGTGTTAAATGCCCATATCTGAGAGTAAATAATGATAATTAATATTGATGCATAATGACTAAGGTTTGATTAGTATTTCTTATTTCATGGGCAATTTGGGGTTTGTGTTGTAATGCATCCATGATAGTAACATAAAAACAAATACAACAGGATTTTATCAAATAATAAGATGCAGCATTCAAGCACTGATTTGGACATTGATTACGATGGCAGTGGAAGAAGATTCAAAGCTTTGGCATACAGGTTAGCCCTAGCTAGCTGTTTATTATGTACCAGCTTAAACATAGGAAAATTGAATGAGGGATGAGATGGGACATCTGTTTGACATCAATAAAGCTGCTGATGCTGTGCCCACTTAAATAAATATCAATAAACATAACTCACTTTAAGATTTGGTATATTGTCAAATACACCGTATTTTTTCAAAACCAACATAAATACATTCTGTTTTCTGTCTCGGCTTATTGATGCTAATTTTCATTATAATATAAAGTGATCATCAGGACAGTGGTAAAATTTGCCCCATCGGCTTTTGGGAGTTTTGAAATCAATTAGGCTTATGAGGAATATGTTTTATGACTTTGAATAGCAGCAAGCTGTGAGTGCAGTCTTACTGCATAGCCACATTCATTAAATCTTTTGGTCCTTTCAAGGATGATCGAATAATGGACCACGGAAAAATAGGCACCATGTTCCATAGAGGAACAAGTGTCTTCTTTATTTTCATTCCAGCCAAACACTATCTTAATGAGTCAAGCTGTATTGTTAGAGGTGTGTCCACATCAGCTATAATCGTACAGTATCTGGCTTGACTGAAAACTCCCTCCTCCATCGCTCTCCTTGGTGTAAGAATTAATTAGCAGTTCTTTTCACTTTCTGGCGTTCTCTGTCTCTTTGTTTGCTTGTGGGTGTGAATGTAATAGTATAACTATACTAGTAAGCCAGTAGAAATATGAACCAGTACATGAATTTTGCCACAGTGTTTAGCAACGCACCAGAATAAAATGTGGGGCAGAAGATTCTACTATACTTCTGTGTTCCATCTGTTTTCAGTTTTCAGTCCTTTGACAGTATCACAAATCATCTCTGCAGCCAAAGTGGTTTGTCTTAATATTAAGTCTTCCATAATCAGTGTTGAAGTTCCACGCGAAGGCTTTTTTTTTTCTTTGTAGACTGTGTACAGGTGTTTAGTAGCCCATCAACCCTATGTGGCTGTAGCCACTACTCCCTGTAGCTATGACTCATGTGTACATCCAGAGACATACTATTTGTCTTCTCCAACAGCCTTTTCAGGGTGATAGGGTTTTTTGAAGACTTGGATTCAGTCAGGTACTCTGATAAAACATTTTTTAGCATACTCTGCATTATTTTGGAGTTAATTTCCAGGTTCTTCATTGGAGCACAATTTAAAAGCCAAAGAAGAATAAGGCTTTATGAAATATGTTGCTTTCTTGGAAATGATCACCTTTTTAAGATGGAATTTCTGTAATATCAGTCTTCTGTAATAAGGGATTTTACATGTGAATCCACATAGTCACTGCAGTTCATAATCCAGACCCTGACACTCATGATCAGCATCTCTTTATGTTAAAAATAAAAATTTAATTAAGATGGGAATAATGATTGTATTTCATTAATCAGCTAAAGTCCAATCCGGTGCACCATTCAAATGCTCGGACTAATGGATGATCACCCAGAGTTAAAGATGAAAAGGGCGTTTTAGTTCTGGGAAGGAAGTTATCAGTGCAGCAAATGCATAGAGGAAAACCCATTCGGAGCTGACTGACTGCTGCCTTCAGACTGGAAGGAGGAGGAACATCTATTCCCCCATGAACCACCCTTTGATTCAGACTACAGCAGAGCAGTCAAGCAGTAAAAACCGATTTCCTAGAAGGAGTACTTCTCTGAAAACAATATCCTGCTCTTTTTATCCTTACCTACCACTATTCCTCTCATTTAACCTGGGCTCAGACTGTCTGCTTGGCTAAACTCCTCTGTCTTCCTTTCCAATTTTCTTAATTCTTGATTACTTGTTATATATGTAACTTTCTTGCTTGCTTTCTTGCTGTCTTACCTTGTTGCTATACAGAAAATCAGTGGTCAGAAAAGACAGAAACAGAATCTACTTTGACCTTTTAGGTCACGTCTGTAAATAAACAGCAGTTATACTGGATGTGCTGCAGCTATAGGCTATACTCACCTTAGAGATTTACTGTATAAACACTACTGTCTCAGTGTGTGGTTGGGTTTGTGTATGTACAGCATGTGTGTGTGTGTGTGTGTGTGTGTGTGTGTGTAATAACTGCTTTACATTTGAGAGCTCTACACTCACCTCAACTGTTGACCGCAGAGCAGTTTACCTTAAGCAACTAATGTTTAGAAACATTGCTGAATGGTCCCTGAACATTCCTCATCCTAGAGGGGAGGGGTAAGTTTATTCATTTCATGCGCCAAGATTGCATATCTATACAACATTTGCATTATTTTTCCATTAACACTGACAAAAGGAAAGAGAAAGAAAACGGTTCATCTAGAGCCATAATGATGCTTAGGCATATGTTGCATACTGTAGACTTTATCCATCTGAGCCCCCACAGCACAGAGGGCTGCTCAAATCATGTTATCTTGCTAATGTCATTCAAAATTCAGCCTTTGTTGGATGAGGCAGCTTACTTAGGAATGTGTTTACAAAATTTCTTTTGATCGGCAGCAGGAGAGAGTGAATAAAAAAATGGCCAAAGGATTAATTCTGGGGGCATCAGGGAAGATTTATTTGTTATTTTTTAGCAAACAGATATAATTTTAACACAATACATATACACATGCTTTTTTCTTCCAGCTATAATGTTTTGCAGTAATAGACAGCGCAGCACAGTCAGAAACATACATTCTAATGTGTGTGTATGTGTGTGAGTTACAGTGTTCGATAAATCTGTTTCCATATTCTATATGTGTACTTGGGGTCTGGATGTACAGTGCGTATGGGTGAGGAATACTGTGGGATGCTGTGTGTCTGTGTATCTGTGAACACATGGGTGCAGCAGCTTAGTAGCTCATCAGCTGAAAATGTGCCAGCTTGACAAAAACGCGTCGACTTTCTTATCTCATTTCTCTCGGAGATGATTGGATATCAGCATGGAAATAAGTCATTAGAGAGCAGGAGGCAATCTTGTGTTCGATTGCACACGGCCCCGGGCTAATTGTGTGTGTGTGTGTGTGTGTGTGTGTGTGTGTGTGTGTGTGTGTGTGTGTGTGAGTGTGAGTGTGTGTGTGAGAGAACATGAGTTCTGTGTGCATGCACCACTTAGTATTTCAAGCACACACTTGTATGTTGGAAATTTAAACTCCATTCACCTAAATACTTCTCTTACCTCCACATTCTGCAACTGTGATTGGGTGAGTGAGTGTGTGTGTGTGTGGGAGGGGTGAGCAATTTGCAACAATAGCAGCTAGAGAAAAGCATATTTATACTGAAGCAATTGCATGAACCCATTTATGTATTTTTTTAGATTGAATATATCAGAAAAGATATATTAAAAATATATACTTAGTCACATCTAGTATTGCCAGGATCCCGACTCCCCTCTGTATCTTTTTATTTCCCCATTTTGATTAAAGAGTTGTTGGTTTTGAAGATATTTCCTGTTTGACAAAGAAGAGTAACTTGAAAGATCCAAGACTTAGGATAAAAAGGGCCATAACTGAGATAGATGGAGGCTCTAAAGAGTAATGTGGAATCAGTTCAGAAAAGACCTAAGAAAATAAACTTGTTGATGGAAGTCCAGAAGTTAGGCAATAAGAGGTCTTTTGTTTTGGGCAATTGTCCCCATCAGTGAGTTGACAGGAGAGAGATGACAGGAAATAAAAGGAGAAAAGATTGAGAACGACATGCAACAGCCTTCCTCAAATCATTGACATTGCTTCTCATTGTCAAAACTGTAACCACTAGGTCACCTTAGGAATCTTGTTTTTTAAGTATCAGCTACTTATTCTAATTTTAAAAATTAGGCAAAAAAAAGCCTGCCGATTCTGTGATACCAGAAAGGCACCGAAAGAAGAAATTGATTGAAACTTAGAAGGAGAAATAAAATTAAAGTTAACTGTGCTGTCAGCTATCCAATCAGCAGCGGAGCTGGACACTGATTCAGTTTGACATGTCTTTCAGATGTTTCTGTGACTCCAGTTCAGACCTCAGGCTGTAAAAGAGTGTTGTGGATTTTTACTGTAACTCTTGACAGAAGCCTTCTGCCTGCAGTTTTCAAGCACATCGAAAAGCAATTCAGCTCAGGGGTCGTCTCATCAGGTCATCTCCTCCGTCACCTACAGACAAAACAGTCTGCACTGCTGTGACGGACTCTTTTTATTAAGCCTCTATCACACAATAGAGAAGGTAACTTTACATTGAACTCGAGCTCCCTGCCTATCAATGAGAGACCACATTTTAGATTTAGATTAATATTATTGATAAATTTAATCTTTATGGAGAGTTATTATTTGCAGTTTAAATGCAGAGGGTATTGTTAAAACAATTCTTTGCGTATACTGTATAAATACACATATGCTAATGCTGTGATGTTTGGCATGCCAGGCCATCAGCATCATGGAGATTTCTGAAATTGTCCAGTATTCTGTTTAGGTGCTGATACATTATATCTTATTGCATCAACTGACTCTGCATATAGAAAAATATTTTTGTCTGTTTCTTCAGTGTGTTTGCTCTCATACATACTACTATACACATATTGTATGTGAACCGAATAACTTTTTAGGTTTAAATAAAAAAGGATAGACACTGAGACCTATGTAGAAATATGTCAAAATACAGACTAAATGTGCAGTTACTGATTCTTTGGCCACTTGGAGGCAGCACACACAATGGTGACCTTTTAAATAAGTATGGCGAACTTGTTGGCAAACATTTGCTGCCTGTACAAAGTGTGTGCATGCAATAGTGTATATGGGTAAGGAGATGATATTTAGCCTAGTTTTTTTTGTTTTTAGTTTTTTTTTCTTCATATTTCTTCAGTGATTCTGAATTTTTTTATCTGCATGTCTATTGAGAGATGAAAGAACCATGATTAGGTCATAAATACTTAATCAAAGCATTAATAGTGCACACATGCCACACAGACACACCCACGCAGATGCACACATGCACAGATATGGCCTTTGATTGTGTCTGATGGCCTTTGTAGTTTTTCCCAGATAGACAGTAATTGAACTGATTCCAGCAACATTAAAGACATAAACCATCCAGTCACAAGTTTTTTGAACTGACATGACAGGACAAAGCAAACCTATCTAACGGCTACGATCTTAGATGGCAGGACCTCCACTCCCCATGGTCCCAAACCCCCATCCATCCCCTTAGAAATAGGCCACCCATACATTTTTCCAAAATGTCACTATGTTATCATTTTGATTTGCCCCTCCCTCCATGAATACTTAATGTCAGCACAGACATTCACAGTGCAATCCTCAAGCTGAGTTTACTGTGAGCACATAGGTTAGTATTACCATCTCAGTGTTTTCCTACCTCTCTCTAGGTTTTGATTTAATCACATCCATCATCATTTTATCCCAGCACTAAAAACTAGCACAGGTTGTACTTCTAAGATACTTCCCATATCCATATTTTCATTGTGAGCGACAGAGATAAGAACATCACAAGAGCAACTGAAAGTGAGTTTCTATCAAATCATTGATTCTTTAGAACCTCAACAGCTGAGCTGCCTAAGAGGATAAAGAGGAGTACTGGACACACTTACAGAGAAGATTCTGTGTTGCATCGGCTTCTTGGGGCTTTATGTTTAAATTTTTATGTTTTATTTATGAACAGATTCATCCCAGTATTGATTTTGTCCTTCTAACAAGTCCAGAATGATGACAAGACCATACTGAAAAGTTCTTTCCATTTAGTAACAGATTAGGAGGCTGTTCTATTCTTAAAGGTCTGTAGGTGTGCCATACATGTGTGAAAGGGTAAAACGTATTACATGTGCAATTAACAGGCACTGGCAGAGAGCACAGGCAAAGAGATGAATCAGCAAACTAGCAAACTCTCACTGACTATTTAATACTTTATTTTAAAAATATTTTTTTCTCTTTTGCAGAATTAGAGTCTTAAAGTCAGCATAGTTATTTATCTCTGCATCTACAATGCATCTTTGTAACAGTTACTTTGTGTTTGTTACCCTAATCCTTACGACAGCATTTTCAGAAGCTAATGCATGAAGTCGAAAATTTATCATCAGCTTGCAGAAGAGTAGTTTTTTGTTCCTTCTATCTCACATTCATAATATCTACACTTTTCATCCAAATCTAATCATCAGAAGTATTTTGTGGGACAGTTAGAGATATAATTGAGCAAACAAACGAGTGGATGTGGGGACTCGCATTTTCTGCACCATTGTGAAGACAAACCTTGTAGACAAATTACATGGCTTTGGTATCTTTTGTAGAGATGGACTAACTGAGTAATTCTCTGCAGAGGCTATGACAGTGACTGAATCATATCAGGCCTGTACTCCCCACTGAGAACCAGCTGTTAAGAATTTCGTCTTTATTATTTGCTGGTTAGGTCCTTTCATTTGATTTGGTGGAACACAATGCATTCACTCAGGATGAATAGAGAGTAGCCCTCCACACAATGTAGCATCTCTCTCTGGCCACAGTTTCACCTCATACAAAGTCATACTCACAGCTGTGGAGGGCTTTCTTTATTAATGCGGCGGTTATACATAAACAGGTTAATTGTAGGAGGCTCTTACCATCTCTCATCATGAAGAACAGGAAACAGCCATCACCATGGTTACCAGCTGCGGTGTTATATTATATGAGTTTATGGACAAAGTGACTTTCTCCCTTGACAATTTTTAATCTTAATGCATCTTCTGCAACTATTGAATATTTTCATACTTGATTTTTCTGCCATTTATTTTTTGGTTAATAGTAGTTGATTAGTAGTGAAAAATGCTCATCAATGTCACGGAGCCCAGTGTGACATGTTTAAATTGTCTACTTTGCCCAACAGTACAAAAACCAAAGATATGGACTGATTTTGATTTTGAGAAGCTAAAACCAGATACTTTTTAGCATTTTAGCCTAAAAATTGCTTTAATAATTGACTGCTTTTTTTCCACTATCTTTTAAAGCCCCCTCAAAAAGCAATATAAGGAAACAATAGCAAAGATTTATGGTCTAAAATAACATTTGAAGAAGCAACAAGATGTACAGTACATGTGACTTGCATACCTAATTTGTAGAAAATGTTTAGAGAACAGAGTATGGTTTTGAGTGTCAGGAGTTCATCAATAGTCCACAACTACTTTTAAAGAACTTCGTAATCCACTTCCAGTCCTCACTAAACATTTGGGATAGCAGCTCCAGTTGTGGGTGGAATTGGATTGAATTCATCAAGGGATGAAGAGAAAGAAAGACGCAGGAGGGAAGTGGGGGGTTAGGGAGATACATTTAGAAATTGATTCATAAGTCGTTTTGTGTATCGCTTCTGGAAAACAGGGAGGTCTACTCACGTGTGTGTGTGTGTGTGTGTGTGTGTGTGTGTGTGTGCATGTGTGTGTGTGTGTGTATGCGTGTGTG
The DNA here is from genome assembly GCA_016859345.1 of Istiophorus platypterus. Lineage (NCBI taxonomy): Eukaryota > Metazoa > Chordata > Actinopteri > Istiophoriformes > Istiophoridae > Istiophorus > Istiophorus platypterus. Next base: position 19,732,992 of record CM029118.1, read on the forward strand.
TCTGTGTCTGTGTCTGTGTAGATGTAAAAGGTGTCCACCAGCCAGCCTTGTAGATATGGATGTTCTGCTAGATTGATTCTCATTCCCTGTGAGAGTTAAGTCTGTGTGTGACAAAGAGAGATCACTACTCGGCAGAGTGTTCTACCACTGTTTGTTCAAATTCCCCCTTCACTTCATCATCCTAGCCCCCTTTCCAGAATCGTCCTTTCTTTTCTCTCCGCATGGCCGTCCCTGTATCCATGCTGTCACTAATCACTGCTGCCTTTTCCCAATAAGGTGAAAACTGATGGGGACTCAAATGCCCCTTTTCATACAGGAGACAGGGGTATGACAGGGGCAACAATATTCCACAACATTGTTTCCGTCACACTTTCTCATTAACAACTTGTGTGACCGTTTTGGATTCAAATTGAAATAAATGGTCGAAGCATTTCATCAAGCCTGGAATGGTGACCCCCATCGATAAACCTACTGTAAAAGCCCCACATGAATGAGTCCAATGAGCATTCAGTGGTAGGTCTGCATCAAATAGTCCATTCATTTATTAGTTGGTCAACAGAAAACAAATCTATTACTCTAACTGTTCTGATAATTGACTAATTGACTGATTCATTCAATTTGAGAGATTTAAAGCAATTCTCTTTTTCTGGCTCTTCAAACGTGAGATTTTATTGCTTCTTCTCTGTTTAATGTCTTTTCCAATGGGCATCACACACATACTGGCAACACACATACCATACAACAAAACACCATGTATACAGACTATGATGCATGCCACTTCGACATTTCTCAAAGAACTTCAATCATTACTTCTAACTGATAACAACAAAAAAGTGACAACTGCTATAAAAACACCACATGAAAGCACCATTAACCATTATTCTATCTTCATATTTAACATATTGGCTTATTATATGATGCATCTGTGTCCTGCACTTTAATGCATGCTTTATGGCAAAGATGATGGATGTCTGTGAGAGAAACTGTTTAACTAATTGTTATTGGGGTAAAGAGAGTGTTTTTGTGTGTGTGTGTGTGTGTGTGTGTGTGTGTGTGTGTGTGTGTGTGTGTGTGTGTGTGTGTGTGTGTGCATGCGTGCGAGTGTGTGTGTGTGTGTGTGTGTGTGTTAGAGTGTGCGTGTGAGTGTCTCTTAGTGGCTTTGTGTCATCACATTCCCTCCTCGGCTTTGTGATGAATAAGTTCAGTAAAAACCCTCATTACCCACAAGGACTGACTCTAATGGTGTAGATTCAAGTCCAGTGATTTTGATGAGTTCTGTTTGTGGTGTTACTATCAGGGGGAAGGGGAACATCTGTTTGTGACTCCGTCTAAATCTTATCCTCTCTCTCTACATGCCTCTGTCTGCCTCTTCATCTGACAGTTTGAATACTAATGTTACTAACGTTAAAATTGTTTATCTACTGCATTGGGCAGAGTAATAACTTCACCTACTGTAGAAAGAGAAAGAAAAACACTTATTTACTTTCACCAGCTTAGTAATTGACACATCCAAGGCACCTGTTTTTTTCCTATTCTGTTTTTGTTTTGTTTTTTTAGCCCTCGCTACCATGTTAACCATTTTTTTTATCAATAAGTGTTTTCATTGCTTTTTTTCCCTTTTATAATCTGTCTCTCATTTTTTAACAAACTCTTCAGGCATTTCTTATTATCCAATCTACCTCTGGACCAGCTCTGTTAATTGAAAGAAACAAACCATCCCTCACTCATGTAATTTTGCCCCTGGCTCCTGAAAGCTTTGACTCTTTCATTAATATATTTCCAAAATGTGTCCAAAATAAATCATGCAGACCACCCTGATGGGAAGTTTATTCATGCAATTGTTAAACCTTATCCAATGTTTTGATTTGTGATAAGCTAAAATTATGTTCTAGTTTGGATTTGTAGATTTCAGAGGGTAAATTCTTAACTCTAGTTATTTGTGAAATGAGTGTATTTTTGCATAATACAATTTGATATTCGATTAAAAATTTAGTATTTAATTTGTTACAAAATAAAACAGTCCCAAAAGTATATTAACTCAATTTGATATCCAATGTGACATTGAGGAGGCTCACACTTTTTACATCACAGTTTATGCTAAAAGAGATTAGTGGAGGAAGCAGAATTATTGATGCAGGGAAGTAAACACTGATTCGTAGAGGCCAAGAATAGCAAGACTAAGAGTATGCAGACATGCTAGCAGCTCTTTGATGCTGAACTAAGCGGGTGCGAAGACTGAAAATAGCTCTGTGTAAAATCAGCACAAGAGGCTGTGTTGGTGGGGGCATCTTGCTTCAGGCACCCGTGAGACAGTGAAATATGAGCCTCAAAGTTCTGTTTCAGTAACAGATCCCTAAGTCTGAAGGCTTATCAGAATCCAAAACTCTGCACAGTGGTTTGTAATACTCTCACATAGGGCTTTACAACCCTGAAATGTTATCACAACTCTAAATATTTTATCTTTCATTGTGCTGATTGTGAGGCAAACGGTAGAAATACGGTGTTCATAGAGTGTGCATTCATGTGATTGGCCATTGTAGTGTTTTGCTATGTGGCATTGCATTGCCTAATGACAAAAGTTGAACCAGGTTCAACTTTTCAGCTAAATGATGCTGTGTTTATTTGCTTTCTGCATAGTCATCTCCGCTGTGCCAGTGGGCTTGCTCTGGTCAAATGAATCAGAGGGCTTTTTCATGCAAGGCTGAAGTTGTTCCTGGGCGCTACAGTGCTTTACATTAGATGAATCATCAGCAGTGCAAATATGCACACAATGACAAGGCTAACATGATAATTTTTAGTATGGACACCATCTCGCATTAGCATGTTAGTATGGTAAAATTAGCTAATTAACACTAAACACTACTAAGGCTGATGGGAATTATTCTTAGTTTAGCAAGTATATGTTCATAAACCAAACCATTAGACAAAGTCAAATGTTGAGCCGCTGGTTGCACCAGAGGAAAAGTGTTGGTTTCATCAGAGTTAGTAAACTTCCTCCTCTGTGAACCAAAATGTCTGTAAAATGTCATAGTAATGCACAGAGTACCTCTTGATATTTTTGTCTGGAACAAATTGGCCGACGACCCGACCAACATTTCCATCCAAAGAGGCAGGAGACAAGTGTGACTTAGTGTTGCTACTTTCTGAACAAGTTAATGACTCACATGGTAAATTTGTATTATTTACAGTATAGCTGCTCTAAAATGGTGCTGGCATTTGAAATGCAATTTTCAGTTTATGCTGTGTAACAAAAAATTAACTGATTTTCATAGTTTCAAATATCTGTAACTAGCTCAACTAAACAGCCTTTAGCTTTATGGTCTACAGCGCTGTGATTTGTGAAATTTTACTACTCCTAGTCTGTCCTTAATCGTCTCCTGTCCTGCCCTGTCTTTTCCTCCCTTTTCCCTACTGTCTTTGGTCTGTTGTGCATGTTTAAGGCCAGAAATTGGTTTCATACCAGCTCTATTCCAAAGGAATCACTGAGTGTATTAGGTTTTATCTTCTTCCCTATATCTCCTCAATGTAGTTTTCAAGGAATACTCTCTTTAAACATTTGCTATAAATCCTTTCACGTCTCATATTCACAGACCCTCGGGGAAACAAGAACATTTGACTTGCTCTATTGAAAATGATTGTACATGATCACTCAGTTGATCAACAATATTACAGATAGTCTTATACTTAAAAAACCTTTTAAATTTCTTTTAAAGAAAGACTTTCCCTACTCTCAAAAATAACTAGGTGGTAATTTTATTCAATTCTATACTCTGCATCTAGAAGAATGTCATGTTTCAATCAAAGTGCCATTTGACAGTTTTTTGAAGGTGCCAGAGATATGTAAAAAATGTTCAAGACATATGATAAAAGATATTGTTGTTGGTTCCCTGAGGCAATTTATCGACCGATATTTCTCTCTCTTGTCTCCATTTTTTTGTTTTTTTTACTCTTTCTCTCCTTTAGATGACATGCAACTGTTTCACCATCAGTGACGGAGAGCTGCAAGAAATTGGAGTTGGGCTATATCCAAGGTAACACACACAAACACACACACGAACACACGCAAAGGGCAATGTGTGAAGCATATATATCTAAAAAGCATCATTAATTTCAATTTAGCTCATAATATTTGATCTATCATGTCTCTCATTTATACAACAAAAATGCCACAATATGTAAATGTAGCTCTGGAGATACCTGCCAGATCACTGCATCCCAACCAACACCCCCATCCTTTACCCACTCACTTTCAAAGCCCCCCCACCCACTCACCCCACTCCTCTCACTATATTCCTGGCAGTTCTTTGAAGTATGGGAAAGAAGGGAAGAAGCGAATTTTTTTTGTAAACTGAAAACTTGAAAATGAATGTTGACAGTATATCATAATGCTCTGTGTGTGTGTGTGTGTGCGCGCGCACATGTGTGCATGCATGCCTGCGTGGGTGTGTATGTGTGTGTGTGTGTGTGTGGGGGGGGGGGCACGGAGAAATACAACATTTGATACTTGTCTGGCATGTAGAAGTGAAACACCCACACACACATAGCAATTCGGTGCGATGTGTAATCCCGGTGCTGAGTCCAGGGTGAATTGGGTGGGATTTGGCCTGTCATCGCGTTGTTGATGTTGCTACACACACAAACACACACACACACTGCAGGTATCCCAGCCAGTTTATCAGGCTGGTGCTGAGATGTCAGATGGTCACACTGGCTTTACGAAAGCACAGCATAACCATGTGTGTCTGTCAGTGTGTGAGTGCGATTTGTGTTGTAACTCATCCATAAATGATGGGCCTGTTCATAAGATGGTCCCCTGCCTATTCATATTTTGGGTTGCCTAGCAACCATGGGTTTGCTGAAAAGAGGGGGATTACTCTGGCGAGGCTACACCTCTGTTCACCCCATCAGTCTGTTCTTTTTTCTCCCTCTGCTGTATGTCCAAAACTCTTTCTCTCATTTGTTGACTTCCTCATCCCCTGTCTCCACTAAGCTCATCCCTCTCTGTGTGTGTCTCCGTCTGCCTCTCATTCACGGCTAATTGGCCTGTTGAAAATGTGATATAAAATCCAGTCCTCTGAGTGCTTTATCAGGAGCTAAACGATTCATACCTTAATTGATAATACATATCTTTGTTCACTTGTTGTAATCTACCTCAACCATGCACTTCATATCAGCTCAGTGTTACTTAAACCCATGTGTAACTGTAGCCAAATCATCACACGGATATATTGAAATGAAAACTGGAAGAAGAAATTACCTGACTATATCATACAATGACTAGAGAGATGTTTATGGGTTACACGCCAATCAAAGGTGTTAATGCTGCAAGAGGCATCTTTCTGTCTCAGGTACAGTTTTTTTTTTCTGTCTCAGAGGGTTTGAGAGGGTTTTTGTCCATGACAGAGGTGATTATACTCAAAGATAATGAAATATTTCAGTGCTTTTATCTTCTTCCTTTTGTTTATTGGAGGCTCTGTGTTTTCAGTTTCTGTGGCTGATTAAACCTCCAGTCAGGTCTAAAAAGGATTGATCTGTTTTGTGAGAAAAGATTCACACACCTGCAATGTCCTGAGAAGAGCACTAATTAGGTGACACATAGTGAAAACAACCATATGGAGCTACCATGGGTGTGAATAGGCTTTAAAAGTGAACATCTTTATGATTTCCTTTAACAAGAGAAATAACATTCAAACCTGTGAATCCATCAAGGTTTTCGCAAACAGGATGTGTCCATTAGAGAATAATGTGGGAAAATAAATGAGGACTCAGTCACAGTTGTTTTCCCAGACCAGACATATGGCATGTGACATTGTTCATATCAAGTGTTACTCCACTTTAATCAAGTTTTCATATTATAGCTCATATAAGCAGGAGATTGAGATTCTTAAAAAATCTGTATTTGTCATGTAAAAATTTGGCACAACTATTGCATTTGTACAGTAGTGCTCCGGTTGTCTTCACATTGAAGTGTGAGACATAAAGAGAATCCCTAACTGAGAAATCAAGATGAAAACGACAATAAGAAAGAGAAGAAAGTATTGAGCCTTTAGGTCTCACTAAATATCAGTTACATTTAAGAACAAACGTCCTGTAGTGTCTGTAGACCAACACCCATATGATATTTCACTCTGCACCCTGCTATGTATGACAGTAGTTAGTCTCAGTTAATGTGAGCAGATATTGTTATTACAAGATGTGGCTTAGTCAGTTAATTTAATTAGTATGCTAATGAGTTGCTCTCCATCAGATAAAAACATTGTTTGGGGGACTCGATTTCTAGTTGATATTTAACCTGCAACTTCTTCACTGCAGAATAAAGCCAGTGGGTTAGTGATGGTTTTACAAAGGCTAAACACACATGCACACACACAGACTTTATCTCTTACACCCATTGTTTTGCTCTATGATTCTAATAAACAAGAGCACCATTAATGGAGGAGGTCATAAAAACAGACAAACCTATCTAGTGCTTTTTTGCAGCCATTTGTGCAGTAACAGTAAATGTCTTTTTATGGGTCAGGGAGCTTTTAAAAAAAGGCATCAGCAAGCACAATTACAGTCTTAGCACAAGAAAGATGCTCATCAAATACAGGCTTTACGGTACAGTTACTTTTGCAAATTGGCACTATTCAGAATAGTAACATGCTCTAAAGTCTTTTATTTACACTATATTCAGTGTTTGCCACATATAAAAAAACAATTCAACAGAAGCTAAATATGCAATCTAGTGCAACAAACCTACAATAATTCCTACCTTGATGAAGGTTCTAATGCTCACTTTATTCTAAAAACTGTTTAAAAGAGGTGGTGATTCAACTTTATGATTATTTTAGAGGATGCAGTGTGAAGATGTCTGTGTGTGGATGAGTGGGAGGCTTGGTTGTACCCATTATAAATATGGAAAATTAGTTAGAAGCCTTTGTTGTGACAGAAGTTGAATACCCATTGTTTCCTGATTTATTTTTGTGTGTGTGCGTGCGTGCGTGCGTGCGTGCGTGCGTGCGTGCGTGTTCACGTTAAGTGTCGCGATGTACGTGTGCGTGTGTGCGTGCGTGCGTGCGTGCGTGCGTGCGTGCGTGCGTGCGTGCGTGCGTGCGTGCGTGCGTGCGTGCGTGCGTGCGTGCGTGCGTGCGTGCGTGCGTGCGTGCGTGCGTGCGTGCGTGCGTGCGTGCGTGCGTGCGTGCGTGCGTGCGTGCGTGCGTGCGTGCGTGCGTGCGTGCGTGCGTGCGTGCGTGCGTGCGTGCGTGCGTGCGTGCGTGCGTGCGTGCGTGCGTGCGTGCGTGCGTGCGTGCGTGCGTGCGTGCGTGCGTGCGTGCGTGCGTGCGTGCGTGCGTGCGTGCGTGCGTGCGTGCGTGCGTGCGTGCGTGCGTGCGTGCGTGCGTGCGTGCGTGCGTGCGTGCGTGCGTGCGTGCGTGCGTGCGTGCGTGCGTGCGTGCGTGCGTGCGTGCGTGCGTGCGTGCGTGCGTGCGTGCGTGCGTGCGTGCGTGCGTGCGTGCGTGCGTGCGTGCGTGCGTGCGTGCGTGCGTGCGTGCGTGCGTGCGTGCGTGCGTGCGTGCGTGCGTGCGTGCGTGCGTGCGTGCGTGCGTGCGTGCGTGCGTGCGTGCGTGCGTGCGTGCGTGCGTGCGTGCGTGCGTGCGTGCGTGCGTGCGTGCGTGCGTGCGTGCGTGCGTGCGTGCGTGCGTGCGTGCGTGCGTGCGTGCGTGCGTGCGTGCGTGCGTGCGTGCGTGCGTGCGTGCGTGCGTGCGTGCGTGCGTGCGTGCGTGCGTGCGTGCGTGCGTGCGTGCGTGCGTGCGTGCGTGCGTGCGTGCGTGCGTGCGTGCGTGCGTGCGTGCGTGCGTGCGTGCGTGCGTGCGTGCGTGCGTGCGTGCGTGCGTGCGTGCGTGCGTGCGTGCGTGCGTGCGTGCGTGCGTGCGTGCGTGCGTGCGTGCGTGCGTGCGTGCGTGCGTGCGTGCGTGCGTGCGTGCGTGCGTGCGTGCGTGCGTGCGTGCGTGCGTGCGTGCGTGCGTGCGTGCGTGCGTGCGTGCGTGCGTGCGTGCGTGCGTGCGTGCGTGCGTGCGTGCGTGCGTGCGTGCGTGCGTGCGTGCGTGCGTGCGTGCGTGCGTGCGTGCGTGCGTGCGTGCGTGCGTGCGTGCGTGCGTGCGTGCGTGCGTGCGTGCGTGCGTGCGTGCGTGCGTGCGTGCGTGCGTGCGTGCGTGCGTGCGTGCGTGCGTGCGTGCGTGCGTGCGTGCGTGCGTGCGTGCGTGCGTGCGTGCGTGCGTGCGTGCGTGCGTGCGTGCGTGCGTGCGTGCGTGCGTGCGTGCGTGCGTGCGTGCGTGCGTGCGTGCGTGCGTGCGTGCGTGCGTGCGTGCGTGCGTGCGTGCGTGCGTGCGTGCGTGCGTGCGTGCGTGCGTGCGTGCGTGCGTGCGTGCGTGCGTGCGTGCGTGCGTGCGTGCGTGCGTGCGTGCGTGCGTGCGTGCGTGCGTGCGTGCGTGCGTGCGTGCGTGCGTGCGTGCGTGCGTGCGTGCGTGCGTGCGTGCGTGCGTGCGTGCGTGCGTGCGTGCGTGCGTGCGTGCGTGCGTGCGTGCGTGCGTGCGTGCGTGCGTGCGTGCGTGCGTGCGTGCGTGCGTGCGTGCGTGCGTGCGTGCGTGCGTGCGTGCGTGCGTGCGTGCGTGCGTGCGTGCGTGCGTGCGTGCGTGCGTGCGTGCGTGCGTGCGTGCGTGCGTGCGTGCGTGCGTGCGTGCGTGCGTGCGTGCGTGCGTGCGTGCGTGCGTGCGTGCGTGCGTGCGTGCGTGCGTGCGTGCGTGCGTGCGTGCGTGCGTGCGTGCGTGCGTGCGTGCGTGCGTGCGTGCGTGCGTGCGTGCGTGCGTGCGTGCGTGCGTGCGTGCGTGCGTGCGTGCGTGCGTGCGTGCGTGCGTGCGTGCGTGCGTGCGTGCGTGCGTGCGTGCGTGCGTGCGTGCGTGCGTGCGTGCGTGCGTGCGTGCGTGCGTGCGTGCGTGCGTGCGTGCGTGCGTGCGTGCGTGCGTGCGTGCGTGCGTGCGTGCGTGCGTGCGTGCGTGCGTGCGTGCGTGCGTGCGTGCGTGCGTGCGTGCGTGCGTGCGTGCGTGCGTGCGTGCGTGCGTGCGTGCGTGCGTGCGTGCGTGCGTGCGTGCGTGCGTGCGTGCGTGCGTGCGTGCGTGCGTGCGTGCGTGCGTGCGTGCGTGCGTGCGTGCGTGCGTGCCTCTCTTCCAGTCTGTCTCTGTTAAACCATGACTGCAGGCCAAACTGTGTGATGGTGTTTGAAGGAAAAAAACTGCAGCTCAGAGCTGTTCGAGATATCAGCCCTGAGGAGGAGGTATGAACAAGAAAAAGCATACTTACACTGCAGCTTCACAACATTAACAACATGGAGTATTACTGTTTTTTATTGATTGTGAGGTGGCTTTTATGCCCATGTTCTTTATACGCAATATTTATCAAATGTTTTTATTGGCAGTTGTTATTGATGGAGGAGCCAAAGCCCAAGGCCATTTAATAATATATGATAGAATGATACTTTCGAATTACATTAAATTCCATTCACATCCCTGTGATATTCATCAGAATTGTATCGTACAAATAATAATAAATGTTAATGGATGTCCAAACAACTTAATATTATTACAAGAAATATTAAAAAGTGTAGCCAAGTGAAATATCCCTGCTACATAAACATGATGACACCTACTAATCTGGCAGTGTTTTCTCAAATTTTCTGTACTTCATCATCCCGCCTTACTATATTAAATGAGATGCATCCATGCCATCTGGACTAAGACACACAACCACACACACACACACACACTTTACTCCAACAGTATCACTTTTCTCTGCACTCAGTTTACACAGTTTCAATTTCAAATATCTTATCCATTTGAACTGAACTGCAGTTAACCGTTATCTGTGATATAGCAAGTGCAGCACAGTAATACACCAAAGGCAAAATAAACTATAATCAAATAAATTCAATCTCAGATTAAGCTGTTCTCCCTGTTTCCAGCTCACAATAAGCTACATTGAGACGTTGTCCCTAAGTGAAGATCGACAGAGACAGCTGGAGGACCAGTACCATTTTACCTGTCACTGCCAGCTGTGTGACTCTCAAGACAAAGTAAGACACATTGTGATTGTTTTTCAGCCACAAAAACTCAAACCAATTCACTAACTATGTTTATGTGCATATAATGATGCAAAGACGACCAATAAAGAGTGTAAGGCATTAGTCTGATTAAAATGTTTGTATACAAAATAATACCTAATCTTTTCTTGCTTGGCCACTGTGGGACTTTTATTTTGCAAATATTGCCACAAAATATTGTATTGATTTGTTATCTTTACTGGAGCCTGAAAACAGCACAGCATGTACAAAGATTTTTGCCCAGAGAACACTTGTCAGAGATGAAACAATAGAAATGACACAGCACAGCCTCACTGTACCAGTGTAGATACATCTGTGGCATGCTCTGTCAAACAGTTGGATTGCGTTGGGTCACTGGTATGTTGTGTTGGGAAAACAGCTTCACCAGGGCTGTAAATCTGACTCCATAAGATTTATGTTTCAACTGTTTTGTTAGACAGCCTTTTCCCGCATGTTCTTTTGTGAAAGAGGAGCCAGAGTCAGTTCGAGTCCAATCTAAAATGTAGTTTAATTCAGCAATGATCAGGTTCAGATTACAGAGCTCCGGGTCCTTATTCGCTTCCCTGACAGCAACAGAGTCCCTGTCAGTTCACGAAGTCTGACAACCTATCTATCCCTGGACCCGGTTGATATACTATTACAATGCGTCACAAAATGTACGTGGATTTCTGGTCCACTTGGTTGCTCCCAGTTTGTTGTTGACCTCTCCCAGTCTTCTGTTTTTGTCCTTCTATGGCGCCGTCAATCTTCCCTCCAGCAGCAGTGGGGGAAGTTACATCTGGGGGTACCTGCTGATAAACAGAAGTTGCACACCGCCACAGTTTCTCCCCTCTGCCCTGCTGCCTGTCTCGGGATATGCTATCTATGCCTTCTTTCTGATACCCTTGTTATACATTCTAGGGAACAGGCCATACTGAACGTGCCTCATCGTGGCTCTTTTCTCTGGGTTACACTTTCATTCAGCTCCGTACATTCTGTATATCCCTTCTAGGTAAACAAGTTTATAAGAAACACCTATTATTCCTATTAACCATGATTTCAAACATTTAGACGTAATTTTAGTACATCTATAGACAGGATTTCCTTTCAGTTGCAATATGAAAATTTCCAATAAACTCCCTTTAAAGTGGCTTAATATCCATTTAGTGCCGTGATTAAGGTAGAGGAGAACCCCACATATCACTGCCTCATTGTCATGATGACTAACACACATTCCTTTTTTCACCTGTATGAGAATTTGTGCTATGTTCTTCTCTAAACCGAACCTAACCCAAATTTCTTAATATTTTAACTTTGTACTTGTTGTTACTTGAATCTTGTGGACCACAAGGTCAAACACACATATGAATGCATTTTCTTTCTCACACAAACTCTCTCTCACGCACACATACACACACAAACACACACCTATCCTGTGCCAATGTGGGCATAGACAGTGCACTTCTGCATAACATGTTACAGTGTACCCTTTCCTGCTCTCTCCCACTTTTCATCATTCTCTCTCATATTCTGTCTTATCTCCTGCTGCCCTCCTATTCCTCTCTGTCATTCTGTCACGTTCCACCTCTTCACCTCTCTCTCTCTCATTCTCACTCTTTCTCTCTCTGTCCCTCTTTGACCACTAACTGCAAAATGAGAAAAATCATCTTGTCTTTCAGCTGCAGTTTTCTTTTCCATCCATCTTCATCTACTCCATCTTTCTGTTCCAGTGTCTCACTGTTTCTCTCACAGTTTGTACATTTTCATCTCTCTCTGTCTTCTTCTCTGTCTTCTCTGCCTTCATTTCAACCTCTAGCTTTGTTCTCCATATTCTACATATGGTACTTTGGTCTTACAGTGTCACAGCACAACATCAATTTTATGCATGTGTATGTTTGTCTGTGTGTCTGTGTGTGTTTTGCATAAGGTAAGAGAGAGCACTCAGTTGAACCTCTGGCACAATGATATTCATTTTATTATACACACACACTTTCTGTCATTTTCGCTCTCTGTCTTTAATCTCCAGATGAAGATGCCAGGCTGCTGGGCTGTGACCCAAAATTGTCATGGCAACAGATGACTGTTGACATCAAATCAGAGAGATGATTTTTATGTGAACAAGAAAGATGTTTCAGTAATAAATACTTCATCTTTAGTTTCATTTTTAATATCTTATTCAGGCATGTAAACATCGTAAACATAAATTCAGCCTATGTCTAGTTTGAGTGTTATTTAGGTTCTTAGTGAGTTCATACCAGACTATGTTCACTAACCAGAGTACTAAGCATTCAGATGAAGCCATTATCTCTCTTCTTTAAACTTTGCTTCTTGACTTGTATATGCATATCTGTCAGTGTCTGTGTACACATCAATGCTGATCTGTCACACAAATGCATGCTCACACACACACACACACACATACACACATACACACACAGCAGACTGTAAGTGCTTTAACAGAAATATGCAAAGTGTGGGCATATTTTTTAAAACTCTTGTAATAGACTTTTGAACTCGTTTAATCCTTTTCTGCACTGCCTACTCCATCTTCTACTCAGAAAGGTGCTGTGTAAGTCTGAATACAGGCCAAGTAGTTACATGAGTGTTTGTTTTAGAAATCAGTGCCTACTTAGTCTACTTTCTTCTATGACCAGGATCAACTCATGCTGTGTGGTGAAGAAGCAACATGGCGCCTGTTGAAGGAGGCTCTACCCAGACTTGAAGGACAAAAAGCAGAGTCAGGTATCCTTTACATCCAAGACCCCTTGCATCCAGTGGACACTAAGCATTGTGTTGTTACTGATAGAAATGATACACATTTAAGATATTTGGGTCTTGATGACTGCCAAGATTTCATCCTAATAGACTCCTTTGAAATATTGAGAACTAATGGTTTTACCAGTGTACTGGATATAGCACCCCAAACACATAAATGCCTCAACAGGTGGATTAAGTTGTTAACATGTATAAATCAAGTTACCAGCAAAGTACAATCATACGAAAACAAAATAAATGTTAAAGGTGTGTTTGAGGATAAATTTAAAAGGTGTGTGTATTTAAATCTAAAATATCTAAAATGTATCTAAAGTATCTAAGCCCAAACTAAGTCGTTCCACAAAAAGATATCAACAAATTGATACAAATTTGTCTCCATGAATATTTAAGATTCCCCTCAGTATATCAGTGTGCAGTTCTCATTTACACCAGTATGAATGTTACTCTTCCTTAAATGACCGTCCAGATTGGCAAGCACTACTAGAGAGCTGTAGTCATTTGTTATCAACTGTTGATGTCGACGTGCCTGATGAAAATCTCTACAAGCTCAGAATGACAGACATGGCTTTGGATGCCTCCATTCACCTCGGACACTGGAAGGAAGCTGTGAGATATGGGGAGAAGACTCTTCCAGTATACAGGTGAGTATCCGTGTGTATATGTGTCTGTGTCTCAGTGGCTCAGGTAAGACACTGCTTTGTAGGAAAACTAAAATCCCGTATGGTATACGTGTCCATAGGTTTAAAGGAAAACAACCTCTGCCTTTAAATATAGATATTCTCTTGGATTGAGAGGCTTTTATCATCCTGATTCTAGTATGGACAGCAATGTGAGGAAAAGGACAAGAGTTTCAGACACATTACTTGCAGAGATTCAGGAGCTGCATAGCAATGGCAGAATGAGTACAAAGAGAGTGAGAAGATTTCACAATGCACCAGTTTGACTCCTTGACCTGATAAAAGAGACATGGATTTCCTTTTGTTAGCCTTATGTAAGATGAATAAAGCTCGTCGGCACTGGTCTCAGAGATATGATAGAAGGGAAAAGGTTGAAAGAAAACTTCAGAGTTTAGGTAAATAAAATAAAAACAAGAAGCAAACTGAAGAAAACCTTCACCTGTTTGACATCAGTTATATTACAAATTAATTCATCAAATCATGGAATAGTGTTGTGTGGAAATGCATCAGAGATTTGTGTGTTTCATATTGTTTGTTTATGAAATACTATTGTCTGTTTTAAAAAAAAATCCTACTAGCCAGCTCTCATTATTTGTTTTGCATAAATTAATTAAGACCTAAAACATGTTTTATTTAAAATTAAAAAGGGGGAAAGGAACAGATTAGCACAGAGGAGAAATCAAAGGTGAAGTAAAGGGGGGGCTTAACGACAAAAATGCATGAATAGAGAGAAGAATGAAGTGTTGTTATGGGCCAGCGAAACTAAATGGAAACAGGAGCAGACAAAAGGGAGGCTATGAGAGCACGTGCAGACATTCTAAATCTGAAAACAGATAGTGGAATTTAATAAAAATTTTATAGTCTTTAAATCTGTTTGTCAAATTACAGTAAACTGCATTAACAGTTTTCTTTTTGTGTTTTTGGATCTGCAGTCCCTACACACCCCTGCCTCTTCTTTCTGCAATTTGCTTTCCTTCTGTAAAATTTGATATTATTCCCACTCACTTTGTGAGTATGTTTATGTGTGTGTTTTTGTTTGTGTGCATGTGAGAGAGAGAAAGAAAGAGAGAGAGGCTAACTGATCTAGTGTGAGGGGCAGAGCTCTAGTGGCATAGCCATGTTCTCACACACAGATTGACAACAACATATCCACAGGAGGGACCCAGCAACAGCCTATTAATAAATAACTAGAAACAGCGCAGAAGAGAAAGAGAGATTGTGATGAGAAGAAGGGGATGGAGGGTTCAGTGTCAGTTGAAGGAAACTGAGAGGAAATGTGTCTCATTGAAGCAGAGGCGAAACCAAAGTGAGAGATGGTTGTGGGGGTTTTAGGTAGGGAGCAGAGGGAGGGGTTAGGTGAGGGTGGAAGTGAGCCAATGATAAAAGAAAAATGAGGGAGGGGCAGAGGAAGAGGAGTGTGGGGTGAATAGTGATCAACAACCTAGCAAAAAAGAGAGGAGGGAAGACGAGTGGGCAAAAATGAAGGTAGAAACCTGACAGTGACACAACCTCAAGGAAGAAGGTTGTATAAAATAGAGAAACAGTGAAAAGTGAAGTATAAATCAAATAAAATGGACAAAAAGAGGACCAGAGAAACGCACTGAGCTCTAGCTTGGCAAGGAGGGGAGAAAACGATAGAAGAAAAAGAATAAAAGAGAAGCAGAGAAAAACGCAATAAGTGAGAGAGTGGGAGGAGGATCTTCCATATTCATCTCCAGTCTTTCTCTGGGCTCTTCAGATTGCAGAGAAGAATCATAGCTGCAGGATATCTCTGGCTCTCTCTTTCTCCTGTCCTTCCCCTCATTCTCCATTCCTTTTTTCTCTCACTCTCTCTGGGTCCTTTTCTATTTCAGTTTCATTATTCAGTTATTGATGTAGAGAGAGGGTTTTTCCCTCCACCTGTGTGCGAATAATGCACGCCTGCTGCAGGCTGCACACGCCAGGTGTATTAAATGTCTCCGTGCTGCACATATTTTACTGCTATAGACAAGCTCTCATATACACAAGAACACATGCATGAGTACATGAATGAATCTACATTTATGTATTCATGAAAACATATAGTTATAAAAATATCAGCAAGTGAATTCAACAACTGTTTGCACATATGAAGTAGATCTTCACTCCAAAATACTTTCAGTGTGAAAACAGGTATTTTGATTAATCAAAATGAGGAGGACTTTTCCTTCCCTATGCTATCACCAAGAGGTTCACAAATCAAAATGAAATATAGAAGCATTTTGTTGTTTGTTTTTTTTTTAATTCTTTATTTCTGAAGATGAGACATCCCGATGATATTTGCAAGGCTGCACTAATAGAGAGCAACGGCTAAAACCTTTTCAGCAATGTACAGCTTCATTCATCTACAGTTTTTGGGATAGGCCATCAGAATAAACGAACAAATCTTAAATTTCTCGAGCCATGGTTTTTATTTTATATTTCTATATTGTAAAGAGAAATCTGTTGCAAGATTTCTGCATCTGTAGACCAGTGAAGTGCATCCACAGTGTCAGTCTTTGTGAACCTGTCATTGATAGCATAGGAGGTGCAAAGCCCTCCTCAACAACATTTTCTTAAGTATTTTGGGGGCATTTTATTCTTTCTTTAGAGAGCAGCCAGTAAAGAGATGTCAACATGCAACAAAGGCCCTTGGCTAGAACTTAACCTTGGACACCACAGTTCATGGTCTGTGTCCAAAATCTCTAGTATCATTACCAAACCGTTATCTCTATTCTTGAAAAAGACAATTCTCAGAAATCATAAAACTAGTTAAAGGGGATCTACAGTATTACACCTCTGAGAGAGGTTGAGATATGCTAACTTAGTACTTATTATTGAAACAGTTTAGAAAAACAAAGCTGGATCCTACACCTCTGACAATACAACCAAAATCATACCAATTTGTTCTTAATTCATGCGCTGAAATTCAGAGTCTGGTTGCAGAATTCCCCTGAGGTGTCAGCTTTAGTCAGTGCTCATGTTTGGATTTCCTGCCAAGAGGTTGCGAGATAAATACGAGGGCTGATGAGATTTACAAATCAGGAAAAACAATGAAAAAATATTTACACCACAGAAATTTCTGGCTTATATTGAATCTTACCTTTTTTTCTTGTGAAAAACTGGATGTATTTACTCTTAAGCCTTAGAACGAAACAATATTAGAAGTGAGCTTCCTTCATTCATCAAACTGCTCACAGCTCAGAGATATTTGCAACCTGAGATGAGGGGTTTTGAGCAGGCATGCTTCGTAGATAGGTTTTGCCTAGTGGCCAAGGAGACTCCTGTAATGTCTTTTATATTTACTTGTAACTTCTTTAACATGTGCTTGACTTTCTCTGCAAAGAAGGGTCAGCTAAATAGTTAAACTGTAATTTAAATCTTATTTGAATATTATCGTCTCATTAGCAGATGCCGTGGTGTTGCTAAATTTGATAAACTGTGGAACAAATCGGAAATTACTGTTGCACAGAAAACAAAATACATTGAAGAAGAATACTCACGGCTAATCTTGTCTCCATGTTTTCACTCTCCTTCCTCGGTCTCGGTCTGCTTAGTAAAATAATCCACGTTTCCCTCTCACAAACATCAGGCCGTTGGACCTTTTTGTTCCAAACAAGAGCCTCATTAGTTCCACAGAATTTGCCTGAAAATGCTACACTTTTCCACTACTATTTATTTTTCCCTCTTGCCCCCTCTCTTACTCATTGCCGAGGGCTATGGCTTTCTAACTAGCTGCGTACAGCAAGACTGTATTTCTCTTCAGTTTACTCTCTGGGGAAAAAAAGGGGGGAGAATTCAGGAGACAGCACATTAATGAAATTATTTTAATTGCTGTGTGGTTCTGTGTGCAAAGAGGAAATATAATTGGAGTTTGGTCTTGATGTGGGTGTGTTTGCACGTCATGGCTGCTTGAATCACTGGCTTTGTAATTAAATCAATATTGTAACTTGTTATTATTCATGGAAGACTAATGTTGTTGGTTTAGTCTTTGAACCTCCTATTTAATGATTCAGTTTTAACCACAGGATTGGGGACCACCTCTGTAATTGGTAGGCTTGTCAGTTAGTAGTTTAGTTAGGCTCGAAGGTATGAACAAATGGGCTATTAGCATTGTGAGTGAAAACCAGTGGAAAATTATCAAAGAAGCTATAGAGTTTTAAATTACTACCACTACAAGTTAATTAACTTTGATTTCCCCCGATTCAAAAAACAGATTTTCCCTTTAAAATTAAAGAGTGAAAAACTTCAAGCTGAAGAGGGTTGCTGCTTTCAATCCATGAAGAAATAATTAAGATAAATGCTCTGTTAATAGCAGATGCAGTTTCTATTTACATGTGATTGAATTGAAAGCATATTGAACCCTCTTGTGGTCTGTTTACTCTGGAGAGAGATGAGATCTGGCAAATACACCAGATAATATTGGGTGAAGTGGATTCAAATTGACCTTATCTTTGTGCGCATGCAAGCTCATACATCAATGCTGGCACACATATGTGTATTCATATGTCAGTGTTTACTTACAGCTCTTTCTGTTTGTGAGAGACTGTAGGAGAGAGTGAGTGACTGTACTAGACAAGAGATTTATATGTAGTGGGACCATGGAGATTGAGAAGGGTCTGTGCCTTGAAGTTATATAAAATTTAAAAAGAGAAAACCTGAAATAGAGGGAGGAATTAAAAGTGCAACTGAGATGAAGTGGAGAACAGGAATGAATAGAGAGCAGCAGAGGAGAGAACGCCATCCAATTGACCAACCAACACCACAAACTGTAATCCCCGCAGTTAGCAGGGCAAAAAACACAAATATAAACAGGTGGGAGCAGAGTAAAGGAGGTGTGAAATAGAAAAAAGCAGAAGAGATTAGAGTAGAGGGAGAGGTAGAGGGAGAAGAAGAAAAGAGGATAAATGGCAAGCAGAGTTGGGTAAATATGTGTTTTGAAAACTCCAGTGTTTACCACCAACAAAGCTGCTTCCTAAGAGTCCCTGGTGTGTATTCATCGTTATAAGATTAGGAATGTCCCAGTTTTGTGTGCGTGTGTGCGTTTTTGAAAAGTCCCCTAAAAGCACGTATGTTTATACATTGATGTTGGGTGTACTTTATGTACAAAGGTCATTAAGCATTAATACATATCCATTTGCATGCATGTGAGCATTCATTTGTCATGTCATTATTTGCATTTTAGATTTCAAACTGGCTAAATAAATTAAACTTATTCATCATATAGAAAATGTTTTCCATTGTGTCTGTATTTGTGTGTGTCCCTTCTGTTGAGTTATCCGTTAACTTAGTGAAACTGAAAAGGAAAAGAACTGAATGAAGGAGCTGGGATGCAAAATATAATGTAGAGAAGTGAAAACTCTATCATACTGGCACACAGAACACATGAACATACGTTCAAGCAGAAACAGGCGTGCATAATGCAAACACTTGAATATTCTCTTTTTTTGCTGTGGTTACAACGACTTCTCTTTCTCACCCACTCCTACTTGTATATCTATTTGGATACAGACAGTGAACAGCAAAGTAAATTTTATTAGCCTTGTCCATTTAATCATCTGTCTTGTTGATGCTGTGAGCATCAGTGATTGGCCTCAGGCTTCAGGGTGACACAGAGCAATTTGATGAATTAAGTGTGCATATTGTAATGCCCATCCAGTGTGAACAACTTGCTCAAACTTTATCATTTAATGAATGATTTAATTTAACTGGCTTTTTATGGCTGCTTGGAAACAGTTAACAGCTTGATAGTCAGTCAAACACAGCTATAGTTTGCATGCTTTCAAATGATTCAGTCTGATCATTTTCTTCTAAAGCTGCAGAGAATAAAATTTTAACTGCCAATCAAGGTGTCACCTCCTGACCTGGACCATGATAAGAGACAAAAAGGAAATAGATCGATTAATATGTTATGCTTTATAAATTTTTAAAATGACATCATTCTGATGTTATACTGTACTTTATTTTCAGCAAGAAGGGGAGGGAATTAGAAATGCAATAACAATACACCTGATACAAGAAGAACAGCAACATCATAGGATCTGGTTAAAATCTGTGTAAGACTTAAGCTGAAGCAGCAAAATCATGCTGATCCCAACATGATCCTTCCTACACCGCTGTTTCTCTTTTTGTTTTCATCTTCTCTCACATCTTTCTAAAGAAAATACTACCCTGATCCCCACCCGGTCCATGGAGTCCAACTGATGAGAGTTGGAAAGCTGCAACATTACCTGGAACACATCGAGGATGCTTTGGATACATTCAGACAGGTGTGCAGGATGAACTACTTCCCTAGTTACTTACTTTTTTCCTAGCAAAATCAGGGACAGAAGCTAAGACACTCTGTCAATGCGTCCTTTTATTTCTCCTCTCCCAGGCGTATCAAATCATTAAGCTTACCCACGGTGATGATCACCCCTTGACCACTGATCTGCTGATGAAGATGGAAGAATGTCGCGCTGAGGTGGATCATCGGTCATCCAGCAATAACTAACACACTAGTGCTACTGCTATGTGACTCCTTTACTTGTAACTTGATGTATGGATTTTATTATCTGTCCTAATGCCGTGACTGTATTGACTAACTTTAATCATCTGATTGCTGATATATGAAAATAAATGAACTTGATGCAGTTTTAAATTAAAATGGCTACTGTAATATATCACATTTTGCATCATAAAGTGATATGTTCCATAAATGACTTTGTTGACAGCTTGTAGTGACACGTTCACATTTAGGGCCTTGATACTTTGTGTGTGTGTCTTTATGTGTGTGTGTGAGAGAGAGAGAGGGAGACGGTAGGCCCCTGTCTCCTGTATATAATCTCTAGATTCCATCAAGACAAGTGATCTCATGGCTGTAGTTTGTGTGTGTGTGTGTGTGTGTGTGTCTGTGCATATGTGTTGTTTTAGTAAAGTCAGGTTTTCAAAACATCCATCTTTCCTCTACACATATCCATCACACACACTTCCCATGTTAATCCCTGTTTTTGTGTGTTTTCCTGTCAGTGTGTGACCTCCAGGTTAAAACCAGAGTGTGTCTGTGATGGAATGTGCTCATGTGTTTCTCACATACACACATTCTTCCCCATGTTAAGCCCAAAATTCTTGCATTTGCAAACTGATGACAGCATTTCCTCTGAGAGGGAGAACCTGTGTGTGACTGTTGCTATGTTTTGTGGGAGGATTAGAGTGATATTTTGTTAGCTATTAGGTTACAAATAAAAGGTTTTGCTTTTGTGATACTTTTTGCTCTGTCAGTACTGCAATAATCAACACATTAAAAACCCCAAATCCCTCACTCATCTTGGATTAGTCAAATGTTTGTAGTTACTAAGCATAAAAGGTACTGACCAAAAAAATAGGGTTTTAACAATAATTACAGAAATTACTGCAGCAACAGCTGCCATTTTATTTTTCCCCAATATACCGGTTTAAGTTTTATCTTGAGATTGACTTGAAAAAATGTGAAGACTAAATGACAACGTGCAGTAATGACACAAGTGGAGGGAACGGCCAGTGGACGAGTCTGTCCTGCTGTACAATACTGCTGTGTCCAGCTCCATTACTCACTTCATTGGCTCTGCTGCTTTCTGTCTCTCACTCTCTCCTTTTCCTCCTCTCACCTAATAAAGGCGGTCAAATTAGATTTACTGTTGCTAAACCATAACTGTCTGCCTCGCTCGCTCTCTGTTGCTCTCTGTCTCTCTCCCTCATTTTCTGTCTCGCTCAATCTCCAAAGACCTTTAAATTTAATTCACTATTCGTTGGTGTCCCGTCTCTCTGTTTCACTCACCTTTCTTCAATTTACTGTCCTCCATTTCCAATTTTCATCCTCATTTCAGAGACACTCCCCTTCTCTTTGTTTCTCCCTCTGCACCACCTCACATCTACAGTCTCTTTACTCTCTCCCTGCTATCATCTTCCACTTTTAACACCCCCCCCCCCGCCACCTCTTTATCTTTACAGATCTCCTCTCCATTTTTATGTGAGCGGAACTTCAAATCCAGGTGTCTTTTCTCAATGATCATCTGACCTACATTTCATGGTTCAGCGATAAGGAGCTGGTGGAGATAATCGTATATTCATTATATTCGTCTAATATCTCCTTGAATTAAAAGGCGAGACAACCCATACCTCACTGCTAACCACGCATTTCCATCATGCCCTCATCACCCCTTCATCTTTCGTTCATCTGTGATTGGGCTTCTCTGTAATCAGAGCAGGCTCTTAAAACCAAAGGTCTGTTGAGCTGCCCAGTAACTGCCTCTATTACAGCTATCTAAAAGAATTTAAAACTTTACCATGTGCCCTTTACAGTAATGTTAAGCCATATTGGCATGGCTATGATGGTGGCAATGTCAGTTGGCTAGTGCAACACCGCTTCATGTTAGATGTATTGCGATTAATTTATGTACAAACACCAGGCATCAATGGAGAATGAATTCTGATCACAGAGCTGCTAGCGTGGATGAATAGTCTTGGTTTCTCAGTACAGTTGTTCTTAAGGTTTTTACCACACAAGGCTCATCATAACACAACAACTAAACATTTATTCAGGAGAGCAATAACTCACCTCATTACCTATAGCTCAGATATATAGAGGACCTGAGGAATCCCTGTTTACATATTGAGTGATATACATTTCACATCTGAACTATCAGAAAACCACATTGGTTTGCTTTTGTTTGTTGCTGCAAACTTAATTGGGAAAAAAAACAGAAGAGAAACCAATTTCACCACTGAAGATACCTTTAAGAGTTAATCAGTGGGATAAATGAATCAATATTGTTCAGGTGATTTCTTCCTCCCAACGCAAATTAGTGCTCTAAATCCATATACCTGATTTTGAACGGCTATTTTAAGGACTTAGAGAGGAAAAGTAACAGGAAGATTCACATGTATAAAATAGGAATTACTTCAAGAAAAAGCCTGAGTGGACCTAATAATTATCAAATTAGCTACCAATCTCTGGAGCAATAACAACGAGGAATTAGTCTCACTACCCCGGGCAGAACATTAAACTCCCCAGTCGACCAAGTTGAATAATTTAGCAGACAGGTGAGATCAGAAAGGAGAGCACTAGCCCATTCGGTGAGTGATGATTGCATATTATTTATTAAAAATTACCCAGAAGATTATTTTTTTTGTCTGCTATATTTGCCAAATTGTATATATTTTTTGTAACCCTTTAATTTTCATGAGTCACATTTTTTCCTTTATTTTGTCCTCTCTAAACTCACCCATTTTATCTCTCGCACCACCCCAGCTCATCCATGCGTCGTCTCTCTGCTCCCACTCTTCTAACCTGTAATCCTTTCCTCCAATTCTCTTTCACGTCACTCTTTCCTTTCATTTCCCTTTTAGTTTATTCTCTTCCATTCTCTGCCATTTTCTTCAGTTTGTTCCTTCTAGTCGTTGAGGGTGATCAAAGCAGGCTCAACAGGACAGTATGTCACCTAGAAAGCTGCCTACAGGGTAGTAAGATCCACACACACATTAACATGTCATAGTGTACGGAGCCATCCATTGGCTGCCTGCCAGCTATATTTCAAGTAGATCTTTTTGATTTATTATGATGCTTGAGTTATAATGAAAAATGTGGGCATTGGGATTGGGACAGGCCATATGTGGGACATCTGGCCGGTACTTTGTTGTTTTGAAAGAATAGAGTCCTGTCAAACTCTTCCAATACATTCCTTTATTTACATCCCTCTGTCTTGCTCTTCCATCAACACAATGTGTCAGACCATATTTCTCATAAACAGTAAATCTGCACAAGGACAGTACAATTGCAGTCTGGAATCATCAAAACAACACAAACCCTGTCAGAATCCTGCGCTTCATGTTCAACAATTTGCACTGATCATGTGTTGTAAACCTGGGAGATATGTCCGTTCTGTAGAGATTTTCCTAGAACAGAGTTGAACTGAAACTGTCCCTTACTGCTACTGATAAAATCTGTTTTTGAAAATGTGGTCTGACCAAGACCTTAACACACAATAATCTTTAAAAGATGCTATGTGTCAGATTTCCAGATAACACATCATAATTCTTGAATGCTCCTGCAAACCATGCACCATACAGCAACTTCTCCCTTCATGACTATATGTTGTTGTTTTGTTTTGGTTTGGTTTTTTTGTCCTACAACCTGACATAACAGATGAATATTTTAATGCATGTGACGATGATGAAAAAGGAACCCTTATTCCTGAAAAGTCCACCAAAGCCTAAGGTGTTTTTCACGGTTATTGCTAGAATTATAAAGCGCTACCAAGGGACATTTGGCAGTGACACATCAAGGAAGAAACCTCACACATAGCATTTTAAAACAAGAAACAAGTACAGGCCATTTAGCTCATCCAGAGGCTGGGGTTCCCAAAACATCCACTGTTTATTTCACCAAGCTTTAGTTAAGACTGGAGAACATACTGGCATTTCACCTAAAACAACACAGCTGCTCTCATGCTAAAATTTTTTCTTCACATGTAAAGAAATTAACCATTGTTTTGAAGGTTATGCTCAATATTTGATTGACTGAAACTGTTTTGAGCTGGAGCCAAATAACTGCCCTGGATGTGGAAGTTTTAGGAAACCCAAATCCTTACAATCCCCAGTAGGATCAGCAGGAGCAAATGAAATAAACAGAAATATATAAAATAAAGATGAGCGCATATATGTTTTGTGTACCGTATATATATTTATATATGACATGGGCTCAGCAAAGTATGTACAGTTATTTTTCTTTTTCTTAAATGCATAGTAACTTTTTAAGATCATAAGTTTTAAATAAATTAGAACATTAATAAGTGACTCCGTTCTCCTGAGCTCAAATAAATAAAAAAACATCATTCAAGACTTGCACAGTGAGCTGGGAGATTTTTTTTTTTTTTTTAAGGAAAAAAGTGGGGATATCATAGGAGTACTTCGCCAATCCCCGGCAAAAACACTTCATGGGTCCAGTCTGTAAAAGCTTCTTAGTTACTAGGATAATTTCCCACTAGAACATCTCACAGCTGTCACTGCAGGCGTGCACCACATGGAATGTATTACTTCTACATCATTATATGGACATGAGAAGATCAAAACCTTAAAAATGTACAGATATTTCCTGTTTTGGCATCAGTCCAGTGGAAAAGATAAAAACTGAGTTTGTTCTGTTAGGATAAAAATAAATTTAGCGCTAGAATCTTTTGACAAATCACATCAAAATAACAGCATTTCCTCTCCTGTGAAGTCTGTTCCTTTTTTTTTTATCTCTCAGATTACAAACAGGATCTCCCACAATGCTCTCTGCTTCCCGAGCAAAGGGCATCAAGAGGCGAGGGTGGTGGACGTGACAACAACAGACAGCAATGTAGAAGCATTCAAAGGGTATAGTTCTGTATTTCAGAGGGAAACACGTTCTTTCATATATTTATATTTGTACAAACATTTAGATCATAAACATCTCAAGCACCATAGATAATAATATTAACAAATGTTGAGTGTTGCTATCCATCCAAAAAAATGGAACCAGGCAGAGATCTATGCCTTTTAATTTGGTCTTCCTCCTTTTCATTCTTTTGTTTCATTCCTTTATGTGTATATATATATATATATATATATATATATATTATATATATATATATATATATATATACATATATATAAAGTTTTTTCTTTGCAATGTCAGGACACGTTACTGGAACCATTTAAGTAGGCCATTTTTAACAGTAATTGTGGTCCCAAGGAAGTACTTTCAATCTAATTTCACTTCTTTGTTCCAATAATACAGGCCTCTATTTCAACAGGCTTTTCCTGTACATTTTTATTGTTCATAGTTTACTCTTAAATATCTCTTAAAACCTTTTTCCATATCCTACTATTAAACATAGTCTCTACATGGTCCCATTGCACTCAAATAAGAAAAAGGACACCTTATTATAAAAAACACACATTGACAAATCATTCAGTTTCTTTTAGAATAGAACAGAACACCACAGTTACAAGTAACAGTCAGTCAGTCAGTCAGTCAGTCAGTCAATGGATCAGAGAAAAGCATTTCCATTTCTACACCTATGTGGCCTGCTTTGTGAACAAGAAAAAGACATCACAACTGTGTCAGCGGGAATATGTGGTATGTATGCCCCCAAGGGTCAAAATTCAGATGTGCTCTGTTTGTGAGTAAAGTCAAGGGAAAAAAACAACAAGAACCTAGTTTTAGTGTTTTTTGGTTTTGTTTTGTTTTTTTTCTTTTTGAACACACATTACCTTGTGCACTGGAAAAAATCATGTGCTTTTTTTTTAAATTCAGTATTTGGTCCTTGCAACAGCTTTGTTATTTTAAAGAGGACTTGGTATTGGTCTTCATGTTCCATAGGTCTTTGTCGAACTTTTTTTTTTTGGTTAGGGATTAGGGATCAAAACAATTTAAATTGTGTCCCATCTCTCATCAGTGCAGCAAATATCATTCAAACATACAGTATTAGTTTGCTTAGAATATAGTGAAACACTGACCCACAGAAAAACATCACATTTAAATGATGGCTATAAATTCAAAGATTTTCCAAGAACATTAATCTTGTGTTTTTTTTTTCTATGCTAGCACCATACTTACTGCATGAACACATATTCAGAGAGATAGAGAACTGGTCTAGGTATTGTTGAAATGTTCACAAGGCACTTATCTAAGTCATTTTCATTGTCCTGCTTTCTTACTCTGGTCAGTCTCATCATCTTATCATCTGCACAACAATACCAGGCCATTCTGTAGTCAGCACTGTGTTTACAGTCGATGGCTCTCAACTGTGTGTAAAAAGTGCTTCCAAAATGATTGGAGAGAGGAGACAGTTCTCCTCTTCTCCTTCTCCTCTCCTTCATCCCTTTATGTAAAAAAACAAAAACAAATGGCAGTTTTCTTTCCTGTCTCCCCTCCTTTCTTCTCCATACATTCCTAAATGTTCAACTGAATCTAAGCAGATTCTCAGCAATTCTTAGAAATTATTCAGTTCTCTTGAAAGTTGTGGTCACTTGATCACATCTGATGTGTCTTTTCAGACTCTGACTGCCCCTTTGGGAAGCCATACCGTACCTATCTTTTTCAAAATGGCCTGTCCAGTAGATGCTCTTCAGCCACTGTTTCCTATCCCTCCATTTCTCCATCCATCTGTCTTTCTGTCAACTTATATCTGGAGACATAAGGATATGACTCGTTGAATCAAGTGGACAGTCCATCCCTCTATCCCTTGTTCCATCTATCCAGTCATCCAATGAGATGTATTTATTTAGGAGATATTTTTTTAGGAGATATTGTGTTTGATGAATCAGCATCTAACAGAGTCCAGCTGCGTGTCTACATCTCCACCCCTCGCTTTCCCTTTCACCCTCTGTCTATCGATGTCTTGAGGATACGTCGAAGCAGGTGATCATCATGAGATGGGCTTTGCAGAAGTTGACTCTGGTCTCCAGTTTGTCCGTCACCGTCTCCAGAGCTTCCAGATACTCCATTGAGTCCACTTCATAGACCTGTTGTAGTTCAACTGGATATTGGACAGATAAGCAGAGGAAAATAAAGTCAAAACATGTGCATGTACTTTGAGTTAAGTCATCAATATAAAAGATAGGCCAGTGATATTCTGTAGTTTTAGCTTTGTTAACAATTCACATGGAAAAAAAAATTAACAAGCCCAACAACAATCCAAATAAACAGTACTGTCTTTATAGTTAAAGCCTGGTATAGCTTCTTCCTCTGTCTCACAGGCTTCATGAGGATCATGGATCAGCCACATTGCTGCACTGGCTGACATAATTACTATAGTAACATTAGTTTATTTTACAATCAATCCCATTTACACCATCCTGCTGCTGTAAATATTCATTAGAGCACCATGCGTGTCCATCCACAGCTGAAAATAGTTCCGAGCAAATTAACTATTTACTCCTATTTGAGTAATGGCTAAAAACTACAGTGCCCTGCTGTTTAGGAAACTACTGGGTCTTTTTACAGACGAAACTATACATCTGTGGTTTTAAATGGTTGATGTCTTCAGTTTGTCTGTTTCTCTCATACACAAACACACTTCCTGATGTGTCAGTGCTACACTTACACTCAGTTGTCCATTTGTGTGGCTCCAGCATCAGGTACTGTTTGGTTTGTTCCAGTTCTTTCTTCAGACACTGGTACTTCGCTCTGACCTCACTGATTCTCTGCTGGCGATGTTCTAACAGACGAAGCTTGGCACTGACATACACCACCTCCTGACACACGGAGAAAGGACAGACAGACAGATAGGAGGAGTTTGTTGTGAAACACATGTGCCTCTCTCAGCAGTGGCCTGCTCAATATTCAAACAGTTACCAACATTCACACCTCATCAACTCCCAAGTACATCTGGACACTGAGCAGCTTCACCAGAGCAGTCGGAGGTTGAGCGGCTTCTTAAAGCCGCCACAGGGAAAAATCTGTATTTCATGCTTGTCTGTCCCTCTTTCACAAAGCTCACAATGCTCCCTCTGAATAGAGGTTCAAGAGTTGGAACCCAAAAAAATGCTTGTTGTAGGAGGAGCACAGTGGGAAATAGAATCTAGATTTATTTAAAAAAATGCTCACTGTTGATCCTTTCATTTTGTCAAAATCCTTGTTATTTTTAAATCTTGGTGGTTTTTCTGAGCTCTCCTTCTGTTAGTTTCCTATGTATCTTTTCCACTACAGCTTCCTGCTGTTGTCCTTCTCTAGCTGCACTGTCCAGCAGAACACTTACTGCTTTTAATATGTCCCACAACTGTTATTCATCAAATCAATTTCACTGACATCAGGTGCAATATGACACCTGGCCTCTGGGCCTCTTTTGTTCTCTATCTTTGTAAATTCTCCCCCTGCATCCATTATTCATTGTCCCTCATCCTACCACCATAATGTATATCCTCAAACACCGTCTCTTTTCTTTAACCCTTTCTCGCCTTTCTTTCAAAATTTTGTTTCCAGTAGTCTCACCACATTGTTATTCCCCTTTCTTCCCCCTTTTCTTTTAATGTTGTCATATAAACATTTTTGTGGACTGACAACAATTTTGGAAAGATATGTTTTCCCATGCAGTTTGACCATTAACATTACATGTCCTGTTATTACACATCCTCCTCACCCGTCCCTCACCCTCCTCCTTTCTCCCTCTCACCTTGCTCCCTCCTTTATCTCTCCTCTTTTGCAGTCGCTCGACATCATCTATTTCATAAACCTTGATCTCAAAGGTTTCTGTTGTTGCAGTCACACCCCGGAGGTTTGAGGGTACTGGGGGCCCTAGTGGTCCATCTACCCAGCAAGCACCTGGGCTGGAGGAGGAGGAAGAAGAGGAAGTGATGGCCTGTTTGGGGGAACGATGAGAGGGTGAAGAGGAGGAAGAGTCCAAGGTCAGTGCTGGAATCAGACGACGACGCTGGAGGCCTGAAAGAAGAAATAAGATGAAGATAACAAAAAAAGAATGTTACAAACAAAGTGCTTCAAACTCCGAAACACATTTTGATACTTTATACTGTAGCCCTTAAATACATTTATTTATTGAGTGGGAAGAGTTATCATCATTGCTCAATTTTTATTCTAACACTGGTCTATTGATACACATCAAAAAATTACACTAATCGGTATTATTTTAGGTTTTTTATAAGTCATGCATTTTTGTGAGTTGTGCATTGTGTCAGCAGTTTTTCAGAATTAAATCTACAGAGAAACTCTATCTTTCAACTCCTCAAATAGCAATTGTAAATATATATATAAATATGTACAGTAGACCATGCAAGCTTGATACTTGATTTGAATTGTTTCAAGAGAATTACATTACAGGATCATGAAGGTATTCTGCCCAAATAATTAGCAGAATGAAAAATTTTCTTTCTTGGCATCATGTTTTAGTCTGTACCATTAAAGGAAGGCTCCACAAAGTCTCTGTGCCCAGCCAAGAAATAGTCTAGTACATCAACACACATTTTTGCATTTCAGTTTTTGTATGGACTAAACAATCAGGTCATTAAATGTTAACAACTGAGCTTTGGAGGTGCTACTAGGCAGATTTTGTTACCTTTGGACAGAACCAGGCTAGCTGTTTCCCTCTGTTTCCAGTCTTTATGCTAAGCTAAGCTAATGGCTTCTAGTTAGAGTTTAGAGTTCTCTCTGCAAGAGAGCGATAAAAAGTATATGTGCCAAATGTCAATCTATAGCTTTAATTCAAAATAATAAAAACATATTTGTAGACCCACATGGCTTAATGTTGTTCAGGGTGAAAAAGTAAATACAAGAAATTGCATGTTTCCAGCTGTGAATGTGCTGTGAATGTGCTCACAGCCACACAGCTGATACAGTACATCTTGAGGGTCCTTGCACTCAACAGGAAATCCCTGCTTCTTCACGCTTTACAATTTGCCTTTCACCAGTAGGGGAAAACAGGAAGGTAGGACATAGATATAGAAGCAGAATATTAATGCACTGAAGAAAGAGATCATGGGTGGGAGAGAAAAGAGAGGGATGGATGAATCATCGCAGGAGAAAGGCAGAAAGGAAGGAACAAAAGAAAACTACTGGATGATTGAAAAAGCAGAAAGGGAATGAGAGACAGGTAATGGAGTGTGACGTGAGATAAAAAGTTTAGTCTCTGTTCATGAGGTTCATAGATAAGTGTAGCAGATCACTCTAATCTGCCCAGTATGCTAGGGTGAGCACATGCATTCATACATGCACACACACACACGCTTTGCATAGAAATTTCTAGTCATGTCGACAGGAATGTGATTTATCAGATTCCCAGGGAACTGAAAGATAAGGTGTGTGAGAGATAGGGAGAAAGTGTTAATTCAAATAAGATTGTAGCTGTCTTTTGGTCTCATTGCAGCACAGAAGCATCAAGCAAAGACATCTCTATTTCATTAGATAGTAAGAAGCAGCATATAAGGGGACAGAGAAAGAATGAGTCTGCAGGAAGAGAAGGAGCAATGGGAGTGAGTTAGACAAATGAGGTAGAAAAGGTGAAAGCAATAGATGAAACAAAGATGAGGATAGGTACAGACATGGAAGAAAAATTGAGAGAGAGCTAGTGAACCCAATCTAAAGGACATCAAACACAGAGACACCGCTAGAGAAGTGATTAACATTTCAGTTGCACTAATATCGTCATACATTGCTTCAGTCTTTGGAATAACTCTTTTTCTTACTATTTCTATTCTTTCTGCCAGAATTTTGGGCTGAATTGTTTTATCTATCTTGGACGCCTCCATTACCGACTTCGCCTCCAAGTACAACAAACAGAGACAGTCCTTTCTGTCATGAATGCTCTCTTTGAAGCACAGGATCAGTTGGGGTTAAAATAAAGTGAGAGTAAATCCAGACTTTACATCCTAAGCACATGGATGGAAAGGGTTATTCCAATTTAAATCAATCAGAGACACACCAGGAAGGCTGGCCCCTGTGCGATCTGGTTTTATGCACATATCCATCCAGTAGAGAGTAAAGGGGAGGCCACATTAGCAGGCACTCTGTGTGGTGTTCTGGTGAATATATATTCATTATAGCCCACGCCAGCAGATTCCCTTTACCATTTCACAGATGGGTGGTCACGGTCACCTTTCCTACCTGGCTTCTTTTGCAACCACAGCTTTCTTCGCTTTTCCCTTACCCGCCCAGTGCTTCTTCATTGTACTTTCTTGCAGATAAATTTTCTGGATAGCAGTCTCTCTTACTCTCTTGCTATCAGTGATCAGTGGTTTTCATTTTTTTTCAACGCTTTGGAAGACTTCTAATTACATTTTGTCATGGCTGAGCTTGTCAAGGTCAAGGGCTGAGCTTGGATGTTATAGGTGGGCAAAAAAGAGTACATATAGATAAGAAAGGAAACTGAAGAAAAATGTCCTTTTTGCATTCAGCATTGTTATTGTCCATTAATTAACCAGATCACTCAAACATTATTCATTCACAAAATTTGACTATACATTTAATTTGATTTCAAATTTTGACCATAAAGCTTTGACAGTTGGCTTTATGGCCTTGTTGCACCTGAGTGCTGTTTTAAGTGTAATTTAGGTCATTCATACAGCTTATCTAAATTCAGATGTCCCTCTGTATGAGAAAGAATAAACTGCCTGCAAGCAATAATAAGCCAATCTGTCGTTCTATTATTTAGAAAATAGGCTGTGACCTGTGTTGCTCCTGCTCTTTTTGCTGCTCTTTGAGCTCCGTCTGGAAGTGGTGGTGGCTGAGCTGTGTTCACTGAGGGAGTCCTGAGCGGAGGAAGTACTTCCTGTGTTCTCACTGCTGTCTCTCAGCATGCTCTCATAACCACTGCTGCCTCCACTATGGTAAAACAAGGCTGTCTTCCCCATGGCTGGGGGGAGCTCGCCGCTCAGTACACTGCTGTTAGAGACAAAAATTAGATCATATTTAACTGTATGTTCAAAATAAGATATTTCGTTTTTAAACTTTAAATTTATCAGTGAACTTGAGGTCCTACCTGTTGTCGCTGGCGTGCCCGCTGCTGCATCGGTGTGGTTTTCTGGGAGCTGTGATCTTGCTGTAGGGAGAGGGCAGCGTTTGGACCACTGCTGCCTTCTCCTCTCCCAGGCCACCACCACCACCTGCTCCTCCACTGAAGAATCAAGGGAAAACAGGCAGGAATCATTGTAAAGTGAATTTAAACCATAAACTGATTACTACAGCAGAATATCAAAAATCCGCAGTAGAGGTGTTTGGCTCTGTGTTCTGCACCTTAACCCTCGTTATTGTTATGCCAGCTAATGGTGTCTTAAAGCTCGAAATTGTCACCTGTACATCATATAAATTGTTATTTTATGCGGCCTGAAATATAAAGTGAAATAAAGTAAAATTGACTTGCCTTGCCCCTCCGACTCCTCTTTCCGCCCCAGGATCTGTGCCTCCTCCCTGCGCATGACTCCTTGAGCGTGGGCTTGCGCTTCCCTGGAGGAGCTCTGAGATTCGGCCATTGACGGCTCGGAGAGGCAGCTTGGCTGCCAGACTCCCCCCTCGACTGCGGCTTAGAGACTGGGTAGACCAGGATCCAGGGGAAGGTCCCTGCTGCAGAGGGCCGTGGACTGAGCTCTGGGGCTGGGGAAACAGATAAAAGACATGACATGAATTGCAGGAGAAACGGAGGCCATAGAAGCTTGAATTACTTGCAGTGCTTTATTGGTGAATGTGTTTTGTGTTTATTCCTGTGTAAAACTGAAAGTGCACACTGAGAAAAATCTGAGTTGTTGCTAAAACTGACTACATGGCTCCTCTAGTTTTGTCTAATGAGCTTATATGTGTTTTCTACAGGTGTTATGAGTGAGAGTGCATTCTTACTTTTCCATTAGGAGGGAGGCTGGAGCTGCGGCTGGCAGCTTGACTTAAAGACTTGGTAGAGAAGCTCAGAGTCTTGGTGCTGGAGGAAGACAGGCTCCTGGCTTTGGGACTACTGGTCATCAGCAGCTTACTGACAGCTGAGATCTTTGACTGGCCACTGGTTTTTGCTGGTGACTGTGGAGTGCTGCTAGGACCGGGACTTCCACTCAAACTGAGGCTGCTTGTATTTGTAGAAGGGGAAGGTACTGATCCATTACGGGTGAGACTGCGCCCAGCACGAGGCATGGTGCTGTCTCCCCTCACTCCCCCTCCTCCCCCTCTCAGGCTCTCGCCCCTCTCCAGGGAGAAGCAGTCGTAGTGGTGGGAACCACTGTGGGAGCCATGTACCCGACCCAGAGAGTTGGTTCTGTTTGCAAGCTGTTCCAACTTAGCGCTGAAAAGTCTACTGCTGTCTATGCTGGAGCCTCGTTGTCTTGTAATACCTCCAAATATTCCTGCATCATCCGCTGAGCTGCCCATCAGTAAGACTCCATGACTGGGTTGGTGGAGAGGGCTGGCTGCCCTGTTGCGCTGGTCAAGGCTGGACTTCCGTACCGGTGGCAGGGGTGGGATCCCCCCCTTCTTGTGGGAGAAAAAGCCCTGTTTTCCGGTTGATCCCCGACGGTCAAGTGTAGAGCGGGGACTGCAGGGAGTTGAAGTGGTGACGCCGAGATTGCGGTACTCAATTCCATTATCCAAACCATCATGTCGGTTGAGACGGTGCCAGCCGCGGGGGAGACTGGCAGTACGGTGGATATCTGTGCTGTACATACTTGTCAGGCACTCTCCTTGGGAAACAACAGTGACCATCTCACAGCCATCCACCACTCTCTTAAAGGAATCTGGAGATGACACAACCTCACCACCTGAACTAGAACTGCCATGATCCACACCTGGTAATGAAACATGAAAAAATATTTAATAAAAAGGAAATAAGAAGTAGAATAATAATGAATTTCAGAAATTTAGAATCCAGTAATTCTTTTTCGAGGAATACATCACTACTGTTTCTTACCATCCCTGCAGAAGCTCCGGTGGTCTCCGGTCCCAGCTCCAGACTGACTGTTTGAATGATCTACCTCCCCTTTCTCTGGCTTTGCTTCAAACACAAGATCCATGGACCTCCCTTCTTCTATTCCACGCTTTAACCAGGGGTCTTCAAAGCTCATTTCACTGGATATAGAGGCTAAAAGCTGTGAATTCAATTTGCCTGTGTCTTTCATTAAGCTAGTCTTGTTAGGTGAGGAGAGCATGTTTTGTTCCTGGATCACCATGGGTTTGACAGCCACACATGGGTGAATGCTTATTGTTGTCTTGAAAGGGGAGATGTTACCAGGTCCTGCCAGAATTTTAATGTTAGTTTTAGCCATGGAAGGAGGCAGTTTTACCAGCCTGTCTTTGGATGGAGTCCCTTTATCACTCCCATTCTCTTGTAGCACCACCTCTCCTTCCAGACTACCTCTCCTTGGGCTGCCACAGCTTTCATACCTGTCCAGCTCCTCGACTCCAAAGCTCTGGCTGTGTTCAGGATCAGCCAGGGCCTCCCCTTGCTGGCTCTGGGACTGGCTGAAGCTGTGGAGAGACTGGTCAGCTTCACTCCCCATGCTCAGATCACTCATCCAGGAAGAGATGGGTGAACCACAGTTAGACACTACTGTAGCCAAGGCTTCACCTTCTATCCGCAGCTTGGCCATTGCCTCCTGCAAAGACCAAAGATCCAAATGACAAAGATAAGACTTAAGAACTGGCTGGTTGTTTAAATCTTATCTGTCCTATTCATGCAGAAGATCTAATTTAGGACACACCCACAATCCAAATAATCTAAGTTATTGTAAATGCAAACCAAACTAACCTCTGCCATGGCAACAACCTCTGTAACCCCTGTGGTTCCTGCCAGACCTGCAGGCATGTGGTAATCCTCCACGGCTCCATCCTCAGCGGTACCGTTGGTGATGCTGATGGGTTCAGAGCCTAAGGGGAGGGCGGTGGCGGAGCCACATTCACTACTGAAGCTGATGATGCTTGTTGGACGACAAGTCAGGCACGGAGTCTGCATGAGAGCCGTAACATCATAGTTCTCCACAGCTCCAGAGGCCACAGTGTACACCAGTTCATCTTCCCCGAATGAGAGAGGTCCAGTCGTTCCTACAGATGCTGCAAGTCCTGAGGCTGCAAGTGGAAGAGAAAGAGAAGACATTTCTTAATCTAGTTTTTATTTTTGCTTACATGTACATTATGTTACATATTTGTAATCATAATTCTAAGGGTTTGAAAGTGATTCATGACTCATTCTACATCCCACCACTCCTGTCCTTGCAGAATAACAGCTTTGTTTTACTGCAACTAACCATCCTTGTGTGTGTCCATGGGTATTGGTGGGACGTCATCATCACAGAGTGTCTCAGCTGAGCCCAGGCTGGCAGACAGAGACGGAGTTGGCTCTCGGACTTGTGGGCTCATGCCCACAGGAGAAGTCCGCGACAGCAGGGACTCTGTGGAGGAACGGCCACTGTCTGCAGCCAAACTGTCTGCGGAATCAGAAACATACATTTGATATTGTATTTTATTTTGTTTTCAAAGTGCATAATACATGCACATACTGCTACACTGGTAAATAATGAATTGCTGTTAGACTATGATGCTATTTTCAAACCATTGGATTATCATACAGATAAACTGTTATATGCTCAGGTGACTCAGTATGTGACTATATTCAAAATGCCTTACGATAGTTTTGTAAACTCTGTTATTGCCTTGTAAAGGTAATGGTATTACTATAACATATAACATTACCTGCAGAAAAAAAATCATATTACATCAGTTTCAATAATCATAAATATCTTACATTTTTGAAGTTTCAGAATAAACACAATCCTAAAGCATAAACATGCAGAAAGATGCATACTGTCAGAGGTCAAAGTGTCTGTTGCCTGGCCATCTTGAGCCAGAGTGTGTGAGGACAGAGGGGGTGTTGCCGGCATCACGCCCTTCTGGGTGTACACCTTACACCGCTGGGATGGGGAGGACGGAGGCCTGAGGAGGAATACAATAATCAAACCGTGGATCCATTCTTTGGTGCTTTGTTCATTAGCCTACTTGCACCTCCCTCTTATGGCTTAACTCAGTAATACATTTTTTTGCTCATATTTCAAGGAAGGAGTCCACAGTCACCTTTTTTTTCCCATTTATACACTATGCATGTTCAGGTCACCTGTATTCTGAGGTTTTGGTCAGGCTGGCAATGCCGAGGCGAGGTGATCCAAGTGGACGTGCCTTCCCCTCAGCGTTGCTGCTCAGACTCTCGTGGCTATAGAAGCGACAGACAACAGCAACATCATGTCAACTAAATCGATTACTTTCCAAGGCTAATAGCAACATTTGCAATAAAAAAAAGCTACTAGTGCACTATAGTGAGATTTAAAAATAACTTCACAGTTCTTTGGGTTTTTTCTTTCTTTCGGGCACAGCACCACCTCTCCTCACCTGTCATGTAGGTGGGAGCCCTTGACCCTGTGCTGGGGGTTAGAGGTGATGCTGCTGCTTCCTGTTACACTCCTGGTACTAGTAACTATAGAGGAGCTTGAACTCTGAGCCAGGCTGTGGATCATCGTCTGGGCCAGCTCTGCCTCCTCCACCACCTCCTTGATCTCCTGCAGCTGTTGGTCATTGGTCCTCCTCCTGGATGCTGCTGTTGAGGAGAAGGAGAACTGCATGGTACCTCCTACGGCGCATGCAGAGCCTGGAAATGTTAGACAGAACAATGGATTCTGAAGTGGGATACAATGGTGAGTTGCAAGAACAGTAAAAAGGGAAATTTGGCTGATTTGATACTGAAATACAAAAGAAGGCTTTAAAGGGAGCCTTTAAAGCCAGATTATTTGGGTTTCTAAGTAAATGACAACTACAGCATATGTATCAATTTAATCAAAGCTTTTACCTGTTTTGGCTTCTGTATCCAACACAGTAGTAGAGCCAGGAGCAGCATGAGCTGAGGTTGGGACAGGTGAAGATTGACATAGCACCTGTTTGGCACCTTGTTTGCTTACTGGAACCTCTTCAAATGGGAACTTTGCCACCTGAACAAAGCGCCACAGTGATGGATGAAAAAAAGAAAAGGCTTTTTTCTCCATATGAGAATAACATAGATTAATCTGATTACTGACAAAGGAAATATTTTCCATGTATGTCACTTGTATTTCATAATAAGAGCACACTCTTATCCAGGAGAACTTCAATGGTGATGCACGAGAATAAACAAGATCACTCGAGCTGTTGACCTATACTTGTGACATGTAAGGAACATGGTCCTGTACAGATAGTTTACCAAAAATAAGTTACTACCTTTTCAAATGCAATATTTTGTAAGATTATTGAAAGCATATGCTTCTTGAAATGGATGGAAAATTGCCACAGCAAATACAAGCTGTGACAGACACATGCAGAAAATCTTAAGCCGATACAGACAAAGCCTTTTTTGGATTTGAATAGTGTTCAACTTGTCAAACAACCTGTCAAACTTGCAGTATACTAAGTATAGATCCCATCACAGTACCAGGGCAGTGTTACTGTCTTCTCTCTGATTTGCATCCCAATCTGGATTTTCTTTTCTGGTAGCTGTTGTTTCTCTTGAAATATTAACGAAAAGTAAAAGGACAGAGAAATCTAATTACCTCCTCACTCCCATCAATGCAGTCCAGTCTCTCCTGCAGCTCAGCAAAGGTGTTGCATTTCAGGCACTCAGCTCCTTCTTCTGGAACAGGGGCCAACGGCTGCCCAAGGAGTGACTGAGAGGGCTGGGGCAGGGGCTGAGAGGGGCCACTGAGTTGGTCATCTGGCTGAGACTGAACCTGTTGGTGTGGAAATCGCACAGACGTAAGTCATCTAATGTTTCTTCACAACAAAAACTCTGAATGGAAATAAATGTAAATTACCTTGTTCTGGACTCCAGCTGCCTGACTTTGACTTTCTGTTTGATGCTGCTCTGACGTTTTTCCTCGAAGCAAAGCCGGTATAATTGGTACAAACTCTGGCGGTCCTTCATTGTCGGTCAGCTCTCTGTCGGACACCGCAGCCCCGTTCGGACCCACGTATATCACTGTATCACAGGACTGCTCGCTGCTCGAATATTCGTCGGGGTCGCTGGACAATCGCAGCAACGGAAGATCAGGGTCAGCTTCACCGCGGTGATGGAAAGGGCGCAGATGGGTCGGACGACGCATGCGGCCTTCTTCGCAGGAGCTCTCTCCTCCAGAGGAGCTGGAGGTGTATTGCTGCAGAGAGATTGGATGACAAGGGAAGTGGAGGCAGTGAAGGGTGGTGAGAGAGAAATATTCCCTTTTTAGATCTGCAGAGCTTTTAATTGACAGTTCAGTCTGAATAGAGACAGGAAAGACAGAGAAGAGAGAAAAAAAGGACGTCATCCATGCCAACATGCACCCTATCCAAGTGACCCACCAGATTTAAGATAAGAACTTTATTTTAACCTAATTATACCTATTTTTATCACAGACTGGCACTTTAAGATATCTCATGACTACAGCTTTCTCTAGCTGGAGCTTTATTTTTAAAGCTCTGAGGCCCTCTTGACCCCCTTTTCTTCAGCTGAACAACTTTGAAAGAAGTGAGCATGAGAAGTTGAAGGTGAGAGAGGGTGTCAGCAGCACTTCTGGCACATGTGGTTTGGAGGAAAAAAGGGGAGTTGATCAAATGTGGGGTGTTTTAAAGTCAGCAAAAATGCGTCATTTGAATTAAAGAAATTTCAACTGGCAATCGGTCACGCAATGCAAAAGATTTTCACATGAACGCCAGAAGTAAAATATTATGCAACGCAGTGTCGCTGATTAACAGCCGAACAAGTGAGTCATGTATCCGTCTGTCTACGGTAAATCACCAGGGATTGCAGCTGTGTTTATCGTAAAACTTAATGTACCTAAAGTTTTAGTTTTATGAGATTAAGAAACATGATCTCCTAATTTTTATGAAGCAGCAAGGTTTGATTAAAACTCACCACAGTGACTTTAGTTTTCTTCTTTTTCATGCGGAGGACGCGGGATGCAATCTGGATGGTAGAAAGGGTTTCTGAGAAATCTCTGGGTGAGGCAGAGATGTGAGCAATCATAGTGGTCCGGCAGTTCATGTTGCCTAGCGACTCTCTTAGCAACATGGTCAGCTTGCTGTCCCTGTTAACACACATATACTGAGATGTGAGCACCAAAAACAGGATGGAAACGCACACAGTTCCTCAAGCATGTGACAAAAATGGTCGATTTTCAAACAGAAACCCACTGACATTGGACAAAGGATATTAACAGCTCATTTTTGTCAGAAGACAAGAAAGAGACTACAGTAATATTCCATGTTATAATGTAAACTAAGCTGGTATATTCATATACAAGAAGCTTAGAGATTCAGAAGGCTAAGTATATGGTATGTTGATTATATTTATTTATTTTTGCTAAAACACATGAAAGGTTACTATTCCAGACTAAAGCTCATAAAGACTTAAAAAAGCCACTCTGGATATTACACAGCTCAATATTGGGAGATGATCTATCTCCCAGAGAGCTTCTACCAGCAGATGGGAGAATAAAATTAGGCTGTGTGTTTAAGAAAAAGACTTTCTCCTGGGTTGGCTACTGTAATCATTCATTGTGTGTGTGTGTGTGTGTGTGAGCGTGCGTGCGTGTAAGCGTATGTGTGTGTGTTTGCGTGCGTGCGTGTGTGCACGTACATGCGTGTGTGTGCATGTATGTGTGTGTGTGAGAGCGTGCGTGTGTGCGTGTGCGTGTGCGTGTGCGTGTGCGTGCGTGTGCGTGCACCGCTGAGGCCTGCAGGCTGACAGTGAGTACAGCTCCTCTGTGGCCCAATACCTCATGCTGCTGTCCCCCTTTTCTAAAAACACAGCCTACGGGCATATCTCACACACATATGTGTACATTCACACGCACAAATACACACACATACACAAGTATGTACACACTGCTATCTTGCCCTCCTCTTTATCATCAGTGCTCTCTTCCTCTCCTCTCTCTTTTTTTTCCTCAGTTTTCTGCCTCAGGCTTCGAAAAACCCTCCTCTCTCCCTCTTGATCTATCTCTATCTCTCTATATCTTTCCCTGAGATTAATGTAGGTAAATTCATGACTCATGAAGTATTCATTTGCATGTTAATTCAAGTGCTGTGGATGTTGGATTAGATCTTGCACTTCAGCCTGTGCTAGATTTATTACCAGAGTCCTACTAGGGAGGACTACTCTATGTAACATGATGCTCTCTATTAAAACTAGGCTGTAATGAATGCAGCTCCTAAATTCCTAGATCACCATCATAACTAGAAGCTAATATTAAGGAGCAAGCTTGAAGTAGCCACAATGCGAACCACGTTGGTCACTCACAGATTTGAACTTACGTGTGACTGAGTATAATTCTAAAATGATCTAGAAATTCCTAAAGTTCACTGGAATTTCAGACTGGATATTTGAGTACAGAAAAATTGACTGTCCCTGGAATGTGCCTTACAGAGAGACATCGATCAAAACATTTAGGAAGCTTTATGAATGAAGGGGGACTTTGCCAAGAAAGTGCAAATGACCTGTACTGAGTCCATGATGAGAAAGGCTAGTGTTTAGTAAATGTGTGAAGAGTCTTTAAATCTACATTATTACAGTATGTTTTGCCAGGAGAGTTGATCTTCCAAGGACACTTGTGTGATTCCACTTGGAATCTTGCAGGAGCCATAGTGTTAATTTTGTGGTGACAAACAATTGTCGGCCTCTTTGGAAAGCTACAGATACACAGTGTCCAAAATACTGCTGATGAACTTGCACACAGTCAACTGTTACCCAGCACAGTACAGGAGCAGGACTGGGATTATGTGAACAGGATGAGACCCTATTCAAAAAGCATTGAAGTGATGGGAGACAAGCTCAGCATTTAACCTTGATGAAATGAATGGTCCAGAGTTGGGCTATAGTGAGATTTAAACATATTTTTTGGCGTGTCATTGCCTCCAGTGTTGTTACTCCAGAAACCGTAACAGTCTGCTTTGCTTCCTATTGATGGCAGAGTCTGTCCATCACATTGGTCCAGATTGAAATATCTTAAACCTACTGGAAGGGCCGCCATATAATCCTGAGCCAACATTTATAACCTCCAGAGGATGAATGCGAATAATTCTGGTGATCCCATGGCTTCTTTTCTAGAGCTGCTATGAGGTGGACATGTTTGAGTTTTGGTGATATTTCTCAGTAATAATTGGATGGATTGCCATTATACTTTGTGCAGATATCCGACATGCCTAGATGATGAATCCTAATGACTGTGCTGATCCCCTGACTTTTTCACCTAGCGCCACAAGCAGGTCAAATTTGTGACTTATCCTGTGAAATAAGTCAAAACTACAAGAGGGACCGGCAAAAATATTGGTACATTTTAGAAATTAATGCTCCCCATGAATTATAATAACCTTTGTGATCCTCAAAACCTTTGTTTTGTTCATTAGTTGCCCTTTGTATAGTGCTAGTGCTGATTAGATAATTTTAGCAACTAACGTGCTAAATAACATCAGCACTGTAAAAGGTTTTGGGCATGGTGTCCCTCACTATGTCCCAATGCCAACTACCTTCAAATCCTAGGAAGAAGATAATGGAACTAATGGCTAAAAGCTACTCAAAAACACCAACAGAGAGTTTTTTTTAAGTAAAATTAGCTGGTCTTCAATATGCCGCTTACTCTTGTCCGACACAACCAATCAGCTTTCAACGGTCTCCATTCACTTCCATACTAGGTTAGTTATGCTCCATAGCCTTTGTTCAGCATTGTGTGATGACTGCTCTGTTACGGACTTGTACTCCGTTCTCGGATCAACATATGCTTCCATTATAAAACCTGTTCACATCCCCTCACTGGCTGACAACAGTCTGAGTCACCGGTGCCAAAGAACCAGTGCAGCTTCCCTTAGAGCTTCGGTGTTGGGTTACAGTTTGTTTCGCAATGTAAATGCAAAAGCTGGTGATTATATTAACCCAGCAAGTAATAGAGAGCTCCACAGTCTTAAGAAGAGTGGCAGAACAAAGAGGAAGGAGGAAAGAAAAGAGGACTTAAATGAAAAGTATAATGAGGTAGATCACAGTTTTTGTGCGATATACTGTAAATACTGTACACTGCACTAAATGTACACTATACTAAATGTTACTAAACTAATTATGATGTTTTTCCATTACATATATTTTCACTTTCTACCTGCTTTTCTGTTTTCACCTCTGTTTTTTAGTCTCTGTCTGTATTATCCCTCCCTCCCCCCCTTCTCTTTCCCCTTTGCTCTCATTGCCAGTCAGTTAACCAGCAAAATGAATATGATGAATATGTAACAGCAGCTGTTGTTGTTGTTTATAACATTAAGTCCCCCAAACCTGAAGCAACTTAAGAGATCTGTCATCTGCTTTCCCTTCCTCTTCTCCAGCTCCAAAACATCCTGCTCTCCTTCAGTCCTCTCCAGACCTTTTTCACTCATATTCTCTTTTTTAATTTCTGCTACAATTTCTCCTTTTTTTATTTTAATCATAGGATATTAGCATATCTCCTCTCTCATCTCCTCTCTTCTCCTCTCTTCTCCTCTCTTCTCCTCTCTTCTCCTCTCCTCTCTTCTCCTCTCTTCTCCTCTCCTCTCTTCTCTTCTCTTCTCTTCTCCTCTCCTCTCTCCTCACATTTCCTCTCCTCTCACACACATGCACCTACACACACCACCTACTTGTATGGGATGTGTTTACTCCCGTTGACCAGGGCCAGGATCACGTTGCCAAGGGCAGATAAAGAAAGGCACAGTGGAGCCGAGCTGGGTGAGGAGTTCTCCCTGCTCTTCCCACCTCCTCCTCCCCCAAGTACTTTGACATCACAGCTGCCCAGGTCCAGCAGGTGGAGCCGACTGCGACCTCCTGACACTAGCAGGTGAAAAAAATGGGACGAGGAGGATGGAAGAGGAGAGACAGAGGATGGCAAGGGCGTAAATGTACAAGTCGAGCATAATTCAAATGAAGGCACATATTAGTCTTTAAGTCAACAATCAATTATGAATTAACACACAATATCTGCAGTAGAAAGTTTATCCAAATAATGAATTTACCCCTCAAATACAGACATTTGCATAATATCCTGAGTTAACCATAAGAATTTGTGCGAACATTAGCAAAGGTAGCAGCTGGAGTGGTTTTTATTAATTCTGCAGCAACATACCGGGAATCCTAGTTTTCTAAAGGTTAAGACTCTTAAAAATTGTAATTACAGTGTGTGTGCAGCCATAGCTGAATCCATGTTTAAAACATGTTTCAAAAACAGTTCCTACTCTTACATTAGTTTGTTTTTGTATCCTTATGTTATTCATATTTCATCCATCTCTGTCAAACACAAAGTCACACACAGAGAAACCCACACTGCCCCTGCTTTATCACCTGTTTTTTTTGTTAAAATAATCATG
The DNA here is from genome assembly GCA_016859345.1 of Istiophorus platypterus. Taxonomy (NCBI): domain Eukaryota; kingdom Metazoa; phylum Chordata; class Actinopteri; order Istiophoriformes; family Istiophoridae; genus Istiophorus; species Istiophorus platypterus. Next base: position 19,776,382 of record CM029118.1, read on the forward strand.
AGCGAATGTGCGATATGACTATGAATTAACCTAAACACAACCTAAACACAGATTCTATAAAACAGGCTGTTATAGGTTCATCTATTACTCTGTCAAGAATTCTGATGCTTAAGACCCCTGTTTATCCACAGTGACTACAAATAAGCAGTTTGATCTGTCTGTCATTATTGTACATTCCCACTCTTTGCTTTTTCCTACATGTGCTGAAACAATATATTAATAGTAACTACATGTTTGTGTCTGCCTTTATACTGCTACGACTATCAGGTGGGCTCACAGCAGGCAACGTATGAAATGGTAACAACAGTGTTAACAGTGTAGTATCTGCAGCAGTAGAAGTAGAGTAGCTGTAATAGTAAACTGTTTTTGTTAATTATAATTGTTAATAATTAAAAGTAGCATCGGTAATCATAGTAATTTAACAGTAACAGTGTTACAGTGTAACAGAAACATTGCTGGAACAAACAGTACTTACTCCCTCCTTTTCCTGTCTTTTCCATTCGATACTGATATATGTGTAATGTAAACAGCATGTGTGAGTTTCTATGTTCCTCTTCGGTAGTTTTGGGGCGTTGGCTGCTGTGGCGAGCTGCTATGGCTGCATCCAGAAACCATGCTGCCTTTTCTGGGGTCGGAGCACGCAATTCTGACTGGTTTTGGAGCTTGAAGAGAAAAAAATAGTGTGAATATGGAACTTTTATAGACATGAAAAGGAAGTAGCAGTGAGCAGCGAGAAGACAAAGCCAGACAGCAGAGAAGGTGGGACTTTATCTTAGGTGGTGGTAATGGTGGGGTGTGGGGGGGGACTGTCTCATTTTACCTACAATGAAGAGTCCAAAAATTAATGTTATTGTTTACTATGAGGACTGAATGGTATATTCTAATAAAGCGGTTCTAATTAGCCTGCAGGTTTGGGAGAAAGAGATGGAGGGAAGCAGAGATGAGTAAGAGAAAGGGAAAGCAAGCAAGAGAGAGAGAAAGAGAGAGAGAGAGAGAGTGTGTGTGTGTGCGCATGTGTGTGTGCATGCATGCATGCGTGCGCGCATTGGGTATGGTACTGCAGGATATCATTCCTGATGAGATTATGCCAGATTAGTTAAGGATTACACAGATGTGCTTGTATCAAACCTTGTAATCCTATGAACATATAACTGCACCCCCCACACACACACATACACACATACCTACACACACATAGAAGCCCAACCTCTGTCACTCCTTCCACACTTTTCCTAATCTACTACATACCCACACCATTGACTGCTAAGTAGTTTCTTCTTTAAAATGAATAATGATAATGATGATAATTGTGATGGTGAATAGATTTAATATCTTTTAAGCAGCCCTTTGTTGTCTGAACCTCATCAAAGTGGATTATTTAGCAATCAGTAAAGTCTAATTCATTTAAAAATTACACTATATTTTTGAGTGTTAACGTCATTCTTCCACTTTTGTTCAAGTCTTTAAGATTTTTTTGCACTTGAAACGATTTTTTTTTCTTTAATTCTGTCTCAGCCAGTCAGGGAATCCTACCAAACAGATGAATAAATGCGTTTACTCTGAACCTGGTATTTTAATAAATGCATCAGGATTTTTGGATAAAAAGACTCAAATACTAAAGCTCTGCTGTATCTGCTGCTCAAAAGTGTGTATGGGTTGGCACGTGTGTGTGTGCATGCGTGCGTGCGTGGCCAAGATTGGGTATGGTACTGCAGGATATCATTCCTGATGAGATTATACAGATTAGTTAAGATTACACATGTGCTTGTATCAAACTTGTAATCCCATGAACATATAACTGCACCCCCACACACACACACACACACATACCTGTCAATATTACAGAAGCCCAACCTCTGTCACTCCTTCCACATTCTTTTCTCTAATCTACTACACTACCCACAATTCATTGACTGCTAAAGTAGTTTCTTCTTTAAAATGAATAATAATGATAATGATGATAATTGTGATGGTGATTAGATTTAATATCTTTTAAGCAGCCCTTTGTTGTCTGAACGCCTCATCCAAAGTGGATTATTTAGTAATCAGTAAAAGTTCTAATTCATTTAAAAAATTACACTATATTTTTTGAGGTGTTAACGTCATTCTTCCACTTTTTGTTCCAGAGTCTTTAAGATTTTTTGCACTCTGAAACGATTTTTTTTTTTCTTTAATCATCTGTCTGGAATCCTACCAAAACAGATGAATAAATGCGTTTACTACTGAACCTGGTATTTTTAATAAATGCATCAGGATTTTTTGGATAAAAAGACTCAAATACTTCAAAAGCTCTGCTGTATCTGCTGCTCAAAAGTGTGTATGGGTTGGCACGTGTATGTGTGTGCATATGCAAGGGTATGCAAGGCAGGTGTGTGTGTGTGTGTTTATGCAGGTGTGCATACGTCGTGCGTGCGTGTGTGTGTGTGTGTTTGGGCTCAGCCAGTGTGTGCAGGTGTGTATATATATATCCCACAGTAGCTAAGCTGTGACTTAAAAAGAACTGCTCTGAAATTGTGAGAAAAGACAAAGGTAAAGCATATTGAGACAAGGCCTGAGGCTGTTCATACACACACTCAAACAATTTAATCTGCTTAAGCCACATCACAGAAACGAAAGCAATGTGTTTAAATGTGTGGCAGTGTGTTCCTGTGTACCTGCATGCCACAGATGGGGTCCTCACACAGATACACTCCGGGTGACTGTCCATCCTGTAAGCTGCCTGTAGCCACTTCAGACAGCAAGTCCTTAAGGTTCTCCTCTTTCCCCCAAACCTACAAAAACACACACACACACACACACACACACACACACACACACACACACACACAAAATGAATGATTACAGTAGCGAATTCTCTGTCAGGATCTTTTCTGAAATTAATCTGTCACTTAATGTGGTTTAGACGAATCTTAAAGGGAGAGTCGAGGCCTTTATTAAAACTGCAATAGAGAGACGTCATTACATATGATGGCAAATCAGCAGTTAAAAATATTACAGTTAAAGGAAACTGGCATGATGATACTACACTGGTAGCACCACAGCTACAGCTACTACCTCTAAGGGAAGAGACTGTCAGTAGTCTCCTTTCTTCATTGTCTGTATCAGTATTTAGGTCTCATCAGTAGCACTTACCTCGACTGCAGAGACACGAACGGAGAAGCGTGCTCCTGTTTTCTCCTTTCTCTCATTGATGAGTTTAAACAGCCAAGAGATGGCACAGGGGATAATACCCAAAGTCTGAAGAGAGTCATCACGGCCAATCATTGTGTAGGATTTACCTGGAGAAGACAGACAGAAAAACAAAACAGAGTTAGGGTGATTAGAAAAGATGGAGATTTATCACAAAGAACATCATAAAAAATGACTAACAGGGGGGAGAATAAGTGCTTTGCATGAATAGATGTGGAGCATCAAGATCTGTCCCCTTGAGTCTCATGACTCAAAGGGGCAGATCCACCCCCTCCCACCACACACACACGCACACACACACACACACACACACACACACACACACACACACACACACACACACACACACACACACCTGCTCTCATTGTCAAGAGTTGGAGATCAGACACACACCAACACAAAGCCATACGTCACACCTAACAATCACACTGACATGAATACTCATGCATATTCAGAGAACATCAAATACATGACTCCTGTGATGCAGAGTAGAGAAATGTGCGTGTGATTTGTTCTGAGATAGGGATGGAGGGGATCTTGTCAGCTACACTGTAATTTTACATTGTTCTCCCTCAATGTTTCCTGGAGCATCAAGACTTACTGTCAAAACAAAGACGCATTTCATGGTTTGTCAGAGAGACATTCTGAGGACCATAGGTTAAATAGTAAACACATTCAACCAAAAACAGTTGTAAAAAAAGGTTTATACCATTACTGTACTGTTCATATCCTGTTGAAACCTTTTCACGTTCTCTGAAGCAAGATACCTAGATTGTTCTAAACAGAGCCTTAAATGCTCTAAAAGAATACACATGTGGCGATTAGCTATATTAAAATAACTTGTTTAAAGCAACAATGGGTCATTTACTTTAATTTATCCCTCAGGCACAGACACACACACGCATGCACATGTGCTAATCATTACTAATCATTACTAAAAGATGATCCGTTCAAGGCCAATAATCCTAAAGCTGATAACAGAATCCTTCTGATATGATTTAAAACCAGAGGATTCAATTACATTCCTGAAGTTCATCCATCTATTTCAGTATCATTTAGACTTTTATTCAATTTTCATGTTCAATGCAAAATGTGTTACTCTATTTGAAAGTGTGTATTTGTGTGTGTATGAGTAGACTTGTCTGTGTCTGAGTCCCACATATGAGTCTACAGCCAGGGGCCACAGAGCCAAAGATAAATGCCCACGTGTTACTATCCCCATTTTAATTAGGAAAAAGGTAATGCTGTTATAATGCAGTCTCATTAAGATCCATGGCCTTAGGTGAGCTATATCACAAAGAATTATCTCATCTGCTGCTATAGCAGCAGCCATTTAAACCGAAACCAGCAAGGTCAGGACCGATCCACAGCATTAATATAGCAGTAAAATTGATTGAGAGAGCAAACTGTCTTTGAGCAAACTGGTTTTCTTAATTATATATGAGGGCTTGCAGTATCAAAGCCAGAAGAATCAGTTGTATCATCCAACACAGCACAACCAACACTGAAAATCATCATCAGAGGTCTGCCTTTTAAGTGCCACATATTACATGTTCCTGTCACAGTCATATTTTACAGTGTGACTCATCCTCATGAATCTTGACACAGAGGGCCTTTTTTTCCAATATTTGACAGCTAAATGAATGCATGCAAAACATGCGCGATGTAATCATTGATTCCAGGACAGGCTGTCTAATGTGTATGCCATGCTGGGTTTGTATCTTCGAAGAGCTGTGGTGATTATACGTGCATCTGTTTGTTTGATCTGTCCTTCGTGTATCCATTTAGGGGAGCAGTGGGCATCTCCTGCCCTCTGCTCACTCTTTAGTATTCTTGTTTGAAGATCTAGGTTTATTACAACCCGGGTCTTATTTTTGTATTTCGCATTTATATTCTTATTCTTGTGCACTTACCAATTATTATTATTAACATTATGGGTTTGCTTATATATCAATTTTTTTAATGTTGTCAAACTGTAGCTTGTTTACAATCTGACTGTCTGACCGCTCATGTTTCTTGGTCATAGTGACATTGCCATTTTCCCATGTTCTAATGAGTTCAGCGTAATCATAACCCCTGGAAATGACAGCAAAAATCAGAATCCAAGAATATGCTTTAACCGAACACAGCCTTATTAATGAGTATACTTTGACTACATATTTGGCAAGTGCCAAATTCCCTGCGCCACAACAAAGAAATATAGTCGTGTGCATTTTGGTTTATACATAAAAGTTCATTACTGTTTGATCCAGTAAATGGCTCAACCATTAACGCAGAACTGTTCCCTACTGAACTGCAGCACTTTAACTCTCTGCCAGCAGTTCACAGAGACTTAGAAACTCCAACTGGATGTACGAAGCTCCCAGCCAAGAAGGATAATGCTGCTTGCATGTAAAAGGATAAACACAACAGGGGTTGACCCAGAGTTGAAGAACAGGTCGGTGAGTGTGTGTGTGTGTGTGCGTGTGTTTGTGTATGCGGTAGGTCTTTGTGCCACTGCATGTGTAAGGCCAGGAAACATAATAAGAAAGAGAGGCCCAACCTTTGTAAAGAGAAGCCCTCAAAAACCAGGCGCTTCAGCAGGACTTTAGGAGGAGAGAGAGAAAGGGGAAGACAGAACACAGACAGATAGGATCAGAATGCTTTCAGTAGACACTAATCCTCTCCTTTCTCGCTGAGGACGAGGGCCAAGTAGAGAGCCAAGACTGAAGCAATGACAGCTGACATGTACACCAGCAGGACCCTCAAGCTGCACGCGCTCTGATTTTGTAGCCTGTGTGCATGTGTATCTGAGTGTTACCCAGCTTGGAGTGTCCAAAGCAGAAGACACAGCCATCTGCTCCATTCACCACCGACTGAATCACCTCGGCAATTGAGCCTGACACACCTCCCATAACAATGTTGTAGGTTGGAGAGGTGGGGAGAAATGAAGAGACGTAGGAACAGGGCAAAGAAATGTATAGAGCTACACAGGCTCCATCTGAGAAGTGGCTCTGTGTTATTGCCTTTTAGTATTAACCTTATCAGCCATTTGGACAACTTAACAGAAACATACTGAGCTGCCCACAATTCTTAACTGCCTTCATGGTGCCATTGGTGCCCTACATTTGTCAGACAATCTAGAAGCACATAAAAAAGCAGATGATGGGGAGCTGCATTCCCGCAAATCAGCAGAATGGGAAGGACAGAAACATCCAGTGAGTCACTAGATAATGGAAAGTTTGAATAAAGCTTCTATTGTCTTGAGTTTTGTTATTTAGCAGATGAGAGTTTTGTCTTCGATGTAATGTCATAATAAGCCATCAAAATCACATCCAAGTTCTTTGTTGACCCAGAGTTGAAGAACAGGTCGGTGAGTGTGTGTGTGTGTGTGTGTGTGTGTGTGTGTGTGTGTGTGTGTGTGTGTGTGTGTGTGTGTGTGTGTGTGTGTGTGTGTGTGTGTGTGTGTGTGTGTGTGTGTGTGTGTGTGTGTGTGTGTGTGTGTGTGTGTGTGTGTGTGTGTGTGTGTGTGTGTGTGTGTGTGTGTGTGTGTGTGTGTGTGTGTGTGTGTGTGTGTGTGTGTGTGTGTGTGTGTGTGTGTGTGTGTGTGTGTGTGTGTGTGTGTGTGTGTGTGTGTGTGTGTGTGTGTGTGTGTGTGTGTGTGTGTGTGTGTGTGTGTGTGTGTGTGTGTGTGTGTGTGTGTGTGTGTGTGTGTGTGTGTGTGTGTGTGTGTGTGTGTGTGTGTGTGTGTGTGTGTGTGTGTGTGTGTGTGTGTGTGTGTGTGTGTGTGTGTGTGTGTGTGTGTGTGTGTGTGTGTGTGTGTGTGTGTGTGTGTGTGTGTGTGTGTGTGTGTGTGTGTGTGTGTGTGTGTGTGTGTGTGTGTGTGTGTGTGTGTGTGTGTGTGTGTGTGTGTGTGTGTGTGTGTGTGTGTGTGTGTGTGTGTGTGTGTGTGTGTGTGTGTGTGTGTGTGTGTGTGTGTGTGTGTGTGTGTGTGTGTGTGTGTGTGTGTGTGTGTGTGTGTGTGTGTGTGTGTGTGTGTGTGTGTGTGTGTGTGTGTGTGTGTGTGTGTGTGTGTGTGTGTGTGTGTGTGTGTGTGTGTGTGTGTGTGTGTGTGTGTGTGTGTGTGTGTGTGTGTGTGTGTGTGTGTGTGTGTGTGTGTGTGTGTGTGTGTGTGTGTGTGTGTGTGTGTGTGTGTGTGTGTGTGTGTGTGTGTGTGTGTGTGTGTGTGTGTGTGTGTGTGTGTGTGTGTGTGTGTGTGTGTGTGTGTGTGTGTGTGTGTGTGTGTGTGTGTGTGTGTGTGTGTGTGTGTGTGTGTGTGTGTGTGTGTGTGTGTGTGTGTGTGTGTGTGTGTGTGTGTGTGTGTGTGTGTGTGTGTGTGTGTGTGTGTGTGTGTGTGTGTGTGTGTGTGTGTGTGTGTGTGTGTGTGTGTGTGTGTGTGTGTGTGTGTGTGTGTGTGTGTGTGTGTGTGTGTGTGTGTGTGTGTGTGTGTGTGTGTGTGTGTGTGTGTGTGTGTGTGTGTGTGTGTGTGTGTGTGTGTGTGTGTGTGTGTGTGTGTGTGTGTGTGTGTGTGTGTGTGTGTGTGTGTGTGTGTGTGTGTGTGTGTGTGTGTGTGTGTGTGTGTGTGTGTGTGTGTGTGTGTGTGTGTGTGTGTGTGTGTGTGTGTGTGTGTGTGTGTGTGTGTGTGTGTGTGTGTGTGTGTGTGTGTGTGTGTGTGTGTGTGTGTGTGTGTGTGTGTGTGTGTGTGTGTGTGTGTGTGTGTGTGTGTGTGTGTGTGTGTGTGTGTGTGTGTGTGTGTGTGTGTGTGTGTGTGTGTGTGTGTGTGTGTGTGTGTGTGTGTGTGTGTGTGTGTGTGTGTGTGTGTGTGTGTGTGTGTGTGTGTGTGTGTGTGTGTGTGTGTGTGTGTGTGTGTGTGTGTGTGTGTGTGTGTGTGTGTGTGTGTGTGTGTGTGTGTGTGTGTGTGTGTGTGTGTGTGTGTGTGTGTGTGTGTGTGTGTGTGTGTGTGTGTGTGTGTGTGTGTGTGTGTGTGTGTGTGTGTGTGTGTGTGTGTGTGTGTGTGTGTGTGTGTGTGTGTGTGTGTGTGTGTGTGTGTGTGTGTGTGTGTGTGTGTGTGTGTGTGTGTGTGTGTGTGTGTGTGTGTGTGTGTGTGTGTGTGTGTGTGTGTGTGTGTGTGTGTGTGTGTGTGTGTGTGTGTGTGTGTGTGTGTGTGTGTGTGTGTGTGTGTGTGTGTGTGTGTGTGTGTGTGTGTGTGTGTGTGTGTGTGTGTGTGTGTGTGTGTGTGTGTGTGTGTGTGTGTGTGTGTGTGTGTGTGTGTGTGTGTGTGTGTGTGTGTGTGTGTGTGTGTGTGTGTGTGTGTGTGTGTGTGTGTGTGTGTGTGTGTGTGTGTGTGTGTGTGTGTGTGTGTGTGTGTGTGTGTGTGTGTGTGTGTGTGTGTGTGTGTGTGTGTGTGTGTGTGTGTGTGTGTGTGTGTGTGTGTGTGTGTGTGTGTGTGTGTGTGTGTGTGTGTGTGTGTGTGTGTGTGTGTGTGTGTGTGTGTGTGTGTGTGTGTGTGTGTGTGTGTGTGTGTGTGTGTGTGTGTGTGTGTGTGTGTGTGTGTGTGTGTGTGTGTGTGTGTGTGTGTGTGTGTGTGTGTGTGTGTGTGTGTGTGTGTGTGTGTGTGTGTGTGTGTGTGTGTGTGTGTGTGTGTGTGTGTGTGTGTGTGTGTGTGTGTGTGTGTGTGTGTGTGTGTGTGTGTGTGTGTGTGTGTGTGTGTGTGTGTGTGTGTGTGTGTGTGCGTGTGTTTAAGGATTGTTGCTAGAATTCATTTGAGTTGATCTGCACCTTAGCTGTGATAAGACTGCCAAAGAGCCACGACAGTCAGCTTTTTACCTCTTACACGCTCTCTCTCATTACCTTTTTCGCCCAAGTCTTCTCCCTCCCTCCTCCCTTCTTCTCTTTTACTGTCACCCTTTCATTATGTCTTTCTTCTTTCTCCCTCCATCCTAAATCCCTTCCTTTTTCTCTCTTCACCCATCTTCTCAGCTCACTGCCACACATCAAAAGCCTGAAGTGCAGGGATCCTGTTCTAGCCTTCTTTCCTCCTCTCACTATTCCTTTCCTCCCACTCCTGTCACAAAGTGTTAGCAGACGCAATTTACCGCTTGACAGCTGCTGTTGTTTTCTTTGATATCGGAGGAAGCAAAATGCTGCGTCATCTAATCTGAGTGTGCTCCAGAATGTTTTGACATACAAACAACATTTTCTCTGTGAGTTAAAGATGTTTAAAAGTTTGAAGTACTTTCTAGCAGTTTATTATTGTTCTCTTTCTCCTGGATTAGCTCATCTGGAGGAATTAGTCTTGCTCGTTTGATCTCTCAGCGTCTACACTGTATATCTCTTTCGGATTCAGTCCGTCTTACTCTTTCCATGTTTTCCACCAAGTCTTTCCTCCTGCTACATGCTACAGAATTATCCAGCAGATTTATTCAAGCTTTTTCCATCTGATGATTGTGAGAAAGGTCTGGGGGAAGTAGATGATTGGTAGAGAGTGTCAAATACTGTGAGTGCTTTATGATTCAGTCTTACCCACAATGACTGATCTGAACTGACTGATCTGAGCCATCCTGAAGCTTGTGGGGTAGTATCCTGATAAAGTATCGGACTCTATTTACGGTTGATTGTTCGACTCTTTGATCTTGATTTGTTGCGTTCTGTCATCCATTATTCACCTTTCACATTTTGAATTCTCTTTTCTAACATTGATTCAAACACCACTATTTTCATGTGATGTCTCTGTGTTGTTGTCTTGAACTATACAAGAAACATGTCTCAATCCAGACTGACACTTTTTGTTCACTTATTGATCCTATTTGCTTTCACTTCCTCAGATGCAACAAAAAGCTTTATGTATTTTAAAATGCAAAATGAAAATAAGTCATTTTAGCTCCTGATAACTTTGTGAATTTTTACTACTTGAGGTTTTAAGTACCTGCAGGACTATTTAGTCAAAAAAAAGCCTATCATTTGCTAGTGAAGCTACTAGAATTTTTTTTTCTGATAAAATTTCCTCCCCATAGAAACGCAATGCTAGTGAGGTGCATGCAACAACATGCAACATCAACAACGTGCAAGTATTGCATGAAATACATTTCTGTATTCTTTGAAAAGTAGTACTTTAACACTATTATGAGGGAAATGTAAATCAAAAGACAGGCAGAGTCAAAACCCTGAAAGCACATGTACCTAATGGAAAGTAAACATGTAAAAGCAGCTTCCATACAGTTTGTTCTCTACCGTGAATCATCTCCAGACCTGTATCAGTGGATGTTCACAGTAAATTAGCTACTGCTTGGAATACTGGTGGCACCAAACACACAGATTTTTTTGGAAAGACACTTAAATCCATGACAAATCCAAAGAACTGAATATCTCACAAACAGCAAAGTAGCTGACAGTATATAGTACAGACTGACAGGCAGAAGATGTGCAGTTTCTCATCCTTAAATTCTTCATTTTATGAGTCGACAGAAACTTTACCACTGCATCATTGGTTTTGGCCTCTGTGAGACTCTATGTCTCATTTGCAGAGAGAGTGCAGGTTTAGCCACACTCATGAAACATACATGTATGGAGCACATTTCTCACCCTAAATGAGGGCTCAGTATCTGTGTGTACCCTGCTTTTCCCCTGTTCATACTGGAATAGGCACAAGAACTCTGGACCTTGGAAATGGATAAGTGTGGTATAGGGAATCAAAAGATGGATGGATATATGGATAACAGAGTGAGACTATTAGGTATTTCTGCAAGAATAATAATCCTGACATCTATCAAGCAATTAGGAAACAGCAGGATAATCTCAGTTATGCTACGTATACTGTTGCATGACTAATTGTGCGCTAACTTGACTTTATTCAACAGGGTACATACACAGTCATACTAAAAAAAAAAAAAAAAGTCAGCGAAATCCACTAAGTGTCATTTCATGTGTTATCTAAACAAGGTAGGAGTTTATGTCGTCAGGGCACAGAGGTGCAGGGTAGATGAAAAGACTGCTGTGCTTATGTAGCTCCTGTGAGCGAAGGAGATATCTTTTGTCTGTTTGTGCTTGTTAGAACAGATGAATCATCGTCTGAAGATTCTACACTGCACTTCCAGTTAAACATCACCAAGGGATTACGAATCGCACAGTAATCCCAAAGCACTTCAAACCCCACTGCACTCTGCATTCACAGGATAAAAGAGAGACTGCTAGTGACTTAAATTATATATTTATTTACTTCCAGATCTATTAGGTGTAAACAGAAATAAAAATGGGTAAACGATGAATTACAGTCAGTGACATGGAAGAAAACTAATGAGAAATATTTAAGACTTTGGATTATGTAATGTCTGTAAAATGCTGTAAATGTACAGCATAGTGTTCTGATGTTTTTAATTTGTCTTCATTTTTCAGGTAAATTTGATTATGAATTATTAATCCTCCACCACATTACTGTGCAAGCCAGTAGATAATATTAATAATGTATGTGTATAAGGCAGTTTTCTTGAAAGAGATTTTAAAATCTGTGTCCTTTTTGGTACATATTTTTGCTATCAATTATTTTATCACCAAGAGCAACCAGAACAAGGTCATGTTATACTGAACATACTCACCTCCAATGATAAGTTAAAAAAAAAAAAAAGCATAAAGCATAGAAGCCTGCCGGAACCTAACATACTACTGAGTATAGAGCACAAAAGGCAAATGACGCTCTAAGAGCTCTCACTCTTTTCCCATTTATATGCACATTACTCTCTCTATCTGTTACATACACACACATCTAATACAACACTTTAATAGGCTTTCCTTTGGTTGCATCATTAAATGACCATGGGCCCTTTAAGAGAGTTGGTCCAATAAACTGTGTGAGTGAGTAAGTGTGTATGAGAGAGTTTGTGTTAGAGTCTTTGTCAGATGAAGCTAATTGTATGTGTCTAAACATAAAAGGGTGTCTATTGATGAGGGTGTGAGTCAAACTAAGATTCGTCCTGGATACAATAAATATGTAACCTTGGTGACCCAAGTAATCTAAGGTACTAAGGCGTACTGTCAGGTCAAGAGTTTGTGTCAAAAAAAAAAAAAAAAGAAGAAAAAATCCCAAAGCACTAGATACACAGTTACACACGATTCAGTGCTATGCCTTCTCTTGACCCCAATAAAAGAGCTCATCACATCAGTAAGAGCCTGGGGGGAAGGATTTTACTGTTGCATGCTTTACAAGGCGTAACCCATAAAGTCTTCACCCCCTCTCGAGAGCCTATTTCCTCCCCATGTCGGAGATGTGAAAGGTAAGAGGGGTGCCACTGTGTGTGTGTGTGTGTGTGTGTGTGTGTGTGTGTGTGTGTGTGTGTGTGTGTGTGTGTGTGTGTGTGTGTGTGATTGTTCAGATTTAGGCATAAATAGGGCTTTAATGTTATTTGTGTGTTGGTTCTGAGCATAACATCTACGCTCATACAGAACTCAACTGGAGGTTTGGATCTGAGTCAATCTCAGTCGTGTTTGTATATTTTACCACACCCATTCTCACAATATATCAATACATGTGGTAGAGTGCTACAGGTCTATGTGACGTGCACACACACATATACACATATACACACATATGCAGGGAGAACTCAAAGCTAATGGACTCTTTGTTCTTTTTATTGAAAAAAGAAGGTGGAGAAAGAAAGAGTTGGTGCTGTTTATTTCTGAAAAGAGAAATGAAGGGAAAGGGTGAGAGAGAGAAACAGGTCACTAATAACTCTCCATATACTAACACAACACTCTCTCACTGCCATTTCACACTGTCCATATTTTTCTTGATCCCTTCATATCCTTTCATCTCTTTCTTCCCCTCTTCCCTCCTCCATTTGTTCTCTCCATCCTACTTTATCTGCCTCCTGCCCTCACAACATATACAGACCTCTCCCTTCACATTGGAGAAAAATTGGTCACTATCACCGTCTACCCACTCCATTCTCTCCCAACTCTCTTTCTCTCATCGCAAACCTCTCACTGTCTAACTTCGTCTCCCTTCCTGAGAACAAATGACGAGACAAATCACAGCCTCTTCCTGCGATCCAATCTATACTTTCCTCTTTTCTTTAACACTTCATGCTGGTGTAAATACTGATGAGAGAAGTTGAAAAAATAGGAGAGAGGGAGAGATACTAGAGAAGAAAATTTGTTTGACTTTCTGCCTCTGTGTGAATATTTAACTTCTAATTGCCATGAAAAACAACTGATATCTATTTTCTGCTGTAATGTGAGTATAACTGTGTATGATTCCTAGTATTAACATAGAGAAGCATAGACTGTGTCTGACCTATAGGTCCGTTGATCATGCTGGAACAGCTCATGGGTTCATTTCCATGACAGATGTTGAGGAAAAGATCGATTTTTTTTCTGTGAAACTGTCCTTGTTCCCTTAGCACACTCTCTTGCATATAGAGCTTCCTGTTCCACCACTTTATACGCCACACACAGGCATAATGAAGTCTTTGAGCCAATATAAGTAAAGGAATTCAGCTAAACAGCAGCAAACGACTCTGAGCTGGGAGAGGGTTGTTCGATGGTCCCTCACAGCACTGCTTCATTGCTATTGGCTGCAAAATCAATAAGAGACTGAGACTGAGCTCTAATTGGCTCCCAAAGACTGCAGAAACACACATCCGTGAAGACACACATACAGAGAGATAGATACAGATACCATATGGGAATAGCAAGTTCAGGTATCGGATCAATTCTAATTTTTTAACTAATTTTTTCATTCCAGCTATGCTAACGGTACCATAAGATCCATGCTGGTTTGAATTTGTGTGTAATTTGACAAAGATGAGCCACCATATTACCCAAAGAACTTACCTGCACTGGAAATGGTGAAATAACTAAGAATTATAAATTTTCTGTAACACATCAACACTGGACAATCATAGTTAACTATCCACACTCTAACAAAATGGCATTTTTGGTCTCAAGTGACTAACAGTATCAAAGCCCTCACTAAAGTACATAACATTAAAGGATAAGGCTGCTGATATCCTTAAATTACTGTGAATGTAGTAGGAATACATGGGTTTGGGTGGAGAGCCACAGACCATGTATGAAAATCAAAAAAGGGATATACTAAGAGATATACTAACACATTGGATTTGCTGACAGTAAGTAAATATCTAAGCTAAGACCCGGCCCAGAACAGACATCGCTGTTCATCCCACTCTGAGCGATAGTTGAAAGTTATATAAAAGTTCCTAGTAGCATAGTATAGTCACATAATAGGAAGCTAGGTATCACTACTGGACTATGAACTCTATGAGCACTGTTCTCTTACAGGTGAGAAAAGATGCGAGTGGATAAAAATGTTGATTCACACCTGAGAACGGCAGTGAGAGCTCCATGTACTGTGTATTAAATACAACATAACAATACATCCGGTATCTACAGTATAAAGAAAACTAAAAATCTTTAGGACTAGTGCATTAAGAATACAGAGGTTTAAGTGGCATTTTTTCTTATACTGCCATTTTTAAAGCACAATAAACAATTTTATCCGTTCAGTAGGCAGTTTAATAGTTACACCTAGCTCAAATTAATGCAGTCTAATATAGTCAACAAATCCTAGCTTCATGAAGATTATGATAAGTATTGTTGAAACTCTTTTAGAGAGGTGTTGCTTGAACTGTAAGATTATTTTGGTGGCCCCGGCACCACCAAACATATACCCTTTCACTCATTTAATATTGTGAGTGATAGAAGCATTTCTTTCTATAAACTGATCAATTAAGAGTGAAACGAAAGTTTTTGGTTGAAGAGAGGAATTACATGGCTCATCTTATGTGTCTATCACCGAATTCAAGTCATGTGTAAAGTGTAAAGAGTGAGATTTTTTTGTGTGTGTCAGTCACATGCTCGGGCAAAGCCAATACTGAAACTACATTAATATTTCAGCTAAGAGGTGGAACAAAGTGCCCACTGGTTCCCCGCAACAGACTGACTCACTCATTTAGACACGAGACACACACAGACACCCAGATAGGCATGAAGACACACAAATGCCCCTAGAAAATGCACTTGCCAATGCTCACTCATGACACAGACGCACACAGCTTGTGGCCTGAGACAGATCGTAGCTGCTATTAAAAATTGATTAGCTGTCATAGTATCATTTTCCCCCAAGGTCAAGTTGCAATCTATGAGCATGCGTGCGTGTGCGTGCATACGTGCGCTTGTGTGTGTGCGTGTGTGTGTATGTGTGTGTGTGTAAAATGCTGGCTACAGAGATGAAAGAGGTAGTAAAAAACTCCCAGGGTTTCATTGCCATCAGATATGGAGAAGAGCAAAGAGGGTAGGGATAATGGGATGGTAAGGCAAAAGATAAGACTTATCTGTATGCTAGATAAGAAAGATCAGGTTGAAGATTATATAAAGAGAAGAGAAAGGATAACCTGTATGTAGATCAGGTATGACACAAAACTGTAGACAAAGTGCAGCAGACATGCTGTGGCTCTGTGAGGCTGTACTAAGGTACAGCAGGGCTTTGAACTAAATCCTAATGTCAGAATGCTAACATGCTCACATTGACAATGCTTACATGGGAATGTCACTATTTCACAAAACCTTTCTTTGGTCACCATGACAGCACATGTAATTCACAGCCTCACGCAGAATGTATTTTAGTGCTTTTGTTGTTTTACATGGGTTCAACTGTAAAAAAGAAGTATCTTTAATGCAGCGAAAGTCAGCTACAGCTGCAAGGACCTTCTGGAGATTGGCAAAGTGAGTACATCTTTCTGTAACATGACTTCACAGCAACATGAAACTGGAAATAATTGCTGTCTGATGGGACTTGTGGTGGTGGGCTGGATGTTATCCAAAAGGAAGGGGTATGAAACTTGTGGTTGTGTCCAAAAAACATTCTCTGCTGGTGGAGTTTATGATCATGAAGTGCCAGCTATACTATCTGTAGGGGGAGTTCAGTGCTGTTGGTATTGTAGTGGTCTACCCGCAAGAGCTGTACACCACCTTCAGCTATCCGCAAACCCAACATCCCAATGGATTTCTCATCATTGCTGGTGACTTTAACCATGCAAATTTAAAAACTGTTTTGTGGAAATTCAACCAGAATGTTATGCATGTTATGCATGTATGTTTGACAAGCATATCTGTGGAATCTACAATAAACCCCATACTTTCAAAATTTCATGACAATTATTTCAATATGTTGTTGAGATATCAAATTTGAGACTGAGATTCAGTCTGGACCAAGGGACAGACTGAAACTGCCTTCCCTATCGCCATGCAACTGGTGCTACTAAAAAGATAACTTCATCAGTTTTGAAAATATAAATTTTTCATATTTTGCAGTGCATGCTGTTTAAACAGGGATAAAGACTTATAATTCATTTTTACAAGGATTAGTCTATCTAGGCATCTGCTGAATGACACTCAATGATACTGTATTAGCTGGTGAACTTTCATCAAGTCAATTTCTAAGTAAGAAACATTTTTGGAACAAATCATTTAAGATGCATAAAAAAACAATCAGAAAAAGATTTTTGTTACAGCTTCGCAAAAAGGACATCGGGCGAGTGGTGGTGGATGTTGAAGACTATGATAAATGATGCCTATCAGTTCCATATTTTCTGGAATTACCAGGTCATTGTGGCTTGTTAATAATGTATTGACATTCCTTTTAGATGCAATATATATATAGTTGAAAGCAAATTTGAAGGGTGGAAGAAAAAAACAGTGAAAAAAGAAATAAGAAAATAAGATATCTCTCTCATATTCAGATGAAGATGGTTATTCAATTGCTGAAATCCTCAATTTTTTCCCATATCTTTATTTTTCATCCAACAGATCCAAAAAAGTGTCCTTTATTTAGTCTATATTTCTATGAAACTCTACAGTTGGTTTTCTAAGCAACAATATGTACAGCTCAATTTCCTCGACTAATACAAATCCTGGCCCCTGCAGTCAAGGGTCTCAATGGAAGTCTCCCAGCTGGCTAATTTGATTAATGTGAGACGGAGCTTACCAACAACATGTAGAGAGGCCCCACGTCCAGAAATAACAGAGGGGAGTTTGATATACAGATGCCACTCACACAGAACCCATGGGGGTTTCTATTCAATTTGACATCCCTAAAGGGAACAAGGCTAAACGCTCACCTTCCTTCTCGCTCTCTGTCTCTCTCTCTTGCTCTCTCTCTGTAACACACAAACACACAGCAGTGCATCTGACCTGTGCAGGTTGATTTCCCCTGGCTTTAAATGTGATGTCTCAATCTGTTTTCTGTCATATTAACATCAGGGAGAACACAACGCCTCCCCCACCCACCCCCACCCCATCAGACGTGCAGACAAGCTCATGTATTCTGCAGGATGTATCGTACACACCTCCACCAGGGGGCTTTGCTGCTTCCTTGACATCTTCCATTATACACTGTGATCCTATGAATTTGTGAGCACGCAAGCCTGTATGTAAGTGGGAAGGTGTGCAAATGCCATTTCAGCAGGGAGCCGACCCCCACTGCAGGTGACATTTTTACTGGAAAAATGTCACCGCAGCCATTTTCTTCCCATATGTTTGTATGAGTGTGTGTGCGTGTGTGTGCGTGTGTGCGTGTGTGTGTGCTTGATTAGGTCTTGGCGAGCTTCAATTGATTTCACAGGAGAGGCTTGTTATGTTCCAAATACCAGAATATATCCCCGTCTTAGTGCCAGTTCTCCTTTTATTCCCTGCTTCTTTTCAAACAGCAGGAATGACCACTTATCAGAAGACATGACAAAAAGAGTAGTTATACAAGGAATTTAAAAATTATGACCAAAGAATTAATCCTTATGTAGAATAGTAAAAATCCCAAAGTTAACTTAGTAGACACAATATATCTCATTTGTTTGATCGGTACAAAAACTGATCGATGTGGTTCAACAGGAAGTGCCATTTCGGACTATTTCCTGACAGAGAGCCAGGCTTTTCATACTAAGCTAAGCTAACCATCACCTGGCTGTAGCTACATATTTAACAGACAGGTATGAGAGTGGTATAGAAAAAGCACAGAAACACATTTCCCAAAATGTCAACTATTCCATTAACAATGAAATAAAGCGGATTAACTACATTTCTTCATATCGACTTGCTTTTCAGATCCTATTGTTTTGTGGTTTTTTTCTCCATTTGTCACAGATGATTCAAGATGGGCAGGCTACCAGCAGGGTGACAGGGAGATAAATTTGGTATATAGCTAAAACAACTGGACGCCTTCATCAAAGTTCCCCAGTAACACAAATCCCAACAGACTAATGGCTGTGAGGAGTCCACATGACTGTGAGAAGGAGGTTGTCTGACAGTTGTAATCAAACAGTCGTAGCTGCAGACATTTGTACAAAGGAGGGCGAGCCAGACAAGCTGATCAATTCTATTACAAGATCACAGGGGATCATGGTTAGATAAAACAGAAGCCTGAAATGAAATAATGAGACAAAAAGATAGAAAGACTGTTTGAAGACCTTTTTTGTAAATGCACTTTCTCAAATATATTATGCCCCTCTTGTTTTGGGGTGTGTAATGTATTATTTGGCTCTCGAATATGTGAGTTATAAAAATGTGTGACTGAATCTGTCTCCCTGACAACTGAGGAGACATCTGTCACCTCCATATGGAGAGATATGGAGACAGAGGCTCAAAAGGGGAAACAACGCAAAAAAACACAACACATAAAATAATCAGTTGCACAAAAAGACAAATTCAGATGTGAAACACCTAAAAAGAATATGACTGAGAGGTTTCAAGATTTGGAATATCAAATATTTATGCAAAAGCATAGATTGACTCACCCAGTACATTTTGTTTAAAATAGCAGGCATGCAGATTTCTATCTATAGTCACATATTTGTACATGATAACTGCTTTATCTTTGCAGGTTGAATAAGTTATTTTACTTTAACATTTAGAAATAACTTTCTTTTTAAAATAGTTGTCGGTATTTTTTTGATAGCAGACGGAGAAAACTGACAGGCGAAACAGGAAACAGGAAACAGGATAATGAATCAGATCCAATCCACAACATGGTGAAGTTGTGTGATTCAGATCAAGCAAATAACTCAAAAATTGGTGGCTGCAGATTCATTTGATTATATTATTACATAACACATATTTTTTTTCTCAATGTTCAATGTTTTTCAAACTAAATGTTTGTTAATGTCATTCTGGATTAATTTCCATTAATAGCATTTTACTACATGTCATCACAAATTGAATTGAATTGACATAAGCAGTTGCATGTTGTCATCTCTTCTAGTATTTAATAAAAATGTCACACACAACATGCACACCTTTTCACACACACTTAAAATCATTACATGGTGATGGAACAACCCGGTACCCAAATGGTTACAGCACATGCCACATAACCCGAACATTCTCGTTCGCTTCCAGCCTTTGTGGCATGTCATGCCCCCTCTCTCCTTGTTTCTGTCTGCCTCTTCACTATCCACTGTCCAATAAAGGCAAAATGAAAAAAATTACATAGTGACACAAAACTATCGTCACTACTACTATATTGACACATGCATGCAAGTACAAACACAGACAGAAAGACAGGCATGAGCTAACAGACATAATACAGCCACCAAATTGTGAGGCGCTCTCAATTTCTTATTCCCACCTATGTCTTCATGCACTCAAAAAGACTTGTGAGGTCCCTTTTCAATCTTTGTGTACGGTAATGGACACTGCTACTTTGATATTGTTATCCATACTTATTCATTTTCTAGCAGAAAGGAAACACACACATTTACACATACACACAGAGTCAGTGAGCCTCACACTCAAACTGTGGAGGAGGGGGCACTAAAAACTCATTACATGGACGATCAATATTGCACACACTTGAGAAGCGTGATCCCCCCCCCCCCCCCCCCCCCAAAACCCCCTCTCCACATCCACAGTACACACACGTTTCATCAACCACTAGCAATGGTGACAGATGACTTTTGTCAGCCTGAGATGTGTTACCGTGGAAACCATTAGGCTATATTTCGGTATGGTACAGCAGGGGTGACACATACACACACACATACACACACACACTTTCGTACCAGTAGACACACTCAGAAAAACTGGCCAAGGTCGTGATAAAACACTACAGTTGAACATATTTAGCACATTCCAGTACCTTCTGGACTGCAGTAGTGCTCCCCCTAAAACCAAATCACTTTAATTTGTTATTTTGTTTTTTTGGAGTGACAAGTCCAGTCACACTCACATTCACAACTACAAGAGCGATTTAGAGTCGCAAATACATGAAACACTCCACAGAGAGAGCTCCCAGCTTGTCAGCAGGTTCAAACCCAGAACCCTCTTGCTGTGAGGGGACAGTGGTAACCGATACGCCACCATGCCATCCTACCCATAATACAGTACAAAAATATTTGCTTTGGCATCATATACACAGACAGACTGAATACCACAGAGATTGGACTTGGCCATGGTTTAAAGTAATTAAACACTTTTGACTTTTGTTGAAACACATGCTTCGACACAGTCCTGTCTTCAGGCATGTGTCAAAACCAGGCCAAGGAAGATGAGTCAGAGGTTACATCCGCAGTTATAAACTTTTTAGTGTTACTGAGACTGAGAAGCTAAGAAATTTGCTGCATGCGTCAAAAAAATGAATAGATAGCAAGTGATGTCTGAGGTCTGACTAACCTCTAGCCATCACTCATGTTCCATTTTAAAAGTGAAAAAATAATGAAATTACTTCCTTGTCAGTAAGGTGCATTTACAAAACTTGACAGAAATGGGAGGATTGTATCCAACATTAATAGTTGTATAGCAATAGTCTTTTTAACACATAACTTTTGTCAGTTGGTTTTGAGAGGGGTCTCTAATAGCAATAGATAATCCACCGACAAAAGTGAAAGAATATCTAAAAGGAATGTGAGTTTTGGCTTTTTATTTGCATTAATCTATTTAAGAAAAACTTAATGACATCTGTTTTGGGTGTTAAATAGGGGATGCACATTAGTTCTAGTTTTAAATAAGTATAATAGTATAAGATTACCTTTCCAAGCCCAGGGGTATCTTTTATCTTATTGGCTGCACGGAGAAGGCAGGGTGGGGCCGGGGGAGGGGCCATCAACAAGGCGGAGCTAAAATTGGTGGGAAACAGAGGGGGGTCACATGACGGCGATGATGATGGCACTGGTGCTGTGACTGCAGCGGTCTTCTGCTTCTTCTTCTTGGATGCTAGGTTCAACTTTTGCGCAGCTCTGAGAGAGGAAAAAAGAGAGGAAGAGGAAAGAGAAGCCTGTCAGTCTAATTAATATGTTAACACCATACTCTGTCACTGTAAAACCAATATTATAACCACTAATTACTTTAAGTGGCTAAATATAAGGAGATGAGGAAGGACAGGAAGGATGGTGGCACATGTGCATGTGTGCACAAGTCTGTAATTATATCCTTATAGTTTACTGCAGCACAACCTTGGCAAATATGCTAATTGGATCCTGATTACACACCCTTTAGCACATGCATACACACACACACACACTCACACACAAACAAACACACACTGCTGTTTACATATGTAGCAACATCTGGATGGGGAGTGGATCATTTGCTTTCTTGCTGCTCAATTTCCTGCAGCATTTAGTTCAAAAGGAGCCACCCAAAATATATTTAATATTTATTTTAATATAATACAATACAAATACAAATTATATATATATACAGTATGTATATATATATATATATATATATATATATATATATATATATATATATATATATATATACACTTTACACATATATATATACAATTCACACATAGTAGCTGTATTAAGAAGATGATAAAATAAAATACCACTAAAATAGCACTGGCAGGGATTCCTGCTCTTTTCTAGTTTAATCAATCCTCACATATATTTCTAAGATTATAAAGAGAGAGAGAGAGAAGACCTTGCGCCCTGACACACTCTCTGTCAAATAGCCATATTCTCACACCATTGGCTTTCAATTAACTCAGGCAGGTTACAGAAATGAGAGCGAGGGGGAGAGTCAGTGAGAGAAAGGGAGAGGAAGGGGGAGAGAGAGAGAAAATATAGAGGAAAGGGAAGTACAGTGCAAGAGGAGGGAGGGGGAGAAGAGAGATGTGGATTCAGTGACCCATAGAACGACGAAGCGTTTCACCATTTGACTAGCTTTCCCAGGAGATTTGTGTGTGAATCTGTGTCTGTGCAGGTGAGTGTTTGTGACTGAGATAGCGTGTGTGTACTGTATGAAACAATCTCCACAAGAAGACCACCAAGTGATTTTTTTTCACCGTTTGCAAGCTAAGCTTGAAGACATGTTGCAGCAAATGCGATCAAAAGAAATTATAGGTTTTCTTATTATATCCCTTTAATGCTTAAAAACACCCTGATAGCATGAGGATACATGTGTGCTAGATTATAAAACCTATATAATAACTTATTTACTGTGTCTTAAAAATATGAATGTTGCTTTGGTGGTGAATGTGGTGAGGATTCAGTGGAAAAAATGTCTGAATCAAAATCTACTCCTTGATTTCAGTGTAACAATGGAACAACAATGGAAACAACATGGCCGATGCATTGCTGATGGTTGTAGGATGAGAAATGACTATGACAGATTCATGCACGATTATTCTTCTGCTGGAGATTCCTACTTTTAGTATGTGTGTTTTTTTCCACTAATGAATTTTTCTGATCTCCTGTCCATGTATACTACTTTGACCTGCTCCCTGGTCTCTTTTGTTACAGTTTTTACAATACATTCTTCCAATTCATCAGCCATGCCAGTTTTAATTTTTTTTCTCGCACCTTAACTGCTTTAATCTACGGCACAATTCAAGCATGGTAGGTACACACACAACTACACACACAAGTTAATTGGTCGCATATAATGACAAGTAGCCTGGGATTTGGCCAAGTGGATCTATTCCAATCAAACCCTTAAGTGCATGGCACTTGTTTTCCATCCATCTACTCCATCTCTCTATCCATCAGCTCTTCCTTGTCACCCTCATCCTATTATTCAACCCCTCTTCCTTTACCTTCGTTCCTACCTCCTGTCTTTAAATTCCTCTCACTCTTTAACCATCCTTTCTTTTTTTCCCCTCTCTTTCATTATTTTTATCCTCTTTTTTTTGCTGTCTCACTTTGCCTTCTCCTCTGCCCTCCACATATCCACTCATCAAGCCCACCGCCAACTCATTCCTTGCTTATATGTATTGCTTCTTTTCCTCTCCATCCCTTCTATTGTACAAAAGCAGCACAGGTCACAAAAAACTCCACACTGTTGCTTTGTATTCTTCTTCTTTTCACACAACTAAAAACACTATACTACATACACACATACTCACTTTAAACACGAACACACAATCATGCACAGACACACAAAGACACAGAGCTGTCTTTTGTCTGGTGTCCTAGGGCTGTATTGTTTTCTCATTTGCAAATTACCATCAGTGGATGGAGATATAAGGACGGACAGAGACCGATGTGTGTGTGTGTGTGTTTGTGTGTGTGTGTTGTGTGTGGGGCCAGTAAGACTGGCATGGACAAAGCACTGGCTATACTGACCTTATCTTTTGACATATGCATGTACCCTCCAGTTTGCACAGTACCTTCTTCCAATTAAAATGCCACCAGATATGCTGCTCTGTTAAATTGCAATACATCATTGTGTTCATCATGGAGTGACAATGGCCACATGATATTCGGGCTCATGTGTATCCTGAAATACATATCACATGTTTGGGGTCCTGTAGATATCTGAGCTGATGGCTCATTTTCCTGAAGGATATAAATTTGTAAACGTGAATTTCTTTCTACAGTGACTCCACTTGTAGTGAAACTTAGATTGCTCTTCTCTTTTGAAATAAAAGACAGCTGCTAAGTTACTGGTAAATGACACATAAGCAAATGAGGTCTTGCTTTGAACTGCTACTTTATTTGGTAATTTGTTCATCACTGGCAACCTATTTCAACCATCAATAAATCATTATTAATTGAAGCTAATTGGTGGTCAATTATCATTTCATGGAATAATTCTTATAAAGAAACCAGAAGAGATGCAACAAGAGGTAAGCAGAGGCAGAGAAAGAGACGGCACCCCTACCCCCACCCCCCACATTTCAGAGCCATCCTCCATCCAAAATAACAACACCTTCCCAATTCACCAATTCACTTGGGACCTATTCATTTACTCTGCTACCTCCAGCCACACACAGACATACACACACACACACACACAACCAGCCAAATCCCCAGAGATCCAATTCTCTGAACATGCAGTAAAAAATTCCTACATTGATAGAAACTCCCTTCCCCCAGTGAGAAAAAGCTTACGCACACACTATTGCGCACACACATACCTAGGCAAGTACAGCATGTCTCTATCCTCTATCCCAGCATCCCCAGAGGGCCACAGCAGCACTGGGAAGATGGAGTGCTGCTGTGTGAGTGTGACATATTCGCAGACAGATTGGTACTAATGAAAGATATTACTCACACGTACATTAGCAAAGGTAAGGAAAAGGTCAGTGTGGAAGCAGAAAAAAATTTAGATATGGGCTGGAGAGGTGTAAAAAAGGACAATGGCAAAGAAAGAAATGAGTAGGGGAAAGTAGAGAAATCAAGGAAGCAATTAAATGAAAGCAGGAGAGAAGAATGAACGAAAGACGTGAGGACGAGAGAAGGGATAGAAAGAGGAGGGTGAGGAAGAAGATGGGGTCATGTGAGAGGAAATGTGGTGGACAGGAAGATTTTGCTGTGTGCAGACACCTGTGTATACAGCATGTATGAGAGGAGGATTGTGTGTGTGTGTGTGTGTGTGTGTGTGTGTGTGTGTGTGTGTGTGTGTGTGTAGGCCAGTAAGACTAACATGGACAAAGCATTATTTTAGCTATACTGACCTTATCTTTTGACATATGCATGTACCTCCAGTTTGCACAGTACCTTTCTTCCAATTAAAATGCCACCAGATATGCTGCTCTGTTAAATTGCAATACATCATTGTGTTCATCATGGAGTGACAATGGCCACATGATATTCGGGCTCATGTGTATCCTGAAATACATATCACATGTTTGGGGTCCCTGTAGATAATATCTGAGCTGATGGCTCATTTTCCTGAAGGATATAAATTTGTAAACAGTGAATTCTTTCTTTAGTGACTCCTTTTGTAGTGAAACTTAGATTGCTCTTCTCTTTTTGAAATAAAAGACAGCTGCTAAGTTACTGGTAAATGACACATAAGCAAATGAGGTCTTGCTTTGAACTGCTACTTTATTTGGTAATTTGTTCATCACTGGCAACCTATTTCAACCATCAATAAATCATTATTAATTGAAGCTAATTGGTGGTCAATTATCATTTCATGGAATAATTCTTATAAAGAAACCAGAAGAGATGCAACAAGAGGTAAGCAGAGGCAGAGAAAGAGACGGCACCCCTACCCCCACCCCCCACATTTCAGAGCCATCCTCCATCCAAGAAATAACAACACCTTCCCAATTCACCAATTCACTTGGGGACCTATTCATTTACTCTGCTACACTCCAGCCACACACAGACATACACACACACACACACACAACCAGCCAAATCCCCAGAGATCAATTCTCTCCTGAACATGCGTCAAAAATTCCTACATTGATAGAAACTCCCTTCCCCAGTGAGAAAAAAAGCTTACGCACACACTATTGCGCACACACATACCTGAGGGCAAGTACAGCATGTCTCTATCCTCTATCAGCATCCCCAGAGGGCCACAGCAGCACTGGGAAGATGGAGTGCTGCTGTGTGAGTGTGAGCATATTCGCATGGACAGATTGGTACTAATGAAGATATTACTCTACGTGACATTAGCAAAGGTAAGGAAAAGGTCAGTGTGGAAGCAGAAAAAAATTTAGATATGGGCTGGAGAGGTGTAAAAAAGGACAATGGCAAAGAAAGAAATGAGTAGGGGAAAGTAGAGAAATCAAGGAAGCAATTAAATGAAAGCAGGAGAGAATGAACAGGCAAAGAGACGTGAGGACGAGAGAGAAGGGATAGAAAGAGGAGGGTGAGGAAAGAAGATGATGTCATGTGAGGAGGAAAATGTGGTGGACAGGAAGATTTTGCTGTGTGCAGACACCTGTGTATACAGCATGTATGAGAGGAGGATTGTGTGTGTGTGTGTGTGTGTGTGTGTGTGTGTGTGTGTGTGTGGACAAATTTGGTATTAGACATTTAGTTGTGATGGTTAAGGCTAGGTTAAAGGGCTAGGAAACGAATTATGTCAATGAGTGTCCTCACAACTATAGTAACAAGACATGTGAGTGAGTGTGTATGTTTAATAAGAGTGTCCGTATGCAGCCCACGTCTGAGAGTAAAAACCAAGACAACCATGGGATTTACCAGCACTGCATGGCTGCATCCATCGACCATAAACACAAATACACACATATAACACACTAGAGTCAAAAGTAAAGTGATAGCGTCTACATTCTTTTGGGGTTTTTTTCTGCCAATTGAACTGAAATCTTGCTATATACTTACTCACAAATGAAAAGGAAAATGCAGGCAGCCTCTGCATGAGTATGTGAAGTTCTGAACAGAAAACAGCAAACACCATGACACTCTATCGCTCTGATTTTAAGAGGAAAATGCACCTTACAGCTTTGAGAATCTACAATAATTATTCAGCCTAAAACAGGAGAAAAATACTGAAGACTACGCACACAGCAACACAGTGGAGCCTGCACCTTTAAACAAACCATGTCCTTTCACTTAGAATGTTAATGCTCATACATTGACACAAGAAAGCAGGCTTTACATTCAGAATGTCAACCAGGTGTGTGTGTGTGTGTGTGTGTGTGTGTGTGTGTGTGTATGTGTAAAATAGCTGTGTTACCTGACAGTTCAGGGCGTCATATAAAGCTAAAGAGAGCATGTCCACATGCATTTGTTAATGTTGACGTACAGTTTGCAAGTCGGCCTGGTTGTTGGTGCGTTAAAAGACAGACACCATTGTGTTTGCTATGCTAGACAGTCCATCAGTCATATATCAAACTCACAGACACATTTATATAGCATTATTAGACTTTGAGAACACACACAAGCACAAAAACCAGGTCTGAAGAGAAGAGGAGGGGAGAGGAGGGGACAGGAGAGGAGAGGAGAGGAGAGAGGTTGCAAAAGTGAGGAGAAGAAACTGGTCTAATTTAAAATGTGATTTAAAACAGCTCATTAGATTCAAAATTCAGAAATACTTCACACACTATGACACACTCCATAGTCTTGTGTTACTACATGAATAACATTTCCTTTTCAGCTCTCCATGTTTATTCATCAATAATGTATCCACAGTACCCATAATACGCTCTGCATTTCTCTGAATTTGGTTGCACAGCTTATTGACGACTGGTGCCTGGATAGTTAATTTATATATATAAAACAAATAAAAGATAAGTAAGTACACTTATGTGTAATATACAGTAAAATCGTATTCAACTTTCCACCACCTCTTACAATGTAGTTATTCGTAAACTCATTCTGTCTTCTTTCAGAGACATCAACATAACATTCTCTTAGTCTGCGTTATGCTGCAATAACCCTTAAAAATCATCCTTATGAGATAATGGAAAAATACAGTACCACAGTGTTGAAATAAGAATGTTAACATTCAATGGCTCCCTCTGGCTCTCTACAGCAAATGCGAATAATTCTCAGTCATGTTTTGTCCCAACCAGTCACAATGTCTACAGTTCTTAGAATACGCTATGTTCAACTCAAACACAAAAGATAATTGTAAAGAAAAAAAAAAGGGTCCACAGGTAAAAACTGGGAAGATGCAGAGGCAGCGGTGGTGAATGAGTAAAAAGGTTTTTGCAACTTAAAAACAACTCCTACACAACAAGTTTAATTAAGTGTGGAAGCCAAGATAAGGATGCTGATTATCCTGACCATTAGCATTAACATCAAAATAAAGACCTGCATACTGAAAAGCACATACTAAAAGTGCCACAGATGTTTCACCCCATTCTGTCAGTAGTACTTTGATGTATGAAAGCATCCTACCTGGCAAAGAAAGAGGCAGCAGACAGAGGTGCTGGTGGTTGGTGCAGTGGTAGGTACAGCTGGAGTGTGAGGCGGGAGGAAGTTTGTGAAAATAGATGGTGAATTTGTGTGTGAAGGAGAGTGTGTTATAGCAGTTCAGGGTAGCTTCGGTCAGTCCCTCTCTCTGGAGGCCTCAGAGATCATCTGGGAGATCTGATGAAAGATAGAAACTTTTTACTATAACTGAAAAAACAACAAAAAACCAAAACAGAAAATAAGTGTTCTATTAAAATAGATGAAGTACTCATAGACCATAAATGCAAGTTGGTTGTTCAACAAGTATATGTATGCATAGTAACAGATTGAATGAATGAGTAAGCATGTGTCTGCATCACCATCTGTTGTTGTGAAAGATAAAAATCCATTACAGCCAAAGTGAAAGAAAGATAGAAAGATAGAAAGAAAGAAAGGAAGAAAGAAGGACAGACAGAAAGAGAGAGGTGAAAGAAAGAAAAGAAAGGAAAGGAAGGAAGGAAGAATTCTCACTCCTCCTTTTCCTGCTTCTCCCACACTGAAGTGTGATAAGAGTTTAATAACGTGCATTGTGTGTGTGTGTGTGTGTGTGTGTGTGTGTAAAATAGCTGTATTACCTGACAGTTCAGGGCGTCATATAAAGCTAAAGAGAGCATGTCCACATGCATTTGTTAATGTTGACGTACAGTTTGCAAGTCGGCCTGGTTGTTGGTGCGTTAAAAGACAGACACCATTGTGTTTGCTATGCTAGACAGTCCATCAGTCATATATCAAACTCACAGACACATTTATATAGCATTATTAGACTTTGAGAACACACACAAGCACAAAAACCAGGTCTGAAGAGAAGAGGAGGGGAGAGGAGGGGAGAGGAGAGGAGAGGAGAGGAGAGAGGTTGCAAAAGTGAGGAGGAAAACTGGTCTAATTTAAAATGTGATTTAAAACAGCTCATTAGATTCAAAATTCAGAAATACTTCACACACTATGACACACTCATAGTCTTGTGTTACCCATGAATAACATTTCCTTTTTCAGCTCTCCATGTTTATTCATCAATAATGTATCCACAGTACCCATGTCGCTCTGCATTTCTCTAGATTTGGTTGCACAGCTTATTGACGACTGGTGCCTGGATAGTTAATTTATATACAAACAAATCAAAAGATAAGTAAGTACACTTATGTGTAATATACAGTAAAATCGTATTCAACTTTCCAACACCTCTTACAATGTAGTTATTCGTAAACTCATTCTGTCTTCTTTCAGAGACATCAACATAACATTCTCTTAGTCTGCGTTATGCTGCAATAACCCTTAAAAATCATTCTCATGAGATAATGGAAAAATACAGTACCACAGTGTTGAAATAAGAATGTTAACATTCAATGGCTCCCTCTGGCTCTCTACAGCAAATGCGAATAATTCTCAGTCATGTTTTGTCCCAACCAGTCACAATGTCTACAGTTCTTAGAATACGCTATGTTCAACTCAAACACAAAAGATAATTGTAAAGAAAAAAACAAAGGGTCCACAGGTAAAAACTGGGAAGATGCAGAGGCAGCGGTGGTGAATGAGCAAAAAGGTTTTTGCAACTTAAAAACAACTCCTACACAACAAGTTTAATTAAGTGTGGAAGCCAAGATAAGGATGCTGATTATCCTGACCATTAGCATTAACATCAAAATAAAAGACCTGCATACTGGCACATACTAAAGTGCCACAGATGTTTCGCCCCATTCTGTCAGTAGTACTTTGATATGAAAGCATCCTACCTGGCAAAGAAAGAGGCAGCGGCAGAGGTGCTGGTGGTTGGTGCCGTGGTAGGTACAGCTGGAGTGTGAGCGGGAGAGTTTGTGTGCGATGGTGCATTTGTGTGTGAAGGAGAGTGTGTGTTGTAACGGTTCAGGGTAGCTTCGGTCAGTCCCTCTCTGGAGGCCTCAGAGATCATCTGGGAGATCTGATGAAAGATAGAAACTTTTTACTATAACTGAAAAAAACAACAAAAAACCAAAACAGAAAATAAGTGTTCTGTTAAAATAGATAGTGCTCATAGACCATAAATGCAAGTTGGTTGTTCAACAAGTATATGTATGCATGAGTAACGAATGAATGAGTAAGCATGTGTCTGCATCACCATCTGTTGTTGTGAAGATAAAAAATCCATTACAGCCAAAGTGAAAGAAAGAAAGAAAGGAAGAAAGAAGGACAGACAGAAAGAGAGGAAGAAAGAAAGAAAGAAAGGAAGGAAGGAAGAAGAATTCTCACTCCTCCTTTTCCCTGCTTCTCCCACACTGATGTGATAAGAGTTTGTGCGTACGTGTGTGTGTGTGTACACATGTTTTCCTTGGCAGACAGACTGCAGATAAGTTTTCCAGTGATCACAGTGAACCAGCAGCAGAATTCTGAGTCTCAGATAGACACAAACAAACACAAACAAACACACCCTACTGCCTCAATGTCTTTCTTCTGGCGTAAAGCCTTCTCCTTCTCTTTCACCCTTACTTCTCTTCTCTTCTAATCTTGTCACCTCTTTTCTCTTGCAATTGCCTCTGCCTTATTCAATTTCATTCCCTTTGTCCCTTCACTCTGCCATCTTAAGCTATTCACCTTTGTTTGTCCTTTATTATTGGATCATTTTTCATGGCATTTGTGCTTTATTAGATAGCATGCCAGAAAGGACAGTGAGGACAAATTGAGAGACCACTGAATTTAACACTATAACACTGAGTTATTGTATCATCCAATTTATGGTATAAATACAAAAAGTTTACGTACATATGTACCCTTTTTCAAAGATTTTATGGTATTTTCCCTTTATTACTCAGGCAAAAGTGCAGATAAACTGTAGACAGAAAATATGGAAAGAGAAAGACATTCAAAAGGGTCTCTTGGCTGGAGATCAGTATTTTAACTAACCATTAGGCCACTGGATGCTCCCTATTTATTGACATGTGTCTATGTCAATAGTTGTCCCTGGTCCCAGTGCATATTTTTTTAAAAAAGCCCAATCCCTTGTTTCTTGTTCCAAATCTTTTCCTCTGCCCGTCTTATCAATATGAATAAAGTGAATAAAGTGAGTAAGGTTTTGTTGTTTATGAATGTATGTATGTTGTGTTGATGTGTGATAGAAGAGTTTCAGCTAAAATGAAAGGAAAGGTGTACAAAACTGTGGTGAGACCAGCGATGCTGTTTGGTCTAGAGACAGTACCACTGAGGAAAAGACAGGAGGCAGAGCTGGAGGTAGCAGAGATGAAGATGTTGAGGTTCTCTGGGAGTGACCAGGATGGATAGGATCAGGAATGAGTGCATCAGAGGGACAGCACATGTTAGAGGTTTTGGAGATAAAGTCAGAGAGGCCAGACTGAGATGGTTTGGACATGTCCTGAGAAGAGATGGTGATTATATTGGTAGAAGGATACTGAGTTTTGAACTGCCAGGCAGGAGGCCTAGAGGAAGACCAAAGAGGAGGTTTATGGATGTAGTGAAAGTGGACATGAAGGTAGTTGGTGTGAGAGAAGAAGACGCAGAAGACAGGGTTAGATGGAGGACACTGATTCGCTGTGGCGACCCCTAAAGGGAAAAGCCGAAAGAAAAAGAAGAAGAATGTATGTATGTTGTGTGTGTGTGTGTGTGTGTGTGTGTGTGTGTGTGTGTGTGTGTGTGTGTGTGTGTGTGTGTGTTGGTCTTTGTTAGATCTACATCCTGTGTGTGTGTGCGTGTGTGTGTTTGTGTGTGTGTATGTTGGTCTTTGTTATGTCTACATTATGTGTGCGAGCCTGTGTGTGCGCAGTCTTTGGAGTTGTCTTATGCCACTTTCAGAAGATGCTTGAGCCATGCACTCACATCAAAAGAAGAATTCTTATGATAGCTTAACTGCTTTGTATGAGAGTGTGTAATGCATTAGTCTGTCACTTTGCACTGATGAGGGTGCATTGACCTGTATATATAACCATGTGTGTTCATGTTTGTGTGTTTGCGTCCGTGTGGGTAGGCGACCCATTTGTGAAATAGATATGGATTATTGATTACACTTCTTTATGTGCTGCCAGGAGCCAGTAAGCAGAGCACCTAAATCATAACAACATGCTCCAATAAAGGAACTATAGCCTGGGTGAGAGTTAATCTGCAAGCGGGTCTATTGTTAGTAGGTCTATGCGTGTCCATGTGCATGCATGTGTCTGCACTTCTCTGCAACTGTGTGTAAATCACTTTCACTGTGCGTATATTTACTACTGAGGGCTCCTGGGGTCCAAGCATGCAGCCCGCTGCCTTGATAAATTACCTATTGTAAATGAGATGCCTCTATAGTTTATGTACCATACTCCTCTGTGCATTTAAACCGTTTTCATATGCTCAGGCTTGGCTTGCTACCCCTGCATTATTAAAGAAGTCACCAACATATAGAATAAAGGTTCAGTGAGCCACATGTAATACCTGTGCATTTGTACTAGTTACTCATTTTCCTCATGCATGGAGTAGAGCAAATGTCCCCACAGAGGCTTATTATGTGAGCTGAAAATTTGAGGTGGCAGAAGAATACATGGCAGTCAGTGAAGGTACAGCTGTTCAGCTAGTTAGTGTAGGATTTAATATTAACCAGGTTTGTGACCTTAAGTTAGTGTGTTAGCCGTCACCTCGACAGACACTGCCATCTACAAAGCCACACCACTATCATGCAATTATCATGCAAAAATGCAATTATTATATTCACCTTAATGATATCATGAAGCTTTGCTGTGCATCTCCCTATCTGAGAAAGCCATGTGCTGATGGATAATGGTGTCTCGTGCTTCTCGTTAAACCAGCTGTACTGTATGAGAGCTGTCAAATCAGCTCTGAATCTGAACTACTTCACACACATTTTCTCAACATTCTGACTGACTTAAATTAGGAATACAGCATTTCTCAAAGATGGCTGTGCTGGTCAAAGCATGGAAACCTCACAAGTGTGGCACTACAGACCCGAGCTCTGCAATTGTAAATGGTTTATCACAGCAGTGCAACTGCTAAGCATGATGACTTGAAGTGAAGTGAAGGCATCCGAAAGCACTTTGTTTAAGATGCAACAACAGTAAGACAGCTCCATTTTTTTCACTTTTTATACCCAATATATAGCCTATATTAGGATTATTAACAGGTGGAACAGGTCATTTATGCACTGTTGATGTTATGGTAAGGTAGTTACACAATGCAATTATCTAACAGCCATGTATGATTGAGAAAATGGCTTAAACTAAGATGAGAAACTTTTGTTACCATCTCTAAATCTTTTCAGATATTTGCCTTACTAATTAAAAAAATACATTTGCCAATGCCTATCTTAATTGTATATTACTCCAATGATGAAATAAATCAATTCATACTCATTTTAAATTTTAAGTCAAGTTTTCCAATAAAGATATTGATTCTCCAGTTCAGGGAAAGAGTTATGGTAATGCACAGTGAATTCATTGATCTACATTCAACTGTTTATTAGGTGAACCGAAATGAAACTATGTTCTAAAATTTTGTCAACTCTAATTCATAAAAATGGGACTGACAATATGGTAGGATCAACCACTCAGTTTCACCTCCTAAATAACCAGTAAAATAAATCAACACCTTTCAAACAGATTCAGGGGAAAAAGAAGGACATTATAATCCTCATGAAGGGAGGATTTATTGTGGGCTTGTTGTATTAGACTGCATTAGTGTTATCTAGGTGTACCTCATAAATTGGAAACTAAGTGTATGTGTCACAGCAGTCCTTTTGATTTTGTGGTCCAGTATTTTCTTAGCGGTAGTGATGTGGAAATTAGATGATGGTAACATTATTGAAAAAAAATACTGAACTATTAATAACATACCGAGCACGTTGTGAACAGGGACTGCACTAGTTACGATAAGACCAGAGGATCCAGAGATTTTTTCAGTATATTTTTCCTTCAACATCGACTTTGATGTCTGTCCCAGCCCTCACCCTCACAACCTTGAGCTGGGACAAACCAATGCCGTATTCAGACAGACTTTCATGTTCCATGAAATAACACAGGTGGAGCCTTCCAAAATGATGCAGCTGCAGAAAAGTTGAATCTCCTTCAACTTTATTTTAAAACAGCCTGATGTCATCTGTAAAAGCACTGCGTTATCCAATCACATATTTTACATACAAGCTCAAATTCAAGGGTTGATGACTTTTTAACATGAAGGCTGTTTCCCGCTGTTTACCTCAAAATCGTCATGACCAAAGATAAAACAGCTGCCGCTGTGATAACTTTCCAGAGCTGTGAAATCCTGTCTGAGTGTTACAAACCACTGTGCCGTGTTTTGGCATCTAATAAGCTTTCTCATAAATCTGTTCCTCCAGATGGAATTTTTTTTCTCACCAGTACATGCAGCAACACACCAAAATAATACAATATCATTCACAACAACCCAGCATTCCCCTGTGAGCAAGCACTTGGTGACATTGATACAAAAAACTTCCTTTCAAGGAGTAGAAACCTTGAACAGAACCAGGCTCTGGGTGGGCGGCTGCCTGTCTTGACCAGTTGGGTTGAGAAAGAAAGAGGAAAGGGCAGAGTGAGGGGGAGAGAAAGAGAGACAGGGTGAGACATGGGTTGGGGGGGGGCAGGAAGAACGGGAACATAGCACAGGAAGAGCATTGTAACAAAAGCTGCACTGATGGGGATGATTGGGGAAGCTGGGGTTTAGCAGGGAGGCTGGAGGAATGGCAGAGGTGGGTGATGGATAGTTGTCGGACGTCAGACAGACAATCTGTACCTGAAACACACTAGCCTGTTTAAGAGGCACAATAATCCAGACCTTTCCAAAGAGCTCAGTCAGGGAGACACCTCCACTATGTAACATGGGGCTGATGAGCTCAACAAGGCGGAGCCAGATGTGAAGCTTGTCTGCAGTGATGTAGTCTACAGTTTTCAGGATCTCATGCAGACCTTTAAAGATCCGTCCTGCTGGCAGGGAACCTGACGTGAGCATTTCAAGCAACAACAGGCCCTTTTTCCTCTGAGTATTTCTGCATCACTCAAACACCAAGTCCACAGCACCTGACAAACACATGGAAGACAGGGGGGCTGGTTGTCCCTGCAACACAGTGCAGGGGCTTATTTCAAGTCATTTGTCTTTAAATATTTATCGATTAGAGCCTCAGAGATGGTCTCCATCTCCTCCTCTGTGTGTAAGGGTCAAGTAAAAAAAAACCCAACACTAAATATTTACACACTCGTTCTGTCACTCAAACCCCTCTTCTTTCTCTATACTGCCCTTATTTACACTCCTGTGCCTCTGCTCTTATTAAATGGTAAAAGCAGGCTCATTCATCTTCATTACAACACAAACACCATTTCCCTAGCATTCAATTTCCTCCTTTGTCTCTCTTAGATGCATTTTATTTTTACAGGCAACCAACATAGAATTGGTTCCTGAAATTTCAGGTTTTTATAAAGAGGACGAAGAGAGAAATGGCATGTTTTTGTGTCCACATACAGTATGTGTGTGGTCCTGCTTGCTTTTGTCAGGGGGACTGACACAATCTGTAAAACAATCTAAATGCTTATTGCAGTAGGGTGGAGGAAGAGAAAAAGAAGCTGTCCTATCAGGAGGAAAGTGTGGGAGAGATGCACAAAAAAAGACAGAGTTACAGAAACAGATAGAGTGTATGGGCGACAGAGAGGAAAGGACAAGAAAAAAAAGAGTATGTAGAGGAGACAACAATCATTAAAAGTAGACAACAACTACACATATATATATATATATATTTATATATATATCCTCAATCTTTAGGCCATTGCTTCCCCCCATTTCTGATCCTAGATGATAGACTGCTAAGACTGGCAGTGTTTAGCAGTTTATACAAAATATTATATCATGTGTTTAAGTGTTGTCTCTGTTAAATTAGGGAAAATTATCTAACCATTGTTGAAATCAGTATATACACACACAAATAGAGAGAAACACACCATATCATATAAACCTGTTTTCATTTAGCTGCTTGAAGGACAGAATGAGGGCAAAGAGACAATGTTAGATTTGTTTTCTCACTCCAGGATATGAAGGAGAGAGTAAGAGAGACTGATCTCCTCTACACCACCACCATAAAAAAACCCCAAAAGTATACAAACAGATTTTTTTAATTTAATTTTACATATTCTGCCAGTTAAAAGGTACAGTAATAGCAAATATATCAGTGGACCACCAGATAACAGTTAACAGGTAAAATAACAGTTTCTGTGTAGTTTCTTGAAGTAAATTAAAGAACCATATATCACTGAGCACATTGCTGTCTGACTGCACCCATTTGTTCTGCGGTGAGGACCTTTGGTTTGTCACCTCTTACATTGCTGACCCAGCAAGATTATAATGTCAGCTACACTGGCAGACAGGTTGCTTCCTTTCTCTATCTCCTTCTGCATCCTCCCTCTACCAGCTCTCTGTCCCTTTCTGATACCTTTAAAGGTGACTTCACTGGGGATTTTAGTCATTAAAACAGCTAAAATTAAAAAAACACTATACCAGTGTTGCTATTAGTTGTGTTTCTATAGAGGTCTACATGTATTTTCCTAAATAGCTCTTTTGCCTCGCAACCTTCTAACTTTCCCTGCTTACATTCCATGTGTTTTCTTTCTCCTTCACTTTGCTGAAGAGCATGAACATGTTGAAAGATATTTTTCATTTGGCCTGGCTTTCATAATATGTAGTTGTAAGACTTTCTGAAAGCTCCAATGATGCAACGAGAGCCATCGATTAGATTTTATGCTGTACAGCAGATCTCCAGCAAAAATCGAATTCTCTGGCAAACGGGAAAAAAAAAAATCTCACACACCTCAGCAATGTGTCCATATACACTGATGTCTCAGAGTTAATCTAGTCTTTAGAATTAAAATACTAGACGTAGCCCCTACAATAAAATTTCTCTTTTCTTATTCTAAACCCACCTCTCTTACCCTCTCTTCACCCTCTCTGCCTACATTTCTCTATCTTTCAGCCAAATCTCCCTTTATTTTTTTTTATCATGACTCTGCTCAGCTCCTCCTCCTTCTCTTTCTCTCTCGGGGGCGAGTCTAAACAAGGGTGATTTATTATTATGCTCTGTTTCTCCTTTCCTGCTGAAACACCATTACCATCAAAGTCACAGCAAAAACACTCTGGCTCAGTAACATTTTACACCTCCCAACCAAGGTTCTAACTCAAAAATGGAGAAGCTAAGACGGGAAAAAACCTCCCTCAGAATTGAACACCCTTACTGTAATTTCCACAAATACAGACCAGAATACATAACGGCTCCTATGCCTCATTTATCTCTGATCAGTATGACAGGGTCATGTAGCAATTCCTGGGATTGTACAATGTATTTTCCACCTACGATTCCATATCTCTCTAACTGATTCAAGTCATGGCGTGAATTATATTTTATACAGAGAGATGGGGGAGCAGCAAGACAGAATAGGACATGAAATTTGAGTCAAAGTCTGAGGAAGAGATATAATAGGAGAGTAGGACAGAAACAGGCATAAGGAATAGGTAAAGAGAAAATGTGTGTGTGGGAGTGTGAGAGAGAGTGAGTGAATGAGAGTGAAAGAGTGAAGGGGTACGGGGAGGGCGTCACATAGGGTCCCCAGAGTCTTAATTATCACTGTATGAATTATTACATCTGTAAAACATGTTCATACACACACACACATACACACACACACACACACACACACACACACACACACACACACACACAACACACCCCTCTGGATCTCCCCGGGAGTCTAAGCTCTCCTGCCTCTATACACCTCTAGACCACTCGTCACCCGAGGCGTTTTCTTCCTCCTCCCATCCTCTTCTCTTGTCTACTCAGCTCCCTCTCTTCCTCTCTCCTCCTAAAACCTCTTCTTTTATCTCCATTTATGTTTGAGTCACTTTTATAGTGTGTTTCATGCTTACTTGCTGCTTGATGTCCTTCCTCTAATCTGTTGAAGAAAGTATTTCGTTTCCCTCTCGATAAGAGATATAATCAATTCAACATTAGATTAGTGTGTCCTCACATTGAGTTTTGAGGGAAATAAACTTAATTATATCCCTTTTGTGGTTTAGAGACCTACAAGCTATCCTCAAAAAAAAAAATAAAAGCTAAACCTCAAAAATTTTCTGTTACCTGCTTAAATAAGCCCTTCTGCAGTTTTCTCTTTCTTTTAGAGCAGCAGTTTTCAAGTCTGACATTGTGCCCCCACCCCCAAACAAAACTGAGTCAAGTGCACCACCTCTATTCTAATCTAGATATATATTTATAGGTCAACATGGAAAAGTTACTAGGGATTTTGTCACTCCTATTATTATTCTTTATCTTACTTTAGGTGAGGTGATAGTCATGTTCTAGGTTTTCATAAATACAGTGCTTTGGGAAATGTAAACAGGAAGTATAATGTATAATGTGACAGAGTCAGCTAATTAGCTACTTTGGCACATCGGCATCATTAAAAGTAAGTCAAATTAGCTGTTAGTGGTTCCTGTTTGCAATGTGCCCTGGGATCCACAGATATCTATCACAGGTTTACTTTGATACTGGAGTTGATTTCTAAGAGGAATAATGGACATTTAGTCACAATGGACATCAGAATCAATAATATCCTCAGAGAGTGTATACTAAATCTAAAAATATGTGTATCATGTCTGTTACGGAAGAATTGAATAAGTTTTAACTCATAGAAGGAGAATGAAGTTTTAGGTTATTATGGCA
This sequence comes from Istiophorus platypterus, assembly GCA_016859345.1. Lineage (NCBI taxonomy): Eukaryota > Metazoa > Chordata > Actinopteri > Istiophoriformes > Istiophoridae > Istiophorus > Istiophorus platypterus. The sequence continues at coordinate 19,815,373 of CM029118.1, forward strand.
ATTGAATACTAAGGGTTTAAAAGTGCTTTAATTGCTTTACGTCCTGCTCTCCTTATCCCATCAGGAACACAAAGACTTAAAGCCTGGTCTGATTTTGTACATGACAAGGAGAAGAGAGAGTTAAACACATTATTGAAGAAGTAAGGTATTGTCATTGGTTGATAGCTAACAAGATCACACGGCGGTCGGTAGATACACATACACACTGAAAAATAAAAATGTTCCTGTCCTGATACATATCAATTAACATATCCATCTGCATGCTGGTAGTCTGTTATGTGTAAATGTAAGGCAGACACTCAAAGACACACACAGGGGCACACACAAATAGCTATAGATAGCTTACCTGGTAAGGATAGAGTGTAACTCCTCCATTAGTTCGGTTCATGTGCTGATGTGCCTGCAGAGCTGCAGTACTGAGTACTGCTCCACTCCCGTTGTTACTGCTGTTACCACTGTTATTGCTGGGGCTGTTTACTCCAGTCAGTTGCTGTTGGCCACCAGATGCTTTTCCTGAACTAGGGGACCCGTTCCTTCTGTCCACGCCACCTCCAAGCCCCAGAGAACTGGGCTTGGACCCCAGTCTGTGCCCTGAACCTTGAGGTTGTGGGTTTGTGGAAGCACAGCTGGACATTTGCACCGTCAAGGGACTACCATGGCTGGGGTTGGATGGTACGTGGCTTGGGCTGGGCGTTGGGGTCTGGCTTGGGCTTGGGGAAGGCAACTGGGACGATTGGTGCGGAGGATGTAAAGTGGCAGCAGCAGCTGTTGAGGAGGACGAAGGGAGAAATGGAGGAGGCCAGTCCCGTGATCCAGGACCTCCTGGTGCTCCAGATGCTCCCAGTCCTTGAGATCCATATCGTCCAATCAGAGCAGTGGGGGAGGAAGTGGGAGAAAAATCCCACTGGTCGAGAGTGAGGACCATGCGCACGGCTTCCTGTTTGAGCTGAGTGAGGTGAGTTGCGCAGACATCACAGCGACTGTCGCGCTCATTCCACGCTCGCCGAGAACTGTTAGGCACCTGAAGCTTATCATGGAGGAGGACAGAGAAGGAGGGATCCTGGAAGGAGACAGAGAGAAACAAAAGGCTGAAATTTAGACTGGTGTCTTGAGTAATGAATAAGAACAAAAGAGAGAAGAAGAGAAGAGAATAGAGGAGTGTTTAACAAGTCATGACCAAGAATATTTATAGAAAATCCAAGAGACAAAGCGATGTAGCCTGGGGGAAGATGTCTCAAGACACACACACACACACACACACACACACACACACACTAACTCACACAAAGTATCCTTTGGGTCTAAAGGGTATATGTGTCACAGAAGCTGGGAGCAAGGAGAGTTATCTAATGAACAAATGAAAACAACTGACCTTCTACTCTCTCTGTTTCCCTCTCCCCTCTTTTCTTTCTCAGCATGAATTTTGTTACACTTCCTCTAATAATGGAAAAGGAACAGCTCAGTAAAGGTGACAAACTATCTCTCGTTCACTCATGTTTCAGAAAGGATTTTACAATATGAAAAGTGTACCTTAGAAAATGTCACACATACGCATTAAATGGCATCCTAGTAGTAATTATTAGGTAAAGACAAGTGAACTAATGTCAGCTGAAACAGCATTCAACAAGCAACCATCCCCTGACATTTAGAGAAATTATTTAACAGATCCCTACTGTTCGCGTAACCATTTTTAAATCAATTTTTCTCTTCCTTCTGTAGTTGAATTGGATAAGCATGACATCTGTATAGAAGAAGGGACATATTTGAGAAAACAACAACAATACCTCACAGTTCTTTGAACCCTAATGTACACAGGCCAACTGGCCAAAGATCCTGCACAAGGTGTAATATCATTTGTAAGTGGTGTATTGGAACGGTAGTCAAAATTAAACAGTGCCAACCTTTCTATTTCTGGTGCATTGCTTTTATTCACAAAAGCAATCATGGTGCAAATCTTCTCCACTAATCTGATTAAAATATCTCAACAGAAAAACAGAATCATTAAAAACAAAACAAATATGTATTGTTCTATCCCTCTTTTCTGACCTTAAGTTGGTCCACTGTATGTTTTTTCCCTCTGCCAATTTGTCTGGTAAATTTGTGTGCACATGTGTATAGGGGCAATTATAGTGTGCTTTCTTGTGTGTCGAAAAAAAAGGATATATGCCCAGTTCCTTTGTGCAGTTATCTGCGCCTGTGTGCATGAATGCACAATATGTGCCCAGACAGGTATGCATTATGTGTGCGTACATGTGTATGTGCTTTTTTTCCAGACTAACTGGAGCCACTCGTGAAGAGCAAAGCCCCTCGAAATCTCCTTCCACAACTCTCCGGTCGAGGTATCAAAGTTAACAAGCAAAACACCTGCTCACATCCAGATACAGATCTGTGTCTAAACCCTATTTGACCTCAGTGAAAATTTTTGGTCAATTTTTTTCACGAAGCATTAAGTACTGACCAAAGTTTATCAAATTGAAAGTGCTTCCTCTTGAAAGAGTCAAGCTTTACTCAGGGCTCTTGACACTGATAGTGGGATTAAAGAGACTGAGTATGAGGTTGCAAGCTAATTGCCATCTTAAGTGTAAGTGTAGTATTGGTGTATTAACAGTGAGTGTATGCCTGCTTAGGAGCTCTGTGATTCAACAAAACATCTGTGGTAGGTGGTACTCTCAGGGTAACTGTAATTACCCTCCTGCTTTCAGCCAGCCCACCTCCTCTGTAACATGACAGCCAGGTATCTGTGTTGGCTCTCGCCCTTTACTGCAAGTGATAGTTTTAGCAAACTGAGTGTATACGCACATGAAAAAAAATATCTCAAGCTGTTCTAACTGGGGTTAGACAGTAAAGAGAGAGATGAAGTAATGACAGTGATATTTTTCTGTAATTTTATGCTTGTATACATTCTTCCCTCGAATGGCATGAAATATTTTCTCTGAAACCGCTCTCTTTGAATCACTGCCATTACCGAGCACTGCTGCTCTAAAAAATAGAACCATTACATTCACCATCTTCTCAAAAAATAGGTTGTTACATCAAGTCTTATCCTCGTAAAAATTCTACATTTGCTGCTCGCTACCCGGGACTTTTTCCCTCTGACTGATTTTCTGCTGCAGTGTCAGAATAATAGTAGCAAGAAAAACACATTAATTACTTACAGTATGACACATGATGATCTATACCAGTAGTAACATCAAACACATGGGTTTTACAGGAGCTTTCATTTGAATATCTCAGTACATCATCCAGGGAAGAGCCAGTGATGGGTAGGCACTCTTTGTTCAGTGAAGTTTAATCAATGCATGAGTTACGGAGATGCATGTGTGCGTATGTGTGTCCAATCAATAGGCATGTGATAGACACAGGCTATCTCTCAGCAGATTTAGACGATCAGACATTAAGACAGGCAGACAGGCGACCAGCAGACAAACCAGAAAATATTATGAGCTATTGGTAAATAATGAGTGACTGACAGGTTGAGAGAAGCGCATCAGACATATCCACAGCGGCTCTTCCGCAGACACACTGTAAATACATCCAGTCACCCGTTTGCTTGATTTCTAGTTGGCATCAACCTTTTTTTTTCAGTAATTCCATATTCACAAAACAGCTTTACGACTATAAAGAACAAAGAATATATATCAAGTTTCTACCAAAACTCTTATTAACTGTAGATCGTCTGCGTCAGCCTCTTTGTTGACCGATGTGCTAATAATGGAATAGGAGCCTGTTAGAAAGAAATAGAGAGTGAATCTAACATACTGTCTGCGACTCACAAATAAGCCCTGTATCAATAACAGGCTTGTTACCTTTCCTCAATAAATATACCCTCTGTGTGTATCTGTGCATGTCAGTGGAGGCGTGTGTGCAAATGTGTGCACACAAAGTAACATTTCATCTAAGAGTAAAATGCAACCTCTCAGCCTGAGAGCTGCCTCCTTGGCTATGTCAACAAACCACAAGACCACAAGATACACACATACACACAAATCCATGTATTGCAGGGGCTCAAACCTTGGCGAGCATGTGAGCAATGTGTGTGTGTGTGTTTATGGATAAAGACTACCTTGTAACTCAGGCAAACTGAGTAGAATAATGAATAGAACATGGTTTTCAAACATGTATATACACACACATTCTGGGAAATGCACATACTCCTGCCTGACATGAGACACTACATACACACTTTCAGCTACATTGCAGAGCAACACGCATGAGAGGAGACGGACTGGGGGAAAGAAAGCAGAGGTGGAAGCAGATACAGTATTTTAATGCAGCTGATTATCTATGAATGCATGTATTCAATTTATTACTGTATATTCAACGGTTCAGCTTGACCAAAGGGTTGCAATGCATTCTGGCTTATCATAGAATCTGTAAGGGTTGAAAGTGGCATGTCATCCGTCTATACGATGAATTTCTCTATGTGACAAAAAATTGCATTCTAGTTTCCCTTAATTTATGAGATTGATATAAAAGCATTTACATTAGATGGCAAATAGCTCTACTAACAAACTTTTAGCTGAACTGGAAATATATGATGTCATATCAACTGCTTTGGCCACTCATCCATTGGAATGAGAGAGAAAATGCACCGGAAAAATGAAAGAGCAGAAGACAAAAGGTACAAACCGCAAAATCACATGCTCAAGAGGTATGTGTTTAAAGATTCAAAGGGAAGTAGTATATTTAAGTCAATGTATGGATGTATAAACATACAGGGTACATATGTATGAGGGGCAGACTATGTTGCAGAAGTGGTTGCTAGCAGTTTTGTTTAATGGTTTCGCTGTTAAACTCAAAATGTGATGTTTCTGAAAAGGCCCTAGTTTCCATCTAAAATCTCCATTTCTTCTTTCTCGACATAAATTACAATGTCATCCTCTTGCTACAATCACCGCTAGTTTGCAACCGGTTTCAGTTTACTGGCAGTTCGTGTCATTTACTGTATTATAAAATGTGTTTGAGGAGGATAAAATCCAAAAAAATTTAGGGAAAAAAAAACTTGCCGTGTCTTAGTATGGTGTTGGGCCACCACAAGCCACCAGAACCGCTTTAATGGTCCTTGCCATTGAATCTTCAAGTGTCTGGAACTCTGGGTGTTTTGATGATGGTTGTGGAGAGCACTGTATAAGTTTCAGTCAAAAATCTCCCACAGGTGTTCAACTGGGTTGAGAACTGATAACTGTTAAGGCCACATTATAAGATTCACATCATTTTCATAGTCATCAAACCATTTAATGAACCCTCGTGATCTACAGATGGGGCCACTGTTGTCCAGGTCCCCACTCATTTTTCAGATTTTCCTTTAATTTGTCATCCATCTGTAAACTAATTCAAAGAAATTGTGAAGCAATCCTCCAATAAATTCCACATTTTAGCCCTGCTTAACCTTTTTTGAAAATAATTGGAAAAGTCAGACATTTCCCCCAAAAAAACAGTGTACAGGGAAAATCTAATCTCTCTTAGCTTCTCACGACTCCTCTGTATCTCCCCGTCGCACAAAATCACACACGCACTCACACACACACACACACACACAGCAGACAGCAACCAAAGGGGAAATAACCTGGACACAGTGTGCAGTCCTTGAAATGGAGCCCTGTTGTTCCAAATTAGCTGAGATTTGGCAAGCAGCCACACTGTCCAACTGCAAAAAAAGAAAAAACATGAGAGAAACAAAGGGGGTCTAGGAAAGAGAGACTGAGCTTTGTTAATACTGGGCACGAAGATCCCTTGAACACAAACGTATACACACATACACACACACAAACAAATACAAACGAACACACACACACACACACATACACATATTATCTCATTCTCTCTGTGCCCTCTCTTTGACCCTATTCCTGTATTTCTCTTTTTTTAAACTATTGCTTCCTTTTTGTTATTTCCAGTTCATTTTTTGGTAGAACAGACTAACTTTGTGTTTGCTTATATTTCTCTAGTCTCTCCCTCTCTCTCTCTGACTCTTTCTCTCTCACTCTGTCTTTCTCTCTCTCTCTCTCTCTCTCTCTCTCTCTCTCACACACACACACACACACACACACACACACACACACACACACACACACACACACACACACACACACACACACACAAACTCTCATTAGTACAGTATAATGTTGCCAGGCAAGAGTCCGGTCCAGGCAAAACAATTAGGATAAAGGAGTTCAACATGGAAATCTTACTGGCAGCAATTATATTTTCTAAATCTCTAGGGGATTTTAAATCATCAGGTTAAACTAGGATTATTAGTGTTATTGCACCAACAAATAAGATTTTGGTTAGATAAGAATTTCATATTATGAACCATTATATTTGCAGCTCTCCTCCCTTTTCCTCTTTTCATCAAACCGTCTCTTCCAACCATCTTCTTGTCTCTTAGTTCATCAGTATTCTGTGAGTGAATCAATGAGTCTCAACACATAACCTACATGTGTGTGATTCATTTCCTCCTATGACGGCAGACTAACACAGCCTCAGCTCTGCACTGCAAGGATGGAGTGAGTGATAGAAAGAGAGAAAGCAGAGAGATGGAGATGGCGTCTAAGCTAACTGAACATTGACCTCACTGACTCTTAGTCATTGCTATACGGTCTGGCTGTCAGCACACTGCGTGTGCATGTGTGTGTGTGTGTGTGTGTGTGTGTGTGTGTAGACCGGGCACAGAAGGATGCTATTACTGAGATTTGATAAGAAATGGCAGCTCAGCCCAGTTTGTCCCTTACTGTTTTTGTGTGCGTCTGAGCACACTGGAGTCAAAGGATTCAGGAAAATCGACCGTCAAACAGAACACCACACACACATAAATGGACAAACACACTCAATCCGCAACTGACTCAGTATAAGACAACATTTTGACACTGACCTATGTGATTGTAACCCACCATTATCTTCTGCCTTTGTTCAAACCTCTGTCATTCCCTGTTTTCACTTCAGCTATATTTAGCACCAGCGCATGGCATGACACTCAAAAAGAAAAAAAAAAGACAGAAGAAAATGATGGCTGATCAGAGAGAAAAGAAAGAATGTGACAGAAAACGGCCTTATTCTTCAATAAAAGAGAAGAAAAAAGCAAAAGAGAGGAGGAATATTTTCTTAGCCGGTTATAGCCAGAATGACGCTGGTTTATTGGCAAGTGTGTGTGTGTGTGCGTGTGTGTGTGTGTGTGTGTGTGTGTGTGTGTAAGTGTAATCAGTTCCACATGAGTGACCAAGGAAAGTAAACCTTTCCTCCTCCCCCATACCCATTTAACTCCTCTCATCTCTCTCCTCATTCATTCTTCCTCTGGTACCTCCTGTATGCACTCTGTAATATTTACACACACAAACGCACAGGCGTTTCTCAGCAGGTCTGGGATCAGTGAAGTCATGCAGAAGAGATCCATTCGGTCTCTTGCACCTGCTCTGACAACACAAACACACTCACACACAAATGGAAAGCAGCAAAAAGGTAGAACAGGACACAATTTTAAGTGCGTTGGTGGCCTGTGATCACGTACAGTGGTCTCATGATGGAGAATGATAGTGTGTCTATCTGTGTGTGCGCATGTGAATGATTGAGTGTCTCCGCAGGAGCAAGGCCAATAACACAGAGGTTATAAACGACATCACACACACTCACGCACGCACACACACACATATGCCAAACACATGGATGTGCACACATGTAGGACAAATGTTACACTGACAGAGGTCATGCACAGGTCTCTCGGTATCTCTCTAAAACACACTCTGTCTGTCACTAAGTCTCTCCCTTCTGGTGTTTTTCTCTCACTCTCAGGATATATTAGGTGCTTTTTTGTGCCTAATTTCTCCAGCTTATACATCCAAGTGAACCAACATGTGTGAAAGGGCAACTCTAGACATGCTGTCCAGAGCTGCCCTTCTCATATGATGGAAAAGCTCAAGTTTTTCAGAGTGTGTGGTAGGGTCCCCTTCGCTCTATACTAGCCCGAGGCAGCTGCGTGTAGCGTAGAAAGCACAAGTTGCAGTGGTTTCGTTGTGAATATCATTTAACCATGTTAATGCATATAGAAAAAAACACTGTGCTCTCACCAATACCTGATGCAGCATAGCCAGAAATATAAATGATGAATAAAATACCTACTTGTACAGGGAAGTGAACACTGAATTTACTGTGTTCATGGGAGCAATAACTAGCTGAGAGGCAGATTAGTATTTCTATAGCACACTGCAGAATCAGCCCAAAGCAGAAACAGTTTTTGACATCATGTTAGACTGATTCTAGACACTACGGAAATTGACCCCTGCCACCCCAGAATTTTCTTTTTGTTCCTTTTTGATCTCCCTCAGTGACAAATAACTTAAGGGACCCAGCAGGTATTCTATCTCTCTGTCCTTCCCTCTCTGTCTCACTCTCATTTATTACCTGCATCCTCCCCCTCTCCTCTCTCTCTATCCCCCTCTCTGAATTATTTCTCCTTTAATCACCTTTTTAATTGGTCGTTCCTTCATATTATCCAGTAATGGGTGTAGAAGCGGGATTGGTTAGGGCACAACTGTAAACTGTCGTGCAAACACTCGTACACACATGTACACAAGCATAAGGTCACCTGTGCATACATTTAGATGAAGACACACACCTTTTCATCTGTAAACATCTACACACACTCCCTTGTGATGCCGACACACTATATTAATAACGAGGAAAATACACTAGAATGTTTTTGTTGCCATGGCAATCGAGAAATTAATTAGCATACACAGCTAACTGGCTATAGGGGATGTAAAATTACCTACTGCATTCTGTCTCGCTGGAGACTTCCAGTGTGCATGTATGTACGTATTTGTACGTGGATGTTTGTGCAGCATGTGTGGCCTCATACGATCAGTAGTAATACAGGTGTCAGATGTGATAACATCCAAGAGATGTTTTGCAAACATTCTCAAATTGATCTCTCCATGATGATCGCATTAATCACACACCGCTATTCTCTCTCGCTAAAGGTGGGTAGCTGTGCAGTCTGTTATATTGAAAAAGCTTCCATAAACGACTGCGGTGAATAATAAGGAATTAATCAAATAAAAAAATTCACAAAACACTTGAATAAAAAAATAAACTCATTTTCGAGAGGCCTTCAGAGAGTCTTTAATGCACTCCCTCACACCATGCTGATGATGTGCTTTGGTCTGCAGCCTGCTAGAGGCTACCTTCTTGCAGCCACTGTTTGGGATTGGAAACTATAATTAATTGGCCGTCTGAACATTGCCAGGATTGACTTAGGTTAAGTGCTCATCAGGCATTCTGCTCCACGAAGTTGTATTTTCCACACACACACATATGTACACATATACAAAAATAGCATTGCTTGACAAGTGTGTATATGTATAGTAGGATGATAAACACAATCAAAGAGGGTAAAAAAAACCTGGAAACCAACACTACAGGCAGATCAGGTCAGTCATGTTTTTCCTGTTACACGCATGTGTGTATTTTTGGATTTTTCATTTATGCTTCATGCATATTTGAGAGATGGTGTCTGTCGAGCTGTCTGTGTATGTGCATAAACCGTATTACACTGCACTAAGTGCAGCAAATGTGGCCTTCCAATAACCTGAGCTACAAACTCTGCCCCAGCTCTTACAGTGTTAAGTCTGCAGACAAGTATACAGACAAGAAAATGTATATGAACTAGCTGGTGAAAAGAGAGCCAGGCCATTTACATCGGTACCTAGCTGTGGATAAATTAGTTGTTTAAATTACTGCCCTTTTTAATGCAGAAGTTGTTTGCTGGTGTCTGTTTTTAAATTATCTGGCTATCCATGGTGGTGCCAGACTATAATTGAACTGCATAATAACTCTGCTGCCTGTTTTCAAATTAGTCCATCAGTGAATCAAAGCGGCACTGTAAATTAAGTCTTTTCTACCAAAGCTTTACGAGAAAATAATCTTCAGTGTGGTACTTCACGATCATTTAGCTAATTGTCTTGCACCTGAATTCAAATGAGAATCTTGACTTCATTGCCAGTTAATTTAAGTGGGAAAGTAGTTATTATAAATGCCTGTTTTCGCATATAATATTTGCAGGAGGTCTAGGAGGCTAAGGTTGGTGACCCCCTAATGCCATACTCTGCTCACTGTAAAAATAAATCTTATTTGTTTCCTTCTTGTATATTTAGTTTCCTTCAACTGTCAACAGACAAGGCAAAATATAATGTTTGATTGACATTTACCTACATTTTCAACTATGCATAAATGGGTTAGTAATTATTATGAGTCTATATAGAGTCTGAAAATAATAATATTCACCTTGGTGCCCCACTGTAAATGGTCTATACATACTATACTCTATATCGGGGCCTTAGAGAAAAATGCCTGGGTCCAAATCATTCCCAGTAAGAAATTTCAGAAGGTTTTTCATATGGATCCACAAGGATCCATACCTCTAGCAATGTTAGTAGCGTGTTCAACACACTGAACTATAGAGCCATGTTACTTTATTAGCTTGACTAATAGCTGTGCTACAGAGAGGCAGTATTGCTAAAATCTAACACACTCTTGTGCAGCACAGCAATCACTAGATAGTACTTGGCATTTACTATAAATCCAGGAAGTACCGTACACATGCTAGACATGCTGGTGTTCCAGCTCCTCTTGACCCGTTGTAAGAACGTCTCTTATTTTAGATAATGTATGATTCAGTAAGTTTCTCTCTCACAACTGTTTATCCTCCTTTTTCATCCTCCACCCATTTTTTCTCTATCTTTGCTGCAAGCCCTCCACCCTACCCGTTCTCTTCCAAAGGATATCCCTCGCCTTCCCTCTTTCTCAGTCTCCCTTCTCTCGCCCCCTCTTCCCTTTCCTCTCTACAGTCTCTTTCCCTCTCTATCTGACAGTGATAAATTGCCTGTTGGGTTGGGCAATCCATCCTGCCATATCCCACACCTTAACATGTACTCTACGACACCCCCTCTTTCCTCCCAAACTCTCTCTCTTTTCCTCCTCTTTTTCCCCCATCTATCCATTCCCCCCTCCAGTGTCTTTCAATCCCAAGGTTAGTGATGCTCACTGGGGTGGAGCTTAAGGTAAAGATCTGCCTGACAACTCCTACCAATAAATGTGTGCACACACATCCGGATAGGGTGTGTGTACACTAAGATAGTGGTGAACAGCATGTGCACAGAAACATCATGTGTACTAGTATGTGAACCAAGAATTGTTAGAGAATTTTGTTCTACAACTAAAGAGTTTTTAATGGGAAAATAATATTCAGATGTAGCATAGCCACATGCATGAATGTGTATCTCTTACTTTGCTTACAGGGAGCATCAGGCTGTGACTCATATACTGTCATCAGACTACAGTTTTAAAAAATGTTGATAGAACATCCTGATGATCAAATGTTTATAATGGTACAGGTGTCTATATAACTGCAGCTTCCCTGGTTTGTTTCTTGCCACAAACCTTTGTCACATTTCACATGCCTCCCTTTTGCCCCACATTTCCTCTTGACGTCTCAAACAAAAACTAATAAAAAGCAAAAGGCCAAATAGGTGATGACTAAACCAGGAGTCTACAGCCATGCTAGTAGTTCTGTGAGGCTGTGCTTGGGAAAACCTATTAAGTATTTAAATAACAGCAAAATGTTTATAAAATAGTCAAATAGTAAATATCACAAAGAGGCAGCTCAACTTATAAAAAGTATGTTGTTTAAAGTGTAGACCGAAACACTAGTATTTATATTCATACAAAAAAAATACTCACAGACAATGAAATACGTGAGAGTTTTTGAAACAAAACAATAACTATACTAAACAGACCATTACACAAACTAGCCATCTAATGCAGAAACCCCTCTGACCAGATCATTAAACCAATTTGTTAGGTGCTTCCCCCAGACTTATACATAGAGGTTTTATGTGTTTTAACATAAACCTCAAACATCCTCAGGGTGTGGTTGAATCATCTTGCAAACCTCTAACACTAAAACACATTTCAACACTTCTGAAAGGACGAAAGTCAACTGAGCATGCTTGCTTTTTTTCAGGTTTCACATTGACATACATTGGAGCTTTGTAAAGCCACCAAAGTGCTCCACTGTTGCTCTCTCCTCAAAGGGAACAGCTGTGAAGGTAAGAGCAGAGGTGTTATTGAGAGAGGAGAGATTTATTCATCCAGGATTTTTATAGACATCATTCGAAATTACAACAGTCCAGCCACAAAATTGTATTACCAACTGCTAGACTGCTGCTGATCCGGAAGATATGATCAGTCAGATATTACTTATGCTTTGTCATATATCCAATAGGAGATTCAGTGAACTGGAATAAAGCATAAAAAAGGGAGATACAGATATATATGGATGTGAAGATTAAAGAGGGAGTCTTCCGTTGTATGATTCCTTCTCTGACTGCGAATGTAGCCTGCCGTACAATCAATAGCAGATAACAGTAAACAACAACAACCATTTTAAACCCTCTAAAACGAGCCTCACAGGCTCTATCTGCTCAAGGTAATTGGAAAGTTTAACGGCTAAAGGCTATTCTCTGCATCTGATTGAAGTACAGGCTGAGAACAAACAGCCACTTTTATTCTCTCTCGCGTGCATGCACATGTGCACACACTATCTCCTTCCATCCATGCCTTACTACCTTTTTGTAGACTATATGAATTATTGCATTTCCGTTTCTTTAAACCTCTATTTTGACTGTTTTTTTTCTTTCCCTCCCTCTGTCTCTCTTTTATCTTCCTCTCCCTCCATCTTGTTGATAAGCTAGAGAGAGGATTTATATGAGGATGGGGGAGCTCCAGGGATGAGATGGCATTAAAAGAAACCGGATGATATTTATATCTATTAGTCAGTATGGGGTGAAGAAGTGATAAATAAGGGACGAATCAGCTACTAAAGATTTGTTTGCTAAGAATTAGTTTACCCTAGATATTCTCATACAGACTGTAAAAAGCACTCAGTGTTCCAGAACCTTACAGCATGTAGTGGATCCTTTTCATCACAAACAGATGTCAATCAGGATAGGCCTTAAAAGTCAAGGTTTTCAAAAATATTTCTAAAAAACAAAAACACAGCAGTTATTGATCAGCAAATACTACATAATGCATGGTGCATGCCTAACCCTAACCCTAACCTAAACCTTATTCTAACCCTCACTCTAAAACAAATCTCAGCCATTTTTATTTGTGGGATCCAGCGTTTCGTTCCCCACAAAGCTGAGCCTACGGATATAAGAAAACAACCCGATAAGCCCAATCACACACAAGGAGTTCTCTTCTCATCCTATCTTTGGCATTAGCCAGCCTCTTAACCTATATAGTTAAGCTAGGAATGTACACACACGCACACACAAACATTTGCAGCCCAGTGGCACAGTGTATTTAGAGCAGGAATGGCATTACATTACTTGTAAAACATGAATGATAGACTGGCAGAGGCCTGGCTCTAATTTTAACCCTAAGAGGCCTGTTGCACAGTAAGCACTCACAAACACACCACACACAAACTCAGTGTACAAGGCCACTGCAAAGGCATCTATATCACCTCATCCCAAACACTGATCTTTACTTTTATTTTGTTCTGATGTCCTCCCTACATTCCTCTACTCTTTTCTGCTCTCCACATCTTCCTTTTCAGCTTCCACTATACTTTATTAGTAGCGGTACCTACAGTAGATAGTGACGTATGCAGCATTTACAATACTAACAGCTGTGCACTTTTAATTAAAATAAAAACATTAAACCTTGTTATATTATTCCTGGGGGCACAATCATAGAACTGCTAATAAGGCAACATTAATCATCTATAGCTGAGGAGTATAATATTTGGGACTGAAATTTATAAATCTTTTGGAATTTCTTCTCAAAAGCTTTTTAAAACAGGGATTTCAGCTAAAGACCACGAGGCCGTCCTTCTTGTTTCTTTTTTCATGATATGTGTCAGTCTCTGAAACACCAGTGTGTTCTCTCAAATAGCTATGAAGGGACAGAAGCATTTGTTCACATTTTCATAGATTAGTGAGCTCTGTAAATAAACCTGATGGTTTTAATCTAACCCTAAAGTTCTAACCCTAAATCTGTCGAAGAGGCCCCGCCAAAAGGCCCTTACTTTGCAAGTCCCTTTACTAGGAAAGTTCTAAACTTTCAGTTTTCATTAAGTTAAATTACAGACATGCACACATGTGCGCACACACACACAGACACACACACACACGCACGCACGCACACATGCACACACGCACACACACACACACACAACACAACACAACACACGCTTATCATTCCTGTCACTCACACCTCAGCCTCTCAAGAGATATTCCTAGTGTGACAGGCTGAAGATAGATGTGTTATATCTGACTATGTGATAGCCTGTGACAATGTGCGAGTGTGTGCGTCAGTGCATGTGCAAGCTTCAGTGTGATAAATCAGCTTATGACAGCAGGGTGGCTAATGTTAGAAGTGTGGTTAGCAGGTCTTCAAATAACCTGTTCAGCGAGTGAGACTTCACAGTGTCACTGGGTACTGGACCTGGCACCTGCTGCTGGAACACTGGGGCGTTTTTACTTTTCATCTTAGCTCTGGCTGGTGGAGTCAAAAACTTTTAAAACTCTGAAGAAAACTCACGTGACATTTTGTACAACTGACACATTGATAGATGGACAGACAGACAAATAGAAAGACAAATTGATAGACAGGTAACAAGACAGATACATTCATACATCATGTACAACTTATAATATAAATCAAGTTTTATATCATCACAATCACAGGTTGTGTGCAATATAATGCACACACAGAATATCAGATTTTGTTTCACAATGCAGACAAATACACCATATATGAACATCTAGAGAAAACTGCATAACTGCTGTACAGAGTTCTTCACTTGTTTCTGTACCGTGGAGGTGATGGAGAGGCGGTTGCCATGGCAGCTGCAGACCATGTGGCAGCAGTGCTGTTTCCACTTTCACCACCATCCTGTTTGTGTTCTTAGTAATGCACCTACACATAAGCCAGTATGTTTTTTCATTTGTGTATCATTTCATGTGAACCTCCCAGTGCCTTGGTGTTTGTATACCAGTGCAATTGTGTGAGTATCTGTACCCACAGTTATGTCCTAGTGTGTGTTTGGGTGTGTCCACTCGTGCATGTGATTTGCCTGTCATTGCAATGTGTTGATGGTGTGCAGGAATGGTGAGTATGTTTGTTTTGGTTTTGGAGACGGTGATTTATGCAGAAGTGCTATAAATGTAAAACTAGTTTCTCTTTGCCACTGCATTAAGTGGACTACTGCTGCTTTGTTCATCTCAATGTTTTTTTTTTAAATTTGCCTTTCAAATGACAGTAGAGAGAGTCAAGAAACAAGGACAGAGAAAGAGAGAGATAAGGGCTGATAACAAATGTCCTTGGCAAAACTTAAGTACTGTACGAGTGCTTAAGAAGAACTCGGCATATCCATCCACTGGACCTAACAATGTGTGTTTTTGTGTTAAGTGTCCTAATTAATGCACATAGGCAAACTTACATTGATTATCTGCTGTCTTAAGAACTGAGAAGCTTTTTGTAACTTCTCTGGGTAAACAGACTGGACACACAGACAGTGCGTTGACTGTGGCAGCCTACTGGCTAGGGTCTTTCTTTTTATTTCTTTTCAATCTTTTCATTTCTCTCATTTTCCTTTCTCTAGAGCCTAACTTAGCAAAAGAAGAAGAGTGTGTGTTGTGTGTGAATGTGTGTGTGACAGGAAGAAACAGAGAGAGAGAGAGAGAGAGAGAGAGCTTATGCGTTAGTCTATGATACTACTACTTTATCCTGCATACAAAATGAGAGAGTGAGAGCACACATACACTGGCCACAGGTTCATATAACTGGTGCTAGGTTGGACCCCCTGTCTCGATAACTATGCATGTTCCTCATGACATAGATAACATGAAGACTGGGAAAATTCCTGTGGATCTCAGTCAATGTAAATTTGTTCCTGCAGGATCTTAGGCAGCACATTCATGTTGGTTCCACCTCATCCCAAAGGGGCTCTACTGGATTAAGACCTATAGATGATTGGAGAAGAGGGGAAGTCACTATTGTGTTTATGTTTAGACAATGTTTGCTTTATGACATTGTACATAATCTCACTGATAGTATCTATCTGAGAATGGTTGGTCTGGACCTAACGAGGCAAATGATCAGAAATCATTTTCAAGCCTTCTAGTATCCTTTAATACAAATAATGCCCATTTGGCTTTAAAACCAATGAAAAGCCACACACTTGTTGACAGTAAATATACTTATGTGCCCTGAATGGAGCTCTCCATTCGATGAAGTGAACCTGCTGCACTTTGCTGCACCAAGATGATAGTTCCACAATTACATATTGGCCCTTCTATTGGCTTTTCCCAGTCTACTTTGACTTGAGGCTTTGTAGTTTAGCATATTGTTTTGTTTTTTATAAATACCTACATTTTTTAAATACTTAAACATACACATCAATAATTGGGTATTATTTTACTATTGTAGTTCCTGATATATACCAATAAAGTTACTAAATTGAAGAAGAGAGGGTACAGTAAATAATACTAGATCCTGAGATGATGTGTATCTACGAGCACTTGGGGTGCGTCAAATTGACATAAACCCAGTGTGAAGCTCTGCAATTCAGCCTGCATCAGCATCCTTCCCTCCCCTTACACACATCCATCCATACACACCATCTTGCTATTATTGATGAAGCCACCTCTTTATATGGTAATGTGTTTCACACCTGAAAGGCATCGGGGGGCATGATCGCGCTCTCACTCTCACAAACACATACATAGATATGTGCACACATATACTATAGTATATGTTTTCGCTTACATCTTGCCAAAAGCACAAATCTGCATAGTAACACACGCTATTATTTACACGAATATTTTCACCCTCTCTCTTTGCCTCTCACCAACGTGCACACAGCTATGAGGAGCCCATTAACTCTGATGGAGATATGTATGCAGCTCACATCTGTCACATGTCGCTGCCGTGGCAACACCAGCTGCCGTGGTTACCAGAGGCCTGCTTCTGAAGTGTTAGGGGATTTGGTTATTACAGGGTAGCTAGCTACCTTTCTGTCCCTCTGAGAACAGTTTGCAAGCAATAATTCTCCACTATTTGCTCTGATAAGTGGACTAATTACAGACAAATTAGAGATTCAGGAAGAAAACTACCTAGTGACTAGGATTAGTTAAAATGATTATATCAACAAGTGTATTAACTCCATTTGCATTGATGGGTCGGAAAGGCATTTGAAACAGTATATAGATCAGTAAGCTCTAAAACCTTAGTCTGGAGTTCACCTGATAGTCAGATAAACTACTAACCAACCTCAGATGTGGAGCTTTTTGATTATTATGATGAGTATTAAAAATCTTGTTGGCCACATTATGGTTAATACCATTTAGAAGTAATTTTACATCTAAGTGAAAGGATATGGGTGTTTTGCACCACATATCTATCGCTTTGCCATTCTTTATATGTGGAGAATAACAATGATTGTGCAAGATATGTAGACTGTGATGCACATTGAACCATCTGCAACTAACTGGACTGCAACTAACAACTGTTTTCATTATTAATTAATCTGTCAATTTTTTTTTTTTTGAATGATCAATGAATTGTTTACTCTAGCCTGACATGAAAAATATTCTCATGAAATTCCAGATATCTGAAGTGGCATCTTCAAATTGCTTGTTTTGTCTGACCAACAGTTCATTGCCCAAAGGTCATCAATTAACAATCATGTAAAACAAAGAAAAGCAAATTCTTAAATTTCACAAATTGGAATCAGAAAATGTTATGTTTGATGATGATGATCATTATAACTGACCTGAATAAATGATTAATGATCAAAACTGGTATAGATACAGGTATGTATATAAATTACAAATGGCTTAAAGGCAATGATTCTTGGAGGAAACACAGACAAGAAGTCTACTTACTAAGCTCGTATGTCAACAGCTCCATTTCCGTGTCAACTGAGCAAACTCCAACTGCAATTGAAGACTTTGTGATATGATTGAAATCCTCTGAAAAAAGGTCATAAGTGGACCTAGATGTGAGATTGTTTAGGCAAATAAATGCACTCACTTTTTCAGAGCTATAAGCTTCACTTATGACTATACTTTTGTGAAAGGAATATTCCTGCAACTTCATTCAACACATTTACTTGACGCTTTCTGTTTCCTTTATGATAAAGTACAAGCACACCAAAAAGTCGGCAGCTCAAAGCGAGGTGATGCTAACACTATATAGTTTGTGATATAACCTGTCAAGACACAGTTTTCTGATGTCACTGCACTGTATCTATAAATGAACCCAGCTTTTGTGATGTGTATTAAAGTTCAAAATCCATATAATGTAGAAGATTTGACAGTTGTTTAATCTACAGCCACATTTTGACGGACACATCAATGCATCTGCTAATATAAACATTTTAAGTGCAGTCAGTGCTCTATTCCTCGTATAACTCATTCAAAAAAAAGGAGTGCAGATGAAAGCAATCTCAATAAATCTCAAGTTGCCAGTAAGAGCTCCTCAGGGAGTGAATGTATTCAAAAACATGTCCTTTTTTGGCTTCATTTTATGTCTGAAGGGGAACTGTATATATTTCACTGCATAAACATGCATGGTTTTGACTTTCAGCTGATCTGAAACAGACACTTTGCTGGTGACTAAAAGAACACTCACACACACACACACTTAAGTGAGTACAGCTGTGTAGCCAGATGTGTTTTTTGAGTCATGTGGTTACAAGTGTGCATGCATTTTACATTCATGTATGCATCTAAACCTACTGCAAAACGAAAAAACCCACTCTGCTTGTTCTAATCCCTCAACAGAGCGCTCCTTTGCCCTGCACACCCGACCATACTAACCCTGGCATATGCCCTGCCTCCCTCTCTCTCCCTCTCCCTCTCCCTCTCTCCCATGAAGAGCAGTGATAAAGGTATATGGGTAAAGTGTCCTGAGATGGATTTCCGTTTAATTTGAGGCTGACATTTAAGTCACATCAAAAAAAACAACAACATACATGATATGCGTACACTATCTGTGTTTTCCTTTGTGTCAGTGTCAATAACTCCTCCAGCCCATCTTTATCCCATCTCTTCATCTCTTTAGTGCCATGTCCCCTTAGAACCACTAGGGAGCAGACTACTTGTGAATGACTGAGTGAATGAATAAATGAATGAATGAATGAATGGCTAATGTACTTTCTCTAAGACTTACAGTATAACCAGCAATAAATAAATACTTTACAAGCAAAATACTTTGTTTGCATTACAAAATAGTTGCCAATATAACCTACAAGTGGATGAGCACACAGACACTGGTTTGTCTGCAACTTAATATCTTGACATTTAAGCATGGTGACAAATTATAAATGGACATGTGTGTGTTTGCGTGTTTGTGTGTGTGTGTGTGTGTGTGTGTGTGTGTGTGTGTGTGTGTGTGTGTGTGTGTGTGTGCGTGTGTATGTGAGAGAGGTTGCCTACATGGTTCACTGGTGTATGTGTGTATGTTGGGGTCAGGGGTGGGGGTGGTGGGGTGTTGGGAGCATAGGTGGATTTTTTTATTCTGGCTGTGAAAGGTCACATATGTCCTAGTGTCCGTGGGTATAACATGGGGTCTCATGCTGTCAGCACAGTAGGAAAGGACACACACACATACACACAAACACAGCACTAAACTGCTGTTTTGGCACATTTGCTAAAAGAGAAGGAGTATTAGGTCACATTGCTTCAATAAAGTCATGAGTTCAGCGTTTCCCTGACACAAAACACCTGTGTGGGTCTGTTCAGTCTTGTAAGAAGGGTCTGGGGGAGAAGTACAAAGTCAGAAGGAAAACCAGCCAAATCCTGACTGCCTAAAACGACCGTGCAACACCCTTCTATTTTTTCGAAAATGACACCGGAGGTGCTTTTAAGCAAGGACACAAGCCCCTGATGGCAATAAAGGATAGTTCACAAAGGACTTCACTGAAATTGTGCCTGTATGAACCCGTCAACTATGCAACAGTGCATGTTTGCTCATTCAACCAGTTGTCAACGATAGAGACTGGGAGCTTTAATACTTAAATTTTCTAACACTCATTGCTGTAAAATACAACTGAATGGTTACAATGTAATTCATTCATGCAAGCACTGCAGTCTGGATCTACCAACAAGAGGTGTGGAGGAAAACTTCATTTGAGCCACAATCACTAAATAACACTTTTTTTTTTTTTTAACATGCAGGGGGTACATATTTATTCAAATGGTTTTGAAACTACGTTGAGAATATACAGTGTCTCCATTGTCTTGTTCTTACCTTTTAGTTATGAATTAATCAGGCACAATTCAGTAAGATCTCTATTCTTAATGCAAAAATCCTTCAGTGAAAATGACAATTTCCATAGCTGCAACCGGGAAAAAAAATATATTCTATGCACATTCATTTTCCATAAAAAACACACACTACCTACACGAATTACATTACTGTAAGTTATGTGCCTGTGCTTACTCTACAGTGCAATAAAATTAACTACAATGGGGAAGCTTTAATCAGCCTGTACTAAACCCAACTTCACATATAATATTTTAATTAGTGGTCTGCCCACGGCGGTCCCCATTAACCCCCACCGTTCCTAACAATCTCCAACTGTCATGTTCTTGCGTTAATAAGAGCCCACTGTCTCAACCTCCCTCTCTCTACAGTAAGTCTCTCTGTCCTACTGTAGTCTTGTAGCTAAGTCTCTCTCTTTCACTGGCTGCACTTTATTAACCCAATGGAGCATAATAAGTGCTTATTTGTTATCAATTAACTCAAAGCCTGATGTGTGTCCCCACTCTATTCATGACTAGAATCCAGTCAACTGCAGCAAAGGAACATCGAACCCAGAGGTAACATTATGCAGAGTCAGACGCCCTGCTATCAGTATGTTTTTAATGCCTTTTACAAAAACTATTAGGAAACTATTTAGCGTTGAAGTAACAAAAAAGAAAGATGAGATACATACACGATAAACTCGTATAACACATGATTTGATCCTCTGTCATAAATCAACTTGCAATGCTTTGGGCCTGACAGTCTGCCTTTTGAGAATCACTGTACTGAAGGAATTAAGATTGATTATATGGACTACCTACAGAAAAAAAATTAATCCCTCGTCAAAGAAAATTAGAAAAAGACTGCAATCCATCTGAATGAATATCTGCTCTAAGTGGTCAATGTCTTTCAGTAATCCATCATGTTAATTCCCTCGGAAGGAGAACAGCAATATAGAATAGAGTGAAATCATTGATTCTGGTGGTATGCTCAATCGGGGAAAATGGGAAACTCAATGACAAAAAATCAAAATAGTCTAGTCTGTTTTTATCATTTTTGTTTTGGCACTCTGTCAGTAATTGATTAACAGCTTCAGATATAATAATTATCCGAAATCCCAAAGGCTGTTTGGTTTCTGCTCCTCTCAACAGCTGGTCAAATGAGGGTTGGACAAATCAAAGCATCCTTATGATTTAGGAGAACAATAAAGCTTATAGTATCGCAGTAAGTACAGGAATCATTAGAGGCCCAATCTCTCATGAGCATCCATGTTAATGATTGTTACTGTCCGAATGGCACAGTTAATGATGGAACAAGTTATTTTTGGGGGCTATGCTACTAAGCATAACCAACTCACCACTGGGTAACAGAACAGGTAGTAGAAAAACACACACACAAGAAGAATTCCTACGCACATATTCACGCACTATGAAACAGAGGCCAAAGCAGAACAGTCTTGTTTTGTTTTTTTTGTTTACCTTGCTGGAGTAGGGTCCAGGAATGAGCAGTTTCAGTGCCTGTCTTTTCAGCTCTGTCAGTCTAGCATTGCAGTTCTCACACCAAATCCCTCTTTCACTGCCAGGGGAACTTCCACTGCCTGAGGCCGGCGATCCAGTACCAAAACCTGGGGAGCCACCCAGAGAACCAGGCGATCCCGTTCCAATCCCTGGAGAGATGGTCCCCGGTGACCCTGAGAAGGACCCTGGTGAAGAAATTCCTGAGCCTGGGGACGGGGTGCCTGTGGAGCTTGGCATGGAGCCAGCACCCTCTGGAGTGGGGCGCATGCTTGACCGGGTGGTTTCTTCATAGGTCTTTCTGTACCATGTGTCGGGGAAAAAGGAGGCAGATTTGGTCGGGGAAGTGTCAGGCATCTGTGGAGGCGGAAAAAAAAAAAAAGGAAATTGTTCATAATGGCTGCATTCCCGATTGGTTTTGCAATTCCAGTGCCCTGCTATTGTGCATACTGGCTTACTGGTATGGCTCACTGGGAAAAAAACATAGTTTTTCCACAATGACAAGTCAAAAGTTTGCCATGAAAAAAAGCTGTGCAAGTCTGTCCACATGAAAGGTTGCACCGGAATGAGAATAAAATTATCAGGGGTGCAGGCACAGGTCCTTTATCATGCAAATTAACTATCACACTATTTGCATTTTGCCAGAAAAGCAAAATAAAGATGTGTGTTCGCTGTAATCGACCCTAGCTATAATCAGGGTGGCCCTATTTTGTTTTGTTTGATTTAACAAATCATCCAATGTTTGTGGGTCTGTTAAACATATATCTAAAATTAATGAGAGAGAGTGAAAAACAAATAATTCTGGTTGAAAAATATTAACCTGACCTAGCATGCATGTCTAGCCTACACGCCAACAACTGATAAATGGTGAATATGACTTGATGTAAATGTAACAGAAACTTTTAAGTTAGTTATACATTAAACAGCCGTTTTGTGCCAATAACACAAAAGGGCTTTGGGCAGCCACTGGGTAGTCAAGGAGTCTAAACTACCATTAGGGTTTTAAATCAAATGGCCATTCAGTTAAAAACCCACAAACAGGAAGCAATGTCAAACATTCCCTGTGATGGTGCTACAACCCAAGCCCTGGAAGTCACCAGATTGGATGCCTCCATTAACAGTTTAATGGGATCAATTTAGATCCTTGTGTAGACATGTTTTTTCCCTACTCAGACAGCCACATGTGAACATCAAATGAGCCGCAAGAAGTTGAAAATTAGCTCTTTTGTGAATGGTTAAATCCAGTCAGTGAGGAGAGACCCATTGATGTGGCTGGAGAGGTTGGGTTCTGTAGCTACTGTACTGTAATTCCTCACAAGGTCTATAATAAGGCAGAAATTGGTAGGCTGATAGTTGGGAATGTTCAGTCATCTCCAAGTGAAGACGGTTGGTATAATAAGAGCCAGCCCTGTGTAAAAAAAATGAACACTAATAAGGCTGTAGGCATAAGCTTTGACAAAGGTGTGAGCCTAATACCTATTCAGCTGCTTGGCTCTGTAGGTGGTATATGAGAGATGTGAGAGATCTAGCACTGAAAATGCATGACACTGGCGCACCAATGTGCCAAATGTGATCTTCACAAAGCACCAATCAACAGCATGAACAAAAACTCTAATGCTCATATTCATGTCCGCCTGAAATAGGTGAGCCGACCGTAGTTTCCAACTGAAATGGGCGAGCGGTGCGAGACGAAGTGAATGCGGCACTGGACGGATGATAAGTTCTTATGTTTACCAGGATTATAGACAGCAGAGGTGTGTCCACCTCTCGGCTACTGGAACGAATAACCTACCCCATGTTTTCTGCTCCGGCTGCCCACAGACCTCTCCTTGGTCCCCGACAGTGAAGTCATGTTGGAGGTGAGAGATGGGAGGAGGAGGAGGAGGAGGAGGAGGAGAGGAGAGGAGAGGAGAGGAGAGGAGAGGAGAAAGAACCTCTGCTGCTGCTGCGTCACATCCAAAAAGAGACCACCGGACCGACTTCAGTTGACCACACACCCCTACAGCTGGCTCTTCTCAATCCGGAGTCAAGCTCACGCCGCTTCCAAGCGCATGTGGACACCGGTTACATCCCCATTACTCCGCCAACAAATGAGCGGGGAAAAAAAGAGGTTATGTTTTCTATTTTTCTTTCTCCGAGGGCTGTCGCTTCCAGGGAGAGCCCTGGCATCACTGGTAAAAAGCGGTCAGAGGATCCACACAGGTCGCCCGTGAGGGCGGACCGCTCCCTCTCAGCGGGGTCTGCTCTGCGCTGACTGCGGGCGGCGGACTGGCATCGCACTCAGCCCCTGCCTCTCTCCTCCAGCCCTGCGTCTGAGGCTGGCCAGGTAAAACGGAACAAAACCAGAAGAGAGGGGAGGGGGGCGGATTCCGACGCACGGCGCGGGTCTCATGGGCTAAAGACAAAGTCACGACTCATTAGATGGACTGCGATCCGGCCGGCGCAGACCACAGCTGTTCCTCGCCGTTTCTGGTTGAAGTGTTACTATCCGTAGCCTCCTGTTGACTTCCCGAGGCTCCGCGCTCTGCTGTAGCCAGCAGTGGACTGAGACAGGAGAGAGGCGCACATCTGGATGAGGGGAGGGGCCGCCCAGCCCTTCATCGACCGCAGGCCAATACGTATCCAGGGGTCCCAGCTGAGTGGCAGGTGGACCGCTGCCCGCCTGAGGTGCAAAAACTGGCCCTTTTAGGTAGAGGTTTGTCACAATGCTTCGGGGAGTCGTTATTAGGATGCTGAGTTAAACCTAAAGCCTAAAGAACCTAAACCTAAAGATACCCGCTGTTTGTAAGCCTACTATAACTCAAGGGCCACTTCCATGGCTGGAGCATTTAGGACACTGAGGAGTTGCAATACTGTTGAAATAAATTAATACGAGGGGTAATTCTAGATTGATTCAAGTGCTTTCACATGGAGAATATCTCAGTATAACTGGTTGTAGACCAACAAAAATAACAGATTTCACCGCAGGAGGTTTGTTCCTGGTGGTGTGGAGGAGTCCTAAAAGCAACATTAAGACCTTCATGTCAGAATATAGTCAGATTTGCAGAAGATATCGCGTAATTGACAGTCAACGGAATTAATGGAATTAGAAAACACACACACACGCGCGCACACACACATACACACACACACACACACACACACACACACACACACACACACACACACACACACACACACCTCAAGACTAAAACACCTGACATACTTGTGGCTGTATTGGTGTATCATGACCTCAGGGCTTATAAACCCTGGCTATAGCTCTGGGCACTTCATATAATGAAGAAGGGTACGAATAAGGTAAAGCCCTTTTGGGATGGAGATGAAGAAAAGCAGCATGTTACAGCGTCTGTCGGTCATGATATCAGTCTAAAGGCTCAGTTGGCTGCCCCTTGAATTGTATTAAGAGTGTCAATTCAATGAAAAGTTAATAGCAAAATATTAAGATCCAAGCCTTTGGAAGAGAGTTTATTGGAGGAGACATCCCTGTTAGAACCCACGTTAGGTACCATCGTATTGTAATAGACAGCGGTGTATGGGTGGTGCCACAGTGCCCTCTGCTGTTGTCACAAAGTTGTTGCCGGAGACACAGGCTAAGTGAACAAAGGCTTCTTCAGCCTGCTTTGAACATGTGTATGTGCTGCAGCACATGTTCTATGCCATTTTTCAGATTTCCATCTCTATAGAAAGGTTAACTTTTAGAGTATGCAGCATTAACAAATATCAAATATTATGTGACATTTTAAAGAGATTTTTTTTTCTCTCACACAAACTGTATTACAGAAATACATCCAGATTTTTTTTTCTTTTTTTCTGAACTTAAGTGGCCATCTATCAGTTATCACTTTATTGGGTACACCTAGATAAAACTAAGCCAGGTAATCAAATAGTCATGTAATAAATCCCAGTTTATATTGTTCAGTTTCAATGATTTCAATGATTTTTATCATGTGATTATTTATCTCCTTTAACATCTGTTCTGTTGTAGACATCAGAGATAGATTCACCATGCTGCAAATCAAATAATCTAAAAAAATGCAAGAGGCGTCATGCTTCCCAACCAAGACAAGTCAGAAAAAGGGTGACAAAGCAGCGAATGCGGACCTGTGATAAAAGCAATGGGCCGAAGACCAAGCGAAGCAAGAGATGGCAGATTGAGACAATTTGAGATCTCAAATTTTGTAATTCAGTTTCTCTTTAAACTGTTTTGTAGAGAAGTTTGAGCAAACTGCATGACTGTTTTAGATGATGTAGTTTTTATAGTGCTGTTGGCTTGTGTTGCATCGTACTGACAGGTTTCTCTATTATTTTGTCAACCTGACTACTATCAGTTAGGGAAGGCTATATGATAGGAACATTTCCCTGTATAATGCAATACAGTTTAACCGCACCACAAAAAAAATCCTATTAGTTTTTTATATCTTTTCTGTGCTTAATAAACGGGCTACTGAGAGCACATAATGTTCATAAGAGAGCTCTGTAAGAGTGGTAGAAAAAAATGAGGGGCAAAAAAGGCATGGCAGAAAAATAATGTCAGCCTTGGAGAAACAAGATGATTGCCTTTGGACTCTGCATATAGGGCAAGACCTGAGCATGAAGTTTTAACTACACACTGTTTCTATTTAATATGTAATTCTAACGATGAGAAAACTTGTAGCTTTCTCTCTGATGTAAAACCAATGCATTTTATTGCGAAGACAAAGTTAGGTGACAGTCGTGGATGGAGTTTGAGAATCTAATTCATCCATAATCGACGTTGAGACGAGTCGACACCCTCCGGTGCAGTAGGTGGCGCCGCTCGTCTCTAGCGCTGGCTTACGATCCGTGACCACCGCCGACGGAGTGTTGGTAGCGGTGGTGGGTTTGCTAGCAGGGGAATTGAGCCTCCGTGTTGGTTTCACTTAACGAAATATTTAAAACGCTCTGTCAAAACTTGGGAAGTGTTTTCTTTTTTTTTCGGTCCGCGAGAAAGCGGTGGATCTGCGCGGCCGCGGTGCTGCCCGAAGCCCTCGGGAAACGGACGTGGGTGTGCGCTGGTTGCGCTGGGTGACAGCTGTAAGTATCACAAGAGTTGCGCTAAAATTCGTGCGAGCCGAACTCTGGTGGACATTTTTTTGCTTATTTTCTGTGGCGCATTGTGCGTCGGTAATTAAAGACAGTCGCGGGTTTCAATGCTCGGGATTTCTGTGGGTGTTTACTAGCGGGCTAACGCGAAGGAAACCACATCATGCTGCAGCTTATTTGCTAGCAGCCCCTTTAGCGTTAAATCGTCTCGCCTCTCTCCAGCTACTGCGTCAGCGCGCAGTTCATGTTGTGATGTGTCCTACTGCATCGTTTAACCTTGCTCTGGTTGGTGGGTATAAACTGCTGCACACTTTAATGCCAGGTCTTCTGTCGAAGCGCGACGTGAACTGTCAGGTTTCTTGCGGTAACGTCGCGGCGGAGCCACCGTTGTAAATGTGATGTTGATCTCCGACGCAAACAGATCACTTGCTAACGCCAGGACAGTCTACCCGAGATGGTGAGTCGGTTCATCATTTGCGAAGCATGGTTTGATGCGGTTTCCGTGGCAACAGGTTTTGCCTTTGGTTCAGGTTTCCTGGCGCAAGCAGATGAAAATAGCGAATATAGTGCGAGGATGATATTTATCTCCGTGCCAACATGGTCCAATGCTTAAGCGAAAGTACGGTATAGTAGTCAGGGCGAAAACTTTAAACAATGTTTACAAATGTCTGTTTCCTGACACAGAGCTGGTAAACCTCTCACCTGTCTGTCAACCTTGGGGCCAGCGCAGGTTACTCCCATCTCCAGGTGAAAGACATCTGCCCTGATAAATCTCACATCTTGATACTCCAATGGACTTCTGATCCAATGCACTCAAAGGAAATCTTTCTGGCGAGAGGAATACACCAACAATGAAAGGTATCCCGACGATGAAAACTTGTAATTCACTTTCTGAATTATGTAAGCAATTAAAATGCTTTTGGTCATCGGCTACACCTGGGTTCCCCAAAGACACACAATGAGCCGCTCCAAATGACAGTAGAATATGAATGTGATTCATCTTTCAGGTGGACCTCGGAAAAGAAGAGGGGAACCTAAGAGGACAACAGCAAAGAAAGTCGCCTCAGATGCTGTTTCACCCCCGGTCACAGAGGAATCAAATGCTTTGCCAGGCAGTGACTTTGCCATTGGCAGCCAGTCCTCAGCATGTTCCTTAACAAGTACTCCAAAAAGAAGCAGGAGACAAACGAGACAGACACTGGAAGTCTACCAGCCCAACACACCAGTACACAACTCCTTCACTGACAAACTGTCCAATGTCTCAAAGTCCCCACCTGGAGAAAAACAAGTAGAGCTAGAGTACACTGAAGTCATCACACAGTTAAAGGTGCTTTATCATAAATTTACTGATATTTATTGTTTCTACATTTTGAGCCCAGAGATTTTTCATCCCACAAAGTAAAATTTCAATGATTATGTGATTATTTATCTCCTTTAACATCTGTTCTGTTGTAGACATCAGAGATAGATTCACCGTGCTGCAAATCAAATAATCTAAGAAAATGCAAGAGGCGTCAGGCTTCCCAACCAAGACAAGTCAGAAAAAGGGTGACAAAGCAGCGAACGCCGACCTGCGATAAAAGCAATGGGCCGAAGACCAAGTGCAAGAGATGGCAGATTGAGACAGAGGATTTACAGAGGGATACCACTTCTCTGTTATCCAAACGCTCTAGGCCAAGATTTGAACTGAAGACGCCCGATGCAGCAGAAGAAGGTATTGTCTCCTTAGTGTTTATCTCCTGTAGTCAATATAATGCCTTTAAGAAATTGTGTGTTTTAGAAGGTCATCTAATCCACATTCTAGAGTATAATAAATTGTGAAAAACCACAAATTTTAAAAAATCTGTCTTGAATATATTGTGCTCTGTGTGGAGTTATTTTCGGTAGGCTATTAACTACTGTGCTTAGATAATCTCAAATTTTGTAATTCATTTAGATGATTAAACTTATTTGCTCTAATTCTGTTTTTTTGCTGTCCCTCTACACTCCCCCCTGCCAAAAAGACAAGTCTTTGCTGTCTTCAGATCTCTCAATTGAGCTGAGTCACCATGAGGAACAGCTGCCATCTTTGCCTTTCCAGGAAGATGAGGGAAGTGAGGAGGAGGAGGAGGAGGAGGAGGAGGAGCTACCAAGTTTCTTAATGCAGATGGACAAAAGTGAGAAACTGCAGTGACTGAATGCAAATAACCTTTATGAGGACTAAATATGGACTGGACTATATATACATAATGTATATTCAAGTGAATTGTTTGTGCTTTTTTTGTTTCAGAGCCCCCATCCATTACAGAAGGAGCGTTTGTGTGGTACAAGTTTAGAAATTATCCGTTCTGGCCTGCATTGGTAAGTGCAAAAACCTGTGTGGATCTTGGATTTCTCATTAGCATGATTTTATAAAAGTTTATATACGGCACAGTGCAAGATTTCTTACTAAGATTTTGGCCAAAATTCAGAGAATCAGCAATTCCTCAAAATGGAGAGGCTTAAGCTAGTGAATTTTAAGCCCTAATGGATTAAAATGTTTAAAATCTGTACTGTTTTACTCTGCAGGTAAAAAGTGTGAACCGTAAACAGAAAAAAGCCAGCATCATGTTCATCGATGACCCAATGATTCACAAAAAGAAAGGGTATGATGTATTTTTACTCACTGCTTTGTTGATGAATGCCTCAGCACTTTTAAAGTGTTTCTGATTTCACTGTAGGTTGCCAGGGTCACAGGCCAAAGTGTCTCTGTAGATCACACTTCTTGATCTTGTAGACAGCGAGTGGATTTTGGGGCTCCGCAACATTGGAGCCTCAAAATGAGTTAAAATAAATGCAATTCATGTAGGCATCCTGTGCAACTAGATGTCACAGTAAAGACCCATTTATAGTCTAAAGTGATGTCATCAATCATGGCAGCAAAAAACAAGAAATTTGAACAAAACTTTAATAAGCAAATTGCTGGAACACATTCAAATCAACAGGAATTTAGTTTTAGTTTTATGTGTTTGTTCTTGAAGGTTTTCTGTGGCTCTGAGAACCCTGAAGCCTTTTGACAGCAATGAAACTGATGAGCTGGTGGTAAGAATTACTCACAAATTATACACTTGATTTTCTGTAAACAATATTTTCCTGTCACAGTGTCAGACTGTCTCTAATATTGGTTTTATCATAGTGCAAAGCAAAAGAAAAGTATGATGCAGCAATTGAGTGGTCCATGGAGCTCATAGGAGACTACAGAATACGGTTGGGTAAGAATTGTCCATTTGATGCTAATGCAGACAGAATAAGATATAGGACACTGATATTTAAATGACTTATCTAAACATTGTTCTGATACCGCAGAATTTATAGCACTATTAATCATGTTTTATCTTCATAGCATGTGGCTCATTTTCTGGCTCCTTCATTGAGTACTTTGCTCATGACATGAGTAAGTTTCATTCTATGACATTCATTGACATGGCACCACAGAATATTAGGCTAATTAGGTTGCACTTGCAGCTCCACTTTCTCCTGGCAAAGCTCTTTACTGCTTGTTTTTAACTATTCCAGGCTATCCAGTAAGGAGGAAGTACCCACGGGTACCCTCAGAGAGACTAACCATCACCAGTGAGACAACAACGGAGGAGCCATGCGACAATCATAAGGAGGACTGCTTTAGTGAACAGCAGGGGGAGGACAGGAGGCGTTCAAAGAGGCTGCTGCCAGACCGGACTCATGCTGCCCACAACCGTGCTAATGAGAAGCTTGTACATTTCATCGTCAAGCAGCGCATGGTGGAAGGACGCCTTCTGGTAGACTTAATAAATCCTCTTGTATTGCCATATCACTAATGTAGTTCTTGCATTAAGCAAATTTTTTTCAATACACTTAACCCCAGATTCATGCTGGCAAGGCTTCCACTGAGAAAAAGTTTGGTTTGCCCAACAGTGACTTGGCCATTCTAATTTGTGTACTGTGAAAAAGTGTGATCACCATTCGATGTTGCACATGGTGGCATACTCCAGCTAAATGCCATTCATTACAATGTACAACACTGTCAGTGCTGTGTGTTGTTTGACAAGATTAACCAGCTCTACATGTTTTACTACCACCAAGGACTCGAATGAATCACTGGAATATATATTGGGGGGGGGGGGTGTATCATATATATATTTCCCATGTCCAATCAATGTGGGACATGTACTGTGATACAAATTTGGGCTTTTACATTTTTAGTATTACATCAAACATTATTAGTCCTGTTTCACACTTATTAACAGAAAAAAATCTTTAATATGAAAACATAATGAGGACCTTGATTAGCTAAAAATATAATAAATATACATAATTTATAAATATATCACTCAATAAATGCATAAGTAGAGAACGCTTGATTGAAATCAAGGTATGACCCAGGATGATCTTGTAAAACTGCATTAAACAACTGTCTCTGGAAGGTGGTTAGTCCATCCCCTGGTTTAAAAACTACATCATAAGTACCAAGAAACATTCCAGACCCATGCAGAAAATCCACCCAGAACAGGCCTTCCTAAAAACACTAGATGTCTGTGTGCGTAGGGCGCAGACATCGTGATGATGGAGGCCACAACAAGTTTCCTGAGTGTTGACCTCAATCCAGTCAGGAGTTTTAAGTAAATTACAAATTTCTGCTCACACCCCATAAATGAGTAACTTGCAAAAACTCAATCCGTTTGGTAATTACAAACAGGTGCACCCAGGTGTATAGAGCTGAAACAAAGATATACATGGGTGAATATGTATGAAAGCAATAAGTTTGTTTTAGATTTCTACACCTTAATTTGATTTATATTTGACATTAGGGTCAATGAGTGCAAGAAAAACTGACAACCACCTTGAGATTTCAATGTTTTGGTATAATAAGAAATCAAAAAAAGCTGAATGTGGTTAATATTTTTGCAATTATATACAGGTACATTGGAATTTTTTTAAAAAAAGGAAGAAAAACATGGAAGATGAGCACCCATCTCATGGATGAATAAATCCTTCCGTATTGAATCAATCTCCCCACAGGCTGTGATCCGTGGGCAGGAGCAGTCCAGATGGCTTCACTCTTTCGGGAGTGCCAATGGGAGACGGGTGGTGAATACGTACCTGGAAGACGACCAGCAGTTGGACCAGGTCTATTGGTACCTAAATGAGCTCTACTCAACAGCCATGGCCACTGATCATTGCCTGGCTGAGGTGAAATCCTTGGAACATGTCCCTTTGTCCTGGATGTGCTTCTTCCTGAGGTGAACTTAAGCTTTCATCAGCCCTCTTTTGTTTTATTTTTGTCCATTATAGTAGGTTATGTTGTGTTTGCTGACATGCAGTTCACAGTCAATGGAGTGCAGGTATTTTAAAATTATGGTCTTTCTGTCCAGGCAATCATCTATGCCATAGCTGGGGTGGACAATGTCTCTGTAAAAAAGGCAGAGGAAAAGTACCTAAAAGGACGATGTATAAGCAACAGGTAAGAATTTGCGTTCAACCATTAGAGGAACCATTTCTGCATTAAATACTGAATATTATCAGTGACTCCATTTCTTTTTTCTTTCTTTTTTTTTTCCAGAGAAAGACAAGAGTTTGATTTGATGATTGAGCGACTGATAAGGAAAAAATCCCAGCATCAGAATACTGCACTTACATTACCCTCTGACTCCATCAGTTAAAAGACTGAGTGTTGTAATAAAGTATTTGTATGTTTTTTTTTTTTTTTTAATATATATATATATATATATATATATATATATATATATATATATATATATATATATATATATATATATATATATATAAAAATCCTTATCTATGTGCCTTGCAAACCGTGATAAATCACAGCAGACTTACACGGCTCTGTTTTGTGTTTTTTAACCCACTATACATGTACAGACAGGTGACAAATTGGGGGAAAAACCTGAATAAATGAGAAGCAGGATGACAGCGCCTCCAACCATAGATCACAAGGGGTCATTAAATGGTTTGATGACTATGAAAATGATGTGAATTTTATACTTGGACCTCCTTGGTCATCAGATATCAACCCAGCTGAACACCTATTTGGACTAAGGTGTTCTCTCGCTCTCCACAACCATCATCAAAACACCAAATAAGGGAATGTTTTGGAAGACTGGTGTTCAATACTCCAGCAGAGTTCAGAGACTTGTAGAAACCAAGGCACTCTAAAGCTGTTCTGGCAGCTCATGGTGGCCCAACACATAACTAAGACATGTAATCTTTGTTTTCTACTTTTAATTTGTCACCTGTCTATAGGTACTTGATTTTAAGCTTAAAAGCTCTAGTGAAAATGTGAATCAAAGACGATGGCTTTAAATGTCAAAAGTGGTGATGAAAAAAATGTTCCAGTCATCTAGCTTAAGGTCATAACTGTTTGCTGCTGAATACCGAGAGGTCAGTTTTTTACATTAATTGTTGATTGTGTATGCTTGCTTGTGCATTTTTTTATAATAAATAAAAAAAAAATAATCAAACACTCAATCCAATAGCAAATGCTTTTACCCAGTAAAGGATAGATAAGTGCCAAATAAAAACCAACCCTCTCAATACAAGTCATCCTCTCAAAATAATACCCCAGCTGATACATGAACTCAGCTGCACAGCCACTAAGGGGATGTCAGGACAGAAATGAGCCATTGGGGCCCCTTTTAACATATCTGGTTGAACTCCTGTCAAGCCATACATTTATCTATATCTTGATCTGTACCTTCTCAGAAAGGTAAGTTAGTCCATAAAATGTCTATTTATGCATGATCAATTATTGACCTTTTCCCACCACAAAGAGTATAATGAAATTGCATAAAAGTTGTGGGGCCATGGCTGTATCTGACTTCTAAGAGTGCTGAGTAATTGCTAAAGGAATTGCTTATTTTTGATAAAACAAAAACTTCTTACTCTGAGTCATCATGCAGTAAGAATTACTGTATGGCCATTGAACCTCTGTCAACTCTTTTCCACGGTATCTTCCATGTGTGTGTCGAAATGACATTTTTGATTTCTGCAGACAACCAGCTTCTTTATGCATCAGAAGACCAAATATTGTGAATGTAAGATAAAAATCTGCTACTGTTTGCAGTGACTGCTTTAACTATGGACTGTGTAACCTAATACCATCACAAATGATGAGACAAAACTCCTCTCAACTACTTATGCGCAACATGCATAAGTAGCATGCATTTTTTTTGTTTAATGTTTTGTGCCATTGAGGTTATAATTCAACACTGAGTCCTGGTAATATGCTGATGTTGCTGCAAACTTCCCTTTTCTCATGTATTTTTTAAATACTTTGTTTCTCAAACAGTGGAAAGGAAATTTACTACCAGCTCTCTGTTATCAGTTTTTCTTTTCACTATGGAGGCATTTTGGGTAGTACCATCATCACACTGTTTACATTCACACTAGTTTATATTTATAGAAGAGCCAGCAAGCTTTTTTTTTTTTTTTAACTTTTTTTAACATCTGCACATTTCTTATAAGACGTGTTGCATAACACCTTCAAATGTGATTGTACATGGCAATAACCTTAACTTTGTCTCTTGATGTGACTTGAGAAAAACACCAATATTGAGTACAAAAAGCAAAAAAAACACTAATTATGCGAACCACTGGAAGAAATGGCCAGTGCTAAATAAAGAGCCCATTAAAAAGCTGAGGTCCTGTCCGACTTGCAGGCCAGCTTCCTCCCCACATTGCACCAGTGCACAGAGGCTTTTCCTCCACCACATCTTTCTCTCCGAGGAGCTGAGACGAACCGCAGATGAAGGTGGTGGTTTGACGCGGAACCTTCAGTCTGATGAGCGGTGGTGTTGGGGGGGGGTGACTTCCGCCGGGAGTGCTTGTGCTTGTGCAACTTCCTGTATCACGTTACACTGTATCTCGCTGTGTATTCACACGGAAGAAGGTGTCGCAATCCCCGTTTCTCCAAACGTTCGTACGCTACAGAAAAAGCAGAAGATTTGTGTATTTTTTTTCTTTAGCTGCAGATGTGGTAAAGACTCACATATATGTGTACGCACGATTAAAAAAAAACCCTTTCCCCATAATACTTGAACCGTAGGACTCGTTTATTCAATCGGCAATTACCTTTCAGTTTTTTCCCCCGTCTTCTCGGAGATCTGGGATAGAAACCACTGTTGTTGTTGTTGTGGACCATTGAGACCCACGAGACAATTGTGATTTCAGGGAACAGCAAGCGAGGAAAAATATTTGCAGAGAAACGGGAGCAGTTTGTGGGACTTTATTCCATAAACTCGCGTTTCTTTTCAGAGCTTAAAGAACCGGACACGTTCGTGACACACATAGATTTTCTGTTTGGCGAGTAGATCTCAGACGACTGTTCTCCACACTACTGGATAATGATCCTACCAAAATAGTCGTAAAACACTATCCTGAGAGACTCTTCCTCATTTAGTTTAATGGGCGCTCTGCTCCTGTCCCCTGTCTGAGTTTAACACACACACACACACGTACGCAGGTAACACAGGTAGCGGTTTTGGGGTAACTTGCTATAATATAGATGAGTGATCAGAATCCTTTCTGGTGCCGATCTGCCAAACATCGCTGCTGATTCAGACTTTGAGATTAACTGATTAACAATGTTAACCGAGATACCGGTAGATAAATGCAGATAACTATAGCAATACGGCGATATTAAGATAATATAAATAAATAAAAATCAAACACATTTTCATTAAGATATTACTGTAATGAATTTATGAATGGATTTATCACCGCTGATTAATACATGAAATAATTTTGCGCTGGCCTCTTTAAGGTCGTATTCAGCACAGTACCTTATTATGACAATGAAATGCTGACACATCTTTATATGTGACACAAAAAGACAATTTAGGTCCCCGTCTCCGTCGCTAATGGATGGACGGAGCGCAGCGTTGAGAAAGCAGGTGTGGCCCCCGTCGGTCGGACGCTGTGGTTTAAGCAGAAATGACACCCGACGGACGAGGGCAGCAGCGCGCCTCCCCCGCCCCGACGCCGCCGGACCAAAAGACCGCGAAGAAGCGGCGCGGCGATGCGCTTCCGACCGTGGAAGTGGCGCTTTACTCCGCGGACGCCCGGAGTCGGGAGCGTTTGGTGTCGGTCGGTCGGCTGAAGCGCCCGGAGGGCTTCGCGCATGAGTTGTACTTTGAAAAGGAGCGGATTATGACACAGGGAAGAAGGAGTCGGGACATTCATCGAGGAAAACAAAACGTTCGTGGCTCCGATAAAGCCGCCAACATCCCCGGGCAGGTAGTGTGCCTTTAACGGTGGCGGCGGCGGCGGCTAGCGGTACATTGCATCACGTTTTCCAGCGCAGTTGGCAGGGAGCTAACTTGGCTAGCGCCTTAAACCCACACATGCTGGCTAAATCACCAGTGAGATTTACAGTAAGAACTTGACTTGACGAGGCTCGACTATACGGTGGTGTTGCCAGTAGCTACAAACTAGTTCCGTATCGCCAGGCTGGAGTACGTTTGCACTGTCGTAGCTAAAGCTAGATCACTAAATTACCTTTTGCGTAGCTAAATTCATAGACTCAAGCGACGACAAGACTCCTCGCCGACCATAAAGAGCGTGTGGTGAAGTGTTAAATTGCCACTGGTAACATGTTACTCCCGGTTGTCAGCGTTAATGTGAACTAAGCCAAGATGAGTTCGCGTTAACGGCAGCGATCGCTGTACGTTAGCGAAAGTAGCGGCGAACCTCAGGCTAGTCTAGTTAGCCACCCTGACTTTTGATTAGTTATTCTCTGGTGATTAAACTAACTCAAGGCTTAGGTGTTGATCAGCGTCGTAGCTCAAATGTTGTAGCGCAGATCTGATAATCCGACAGTTGACCTAACGCGAAATAACTGTCTACTATTCCCCAAATACTTACGAACGCTTTTAGCTAGGTTAGCTAGCTAAACTTTAACGGTGAGCTTGGTTCAACTGTAATCCGGCGTGACCTTGCGGGCTAACTGGGCAGCCTGCTAACGCATCTGAGGAAAGTGTGCAAGACAACCAGCAGCCTTTTTCTCTGCACATAATAACATGACTATATATTTTTTGAATCTCTCGTTACCGTGGCCTGTGTTCAACAGCGCCGTGCATCACATCGAGGCACATAGAGCGCAATCAACTGTTTGTTTACATTATGCCAGACTAGCTCAACGCTAACAAGTGCCGCTGACGAGGCTAATCTTTGCTCCGTAGAGGCTAACGAACGAGTTAACGCTGGTTAGCCGGCTGACTTCAAAATACCTATAAAGTCTAAATCCTGTTTCGCACGTTTGACCCACGGACGTTGTTCTCGGTCTTAAGGAGCTGAGGGAGTAACAACCGTATCGGGCTGTCGCATAAAAGTCCTGCAATTACTGACACGTGAGCGGTGGATGTTGTATGTGGTGAAGCGACATTTGTGATTTTAATCTTATTTTGCTTTCGTAAAATCTTTGCCTCTGGCGTAACGTCCGCGATCGCGTCGCGATGCATTTAAGTGCACAGATTGAGCCAGTCCTGTGTTGTAAATACCATTATGCGTACACGTTTCATCTCACGCCCGGACATGTGGCAGCACAGTGACAGGCGCGTTGCGCGGGAGTTCACTTGAATCCGCTGTGTTTTCCATTGCGATCACAGAGGGCAGTGTTGTGTCCAAAATCTAACACCGTCAAACCGACGGACAAATTTGCGCTCAGGTTGATTTGGCCCTGAAAGCAGTTCTGTGTACACCGTCCTGCGGGGATCTCGTTGGATCGTTAGCGCAATAACAGTGCAGAGGGACAGTCTAAACATTTCCAGATTTGGGCCAGTAATGGTAATAACATGACAAGAAAAGCAAGTGGACATCAAAACGGTGTAAAACGTTATGATACAAACAACTGCTAAAGTCAGGATAAAAAAGTTTTAACATGTTTTCAAAGGATACTTATTTTGGCAGCTTGAGCGAAATAGGCAGATCATCCCAAATTCTTGGGGCAGGGATGGCACAAACCGTGTAAATGTAATTTTTTTTTTTAAGCATTTCTGGATATCTGACTGAAGATGTATAAATGTCATGAAAAAAAGCCACAAAAACAAAAAAACAACTCAGTCACAACTAATTGATTAATGACAAATAATTTCACCACACAATTAAGCTCTAGTAGTATTAAAGTAGTGGTGTTGTCTGGTGCCTACAATTTTAAATATTTATTGGCATTGTCCTTTTAGTCTAGAGAAGACATTTTAAAAAGGTCCCTCTCCGACCAATGATTTGAATAGTGCTTTACTCTAGTACCTAATCAGAGCTCACTTTTAGAACACACTATTGCTAACAGATGTGTAGCAGTATGTCCTGTGTTGTTGTTGATTAGAAAGCAAACCCAGTCATAGCCCCAGTTGTCAGCAGGCTTGCTGACAGTACATTTCCTGACAACTGGGGGTGCTGCTGTGGTTTGAAAGAAAGACCTCTTTTGTACTGTAAAACCCTGTAGAGCAGATAAAGCCTGAAGTGGATTTAGGGAGTTGGAAGAGTTCAGAAAGGGTGTTCCACAGGTTGTTGTTTTACTGTTACTTATTGATGTTTAATTTGTGAGGAAAGTATCTAAGGAAGGGGGATATTTTTACAAAATAAAATTGCATTTTTGACCACACAACTTATGAAGTAATGTTTCAGTGTTTTCCAGGGGACAGTTAGTGAAGGGTGACCAGAGTAACTGCTTTTACTAACATACTGTATGTCCTGTGTTGTTTACACAGTGAACAATGCATGACCTGACTGCCCAAGTCACCAGCAGCCTGCTGCCTTTCCCAGGAGTCACTGTAGATGCTCTGGGGGAGGATGAGATCAGTCTGGATTCGGTTCTTCATGGGAAATTCACTGTTGGTAAGCCTGTTCTTACTGATCAATGATTTCTATATACGGATATTTTCTTCCACCTGTTCTTCGTAGACTGTTAAAAGATGTAAAACACATTGCCACTGCTCTTTCATATGCACAATATACACATCGACCTATTTCAAACACCAAGGTGGGGACTATTGATTGATTTCTGATTATTTTTCTTTAAAGCATTCAAAACAGCCGAGGATAAAAACAAAATTGATTAAGTTTGGGAATTTTTTTTTTTTTTTTAAACAGTAAAAGCATGCAATTGTGGAATACTTTGCCATCAGTATTAAAACACACTCAGGAATTAAGATATTCACTACACAAGTGAAATAATTGCTTAAACAACCAGTAGGGCACTCAGTAGAGGGCATACCTCCGCAAAGGTCAATGTCAAACAACTTCATAGAAAAAATTCCAATTCATAGTAAATGATTTTGGGTCTGCCCAAGAATTTTATAGTTCTTCCCTGACCCATCTTCAATGCCTCAACCAAGTTCAATGCACAATCAGTTCAGTACTTTTTGAACTGAACCCAGCTTGATAATGACCTTTGCCCTAGATCATGACCTCCTAACTTTTCATTTCCTCTTATCTGGGTGAAGGCCGCAGTGGCCTGGCCTGGTTGGCCTGTGGCCCCCATCTGGAAGTCGTCCATGCAGTGACAGGAGAGCGGCTGTCGGCCTACTGCTTCAGTGGCGGAGGGGAGCACCCACCCAATATCCTTGCTGCTAGGGACTTCAGCTGGCTCAAACGGTCAGAACTTTGTTTCACTCTCTCTTTGTCTTCACCTGTTTATCACTCTTTAATGTGGATTGTAATCAGTGGCAACAATAAGATGTAAGATGAGTGGCAGTTTACATCTGTGTTTTTCAATATCTTATAATTAAGAACATTTTTTTAAAAAAACATGTAAACGACTGTGCTGGGGAAATATCAAATGTTATCTCCTTTACTGTTTAATTTTACTAGGTCGGGATTGCTGGTTGGCTTGGAGGAAGCAGAGGGCAGTGTGTTGTGTCTCTATGACTTGGGACTGTCAAGGGTGGTCAAAGCTGTGGTTATACCAGGCAGGGTGAGTTGGTCTCTCACAGTAGGATAATTGTTCAGTACATAAACATTAATAAATAGTATCCTATGGTTTGAATGTAAAAGCTAAAATATTTCTAACAGTAATTGATTCATTAGAATATAGAAAATGATTGTGTCTTTCTTTCGTAAGAAATCAGAGATGACAGCATGCACTTTTATTATCATCACTGAAAAGTTGGCTTGCTGTTTTGTGCTTTAGGCATCATTCCTTAGTGAGCAATATTTAGTTCCGAATCACCTCACATTAGCAGGTATTTTGTTAGTGAAGGTATTGAAATAGAGATAACGGATAAATGGACTTCTGATTTTGAAAAGTCAGTTATAAGCTGTGGTGGCACAGCAATGTTTCAAAGTCACTTTTTATACAGCCTGAACTTACTTATGAGAGGACTTTGAAAAAGCAAACCCCATGTTTTTTTGATCTTTGCTTACTACAATAAATGTTAAAAAATATCCCGACCGAAGTACCAAAACCCGAACTTTTTCTGTCTTTCTTTCATCTAGATTACAGCCATTGAGCCTTTAGTGAGTTACGGTGGAGCAAGCACTTTGACACAGCACCTCCACCAGAGTTTGCGCTGGTTCTTTGGCACTGCTGCTGTAGTAACGGATCTTGGTCATGTTCTACTTGTGGACCTCTGTCTTGATGACCTGTCCTGCAGCCAAAGTGAACTGGAGGCTTCAGGTGAGAAGCATGTTTGAGGATGGGTTGGATTTTTAGATGTTTGCCAGCTTGTCTGCGTGTTCTCTTCGTTTGTCTACTGTCCCTTTTATAAATTTGATTTTGATGAAGAACAATTGTAATGTCCTCTATTCTGCCCATCATACATTTTGGAAATGAGCTTTGGGGAAAATGGTTGTATACAGACAACTATGGCTTCATTGTAGAATTAGTAAAGGAGTCTGTCTTTTCATATTTCTATTCCCAGACCTGCAGGTAGTGACTAAATCTCCTGCAGAGATCCCCCGGCTTAGAGAAGTCAGTACAAGAGAGGGCAGAAATCTTTGTCTCCAACTGAATGGGCCCAGTGGAGTTGGAGCCACAGCCCTGCAGTATATCTCCAGGACCAACCAGCTGGCAGTGGGATTTTCTGATGGATACTTACAGTTGTGGAACATGAAGACGCTTAAGAAAGAGTGAGTCTTTGTTTTTCTTCTAACTCCATGCCTTGTGAAAGGCGGGAGGCTGGACAGAGGGGATCGTGTGGGTTTCAATCCTCTAAAGCCTTTCCTTTGTCATGTAGAATATCCTCTAAACAAAAATGTAGTATTGCCACAAAGGAATTCTGTTTTACTTTTTCAAGGTATCAACAGTATTTGAATATACAGTAGGAAGAGAGTAGAAAGTAATTACAAGTGTTTTTTGAATTTGTAGGAACCTGTAATATTATACCACTGATATATAACTTTTAATATTCTTCAAATTATTTTATGTGTTCAAATTTTTGTTTGATTGTTCATATATAGATACCACTCCCAGTTAGATGGTGGCAGAGTGGCTGTGTATGCCTTCACCTTCCAGGAGCCAGAGAATGATCCCAGGAATTGCTGCTACCTCTGGGCTGTCCAGTCTTCTCAGGACCTGTAAGTCTTACAAATAGCAAGCATTCTACCCAAACCAAAATTGTTTTTCTTGTTTGTTTTTGTTTTCCAAACTCATATTTTTCCTCTGCCTCCTCTCATTCTCATGCAGTGAGGGGGATATGGTCAGCCTCCGCCTGCTTCAGCTGGCCTTCAGTGAAAGGAAGTGTCTGTCTTCTGGAAAGATCCTCTATGAGGTCTTTAGTGCATACAAGATTACAACAATATTTTCTTGGCTCAATAAATCCTTTACAATGGTGGTCCTATATCAGTCCCTGTAATTATACTGTATCTTTACCTTCGCTGATTTTTTTTTTCTCCTCCCTCTCTGTCTTTCTGGCAACCAGGGTCTGGAATACTGTGAGGAACGTTACTGTCAGGAGTTAGGTGGCACAGCTTTCCCTCTCAGGGCCCAGACCACTAATACCCGCCTGCTGAGTTGCCAGACCATTGAGAAATTCAGGCCTCATCCTGACAGGGATGACAGCATGAACGAAGGTTAGCATGCTTCTCCCAAGACTGCCCGTGGAAGATATGAGCTATTAGGGAGCTCATTTGTGCAAGCTCTTGCCATTTCTATTCAAATTTGAATGCTTTGTGCTTTGACCTTTTCAGTGTTGTTAGAGTAGTGAAAAGGAATCTCAAATTGACACCACACCATTATGTTTTCTGTTTAAAACTACTGCGCAATGAAGAACATTCACTCTTTTTATCTCCTTTTCTCCACTGTTTTTACGTGTTCTCATATTTCTTATCTGCCTTTTATTTTCTTAATAACGTCATCCACACCTCCTCCCATTCTCAGTTGCATCTCCAGACACTAGTGTGTCTGTCTTCAGCTGGCAAGTCAAGGCCTATGGCCAGGGAAACCCATCTACCTACATTGGGGTTTTTGACATCAACCGTTGGTACCATGCACAAATGCCAGACTCCTTAAGGTACAGTGGAAACAGATTTTAGCAGCTTTTTAAGATAGTACTACAATTTTTAAAAATGAAAAGTGTCATTTTTCTAATTAAAAATGTTGTCCATATCAAGGTAAAATGTAATGTATCAAAAAAACAAAGCATGAATAATATGACACCCAAGGTAGAGGAAAAAACAAAAAAAAACCTCAGTTTGTTCTGTTATTATTGCTTCATTTACTGTGACACTGCATTTCACTTGCACCGCTGTGTTGTTGTCAGAATGGGGGAATCTCTGCAAAATTGTCCCTACCTGGCAGTGTGGTCTCTGGACCCAGTGGTGCAGATGGTTTCTTCACACGCTCTCCTGGACGTGGTGGTACACGACCGCAGCCTGAGCAGGGGCCTGCCCTTCACCTGCCCCCCACCAGAACAGTATTTCAACCCCACCACATACAACTTTGGTAAGCATAGACACTGTATGTACCACTGTCTTGATGTAAGGTTATATTGAATTTTCTCCTACGTATATGTAGCCCAGGCTTTGTGAATTTCTGTTGACTCTTTGTACTGCTTGGGAATTTGCTTATGCAGACACGCCTGGGCTTGTAGTTGAAATGTGATTTTTTTTTTTTTTTAATTATTATTATTATTATTATTATTTATTTTATTTTTTTTCTATAAAGTTTAATAGACTTTGCTTCTTATTCTTTTTTTCATGTTACAGATGCTACCTGCTTGGTCAACTCTGGAATTGTGCACTTAACCTGTTCTGGGTATCAGAAAGAGGCAAGTTTCTAGGATTCATTTTTCTCTATTACAAACTTTC
The DNA here is from genome assembly GCA_016859345.1 of Istiophorus platypterus. Classification (NCBI taxonomy): domain Eukaryota; kingdom Metazoa; phylum Chordata; class Actinopteri; order Istiophoriformes; family Istiophoridae; genus Istiophorus; species Istiophorus platypterus. The sequence goes on from CM029118.1 coordinate 19,858,515, forward strand.
ACCTCATCATTTGTTTTATGGCATTTAATCTAATGCTAATTATATTTAGTGAACATGTGATTGTACATAAATGCAAAGGCAAGCTTTGAACTGTCTGTATTTTAGTTTACATAGGTTTTATTCTGTATTATGGGGACAGAGCCTTTTCCTTCTTTTTTCCTGATAAGATGTTTATTGCTTAGGCTGCACATTATTTACCATTCAGGTAGGCTTGAATTATGTAAACATAAGAAGGCTCCTTTTAAACTTCTCAGCATTGTCATTAAAACCAGACCCTGAGCTTTTTGAAGAAAGCTGCTCCTTGTTCCAGTGACATCATCTCCACTAGCTACTCTCGCTGCCTCATGTCTGGCCTACTCTCATCTCGTCTGGCTGACACCCATGCCTCCAGCCTCTCACAGGTAAACCCTTGGCTGATATCTTTCATGTGATGCAAAAACATATACAGAATTCAATAAATACTTATTCTGAAGTGTTTATAGTAATTAGCACAACTTGATGTTGGTTCTAAGGAGGAACAGCTGGATGCCATCTTGTCTACAGCAGTGGAGACCAGCTCCTTGGGACTGATCACTGGCTGTATCAAGCAGTGGACTGCAGAAGGTGAGGAATCATTTGCGGAATAACTGTCAAAATGTTTCTCGGACTGATCACCAAAAACCCTTTGCACCCATGCTGGCAAGTATGTGGGGAGGACGTTCCCTCAGTGTTGTTCTCTCACACATACATACACATAGTACCTTAAATCTTAACTATGCTCCTCTCCATACATGCCACAGCCACCAGCCTTGCAGTCAGCTATAATTCTTCTCTTCTTCTTCAACAGCACAGCCAGGCTCTGCACTGAACCTGCGTTACATCCTGGATTGGGCCTGGAACAAAGTAGTCCAGACCAAGGAGGAACTGGATGGCATTTGTATGTTTGTTTTGGGTTTTTTTTTTTAATTAAAGTTTATGAAGAATTAATATATGTTGTCAAGAGCTGGAAAACTGTACAAAGATTATATTTGGCACTTTATTGTAACCATTCCCAGTTATAAATTTGAATAGATAAACGAATATATGTTTGCTAAAAATGTTTGTAAGGTAGATGTACCTTTGAGGCTGTTATATTCTTTATTCTTGTCAAGGAAGAGGAAAAGCTTGCTTTTCCACTTTGTTGATAATATAAATTATTGACGACTTCCTCATAAATCCCCCCTGAAATTTTAGTTTTTATGCTTTTTGCAAGGTTGTTTCAGTGTATACATTTATGTTGTGTATCTGTTCCTTGTGTGGGTTTGTTTCATAGGTGCACCGCTGTTTGACAGCTCATCCAACTTCACAGACCCTCAGACCCTGCAGCTGCTACAGCACAGCCAGAGACTGCTGGGAAACCTCAGTACCATCTTCCACTGTCTACTCAGTGAAGCTCAGGAGCTCACACAAAAAGGTGTAGTGTCCTCAGATACTACTACATCCACCAGTGCTTTATTTCTGCTCTAATGTTGGTGAAATGGTTCACTCATCACAGTTACTCAGTGACTTAATTCCCATTTATACTAAACACTGAAGAAGCATATTTTTTCCTTATATTTTGTCTTTGTGTCTTTTTGATGTCAGAAATATGATAATATCTATCCCCTAACACCTTTTATGGCTGGATTTACTTTGAGTCATAAAGCATTGGTCCAGTGGTTAGCAGTGACTAGCAGAAGCTGTTGTGTTGTTTTGAGTCATTTGTTGTTACTAAAATTTCTGGTTCGTGTGGGGTTTCTTTTTTTTGGTGTAGGTCTGGTGGGGCTGATAAACAAGAACATGGTGTCCAGTCTGATTTCCAAGTATGCCCAGGTGGTCCTCTGGTTCTGTCGTACTGGCTTACTGCCTGAGGGATCAGGTAAAGTGGTGCTTGCACAAACAAATAGGCATGGAAATTGATCCCAAGGGAACCATACCGGCAATATCACAAAACACATCAACAAAACACATGCCAGTCTGTGGAAAACAAGTTTAAAACAGGTTTCATATTGCACTAACAATTATGAAATGACATTAAACATTCTGTAAATGGAAAGATTTCTGAATTGCAGTGTGAATGATCATTTCTAAATCACGGTGTAGCAAGACTTTTGCATAACTCTGTATTCTGATTAATTTTTTTTCTCTCTCACTACTGGTTTTAACTACGCTCCCCACCAGATGACGATGTTCTCCAGATCTCCAGGCCTCTCTACACCCACGCGGCCATCAGCAACTATTATACAATACGCAGAGAAGAGCTCACCAGGCTAGCTAAGTCAGTACTCTTTGCTCAGAAGCAACAAAGATTTTAAATAAATCATGCTTCCATCCCAAATCTAGGAAGGCAGTTATCTAAAATTTTGAAATTGTCTTAATTACTTTTTAAATACTAGCAGAGTCCATAAAATGTTAGAATGACGAATGCCCATCTCATTTTCCTCAGCTTTCAGTAAAAATGATTATGTTGGAAATCTAGTGATGGCACTTTTTTTTTACTCTCTATTGTACTTTTGAAGGCTTTGTCTATGTATCATTATAACCAGTAGAATATCCCAAACAAATCTTTGGGAATCGGGACAGCCGAAGTTAGTGAAATTGCATTAAGTTATCTAATGCTGACACTCTCCTGTTGTCTTCACAGGGGCAAGTGGTGTGCAGACTGCCTGATGATTGATGGTTTGGTGGGCCAGTGTGGTGAACGCTTGACCGACCTATGGAAAAGGGATGAGGGTGGGACAGGGCAATACCCACCCCCTACATTGCACGTAAGCATTTTAAAATAGATAAATAAAACAAATAAATAAATAAATGGTGTTTTAATTATTCCAAATCATCCAATTTATGTCAAACTGAGTTTACATATAAGGCTACAGCATTGTACTGGACATTATTTGTGTATCTTTAATCCACAGGCGTTGTTGGACGTTTATCTCCTGGACAATATTGATGAAGCTGCCAAACATGCAATTGTATCCTTCATGATTTAAATATGCACTTCCAAAGTTATACCTAAGTCAGCCTTCACCATTTCCACTATTTTTCATAAACTCAGCTTTTAATTTGCAGCCATTATCGCCAATAAGGTTTTAAGAGGTGGGGATGAAAAAAGTGTTTTCAGAGTTTTTAAATTATGTAATAAATAAATTTATAAATTTATCATGTAAAAAAAGCTATTCACAAGATTCCAGATTTGGAAAATATTTACCTGTGTTTTTTATTCCATTTAACTATCAAATTTAAGTTTTATTTATCTAGTTTTATTGTGATAGAAAATAATAAACCCTCCCAGGAAACAGTTGGAATAAATTAAGCCCACTCTTTTTATCAGCCTTGACCTATTGTCTCAGGTGATTTACCTGTTGCTGGATGTCATGTACTCCTTCCCCAATAAGGAGGGTGCATCAGTGAAGTCTTTCCCCACAGCTTTTGCCATCCCTATTGGACTGGTGAAACTAGTACAAGGCCTCTGGCTCCTTGACCATCATGACCACCAGGTTCTCACTGATTTACACACTTAAATGACACTTATTTTCTCTGAGATAAAAATTTGGATATAGAGGGATGTTAAAGGCAAAAGAGCCCTATTGTGTTAATGTATTGATGGAACTTGGTATGTGGATATTACTAACAATATTTACAGTTAGAAAAATTACAATTTTAAATACAACTATTACAGCCTCTTCTGTCTCTTTTGTACGATTCTCTCTCTCTGTTAGCTTGTAGCTCTTTCCAATGTAATTTCCCTCTCTGTTCTGATCAGAGTTCGTTTGAGCAGCTCCTGCATCCAGCTGCCTCTCAGTGTCAGTTTGAGTGGCAGCATGAGCGTGTCCTGCAAGCTCTCATGTGCCAGGGCCAGCATCCGGTGGCACTGCGATACTTCCATGCCACCAAGCCCCCGATTTCAACCACGTCCCAGGCCAAACTCTGCCTGTCTGTTCTGCTACACAACAGGTGAGAGTACACTCAGTAAAACTTGACCAAAACGTCGAAATGTGGACAAGAAAAAGGGCTTTGTTCCAAGAATAGCATGATGGAAATCCAATGCCAGCCTTTCACGTGTCTTGCCTTACCTTCATTAACCAGTCTGTGTGCACTTTCTGCAGGTGTCTCATAGAGGCTTGGTCCTTACTTCGGCAGCACTCTAATCGCCTCAACATGGGTGAGCTGCTGGGCTTCCTGTATGAGAGCTGCCAGGAGCTGGGCCTCACCAAGGAGCTCCTCAAACTTCCCCTGGGTAAATCTGAACAGGTAGGAGAGAGAGTGCTGCATTTTTCAAAACTCAGACTCTCCATAATTCTGCTTGTCGATTAATCTTTCTTTGTTTCTTTGGAATTTGAAATTAATCCCTAAAACTCATGTTTTTTTTGGGCTTGTGTTCCAGGAATGTTTGGAGAAGTTTCTCCAGGGAACAGGGGGTCTGCAAAACCGAGAACTACTAATGGTCCATTATCTTCAGCAGGCCAACTATATACCTGCTCTGCAGCTTAACCACAGCCTTACAATGAATCTGGTGGTAAGTTTGACACACACAATCGAAATATTACACCAGTTATCAAAGCATTATTTTGATATAAAATATGGGGATATTTATTTAAGTGTTCAGAATTCTGTGGCCATGTAATTATATAGAGAGAAGATGCTTGAATCCCATAAGATGAATTATCTTTCATTTTTGTTCTTAGAATGAGCGAGACCCAAAGCTTAAAGAACGATCCAATACCAGGAACTCTATATTGGATCAGTATGGCAAAGTTTTGCCCAGAGTCCAGAGGAAACTGGCAATGGAGAGAGCCAAGCCCTACCAGCCCTACTCCTACACCATCCACAGAGAAGGTAAGGTGGTGCTCAACTTGAATTTACTTCATCCATTACAATTAATGCCATGGTAACACGTTTTCACAGTGGGAAACAGCATCAAAAGGTTAAATGAAACTTCTTAAACTGCTGTGTTCCAGTGTCTCGGCCACAGCCACTGTCGACTATCACTAAGCGCTCTGCCAGCGAGAAGGTGATATCTCGGGCTGGATTTATCAACAATGTCCTGACCAAGATCGAGGAGGTTTGGTTAGGCAAAGGAGCAACACCACAGTCCTCCCCAGCCAAGAAGTGAGCAAAAAATACCAAAATTGCATCTTAAAGTGAATGATTTTTATTATTCTGACTTAATGTTTTCTAACCTTTATTTCAATTTGTTTTTTCCAGTCCCAGGTCAGCTGATATTCAGAGCCCCAGGCCCTCCTCTTCGGCTCTTCCTGATCCCTTCCTGGGAACACCCATCACCATGACCTCCAAACGAAAGTCAAGGTACTTTCACGAGTTCCAGTGAATGTTTGGTTTAATAGCTCGCTATTTTTACTGTCTTTGTTCCTCCGGTGCAGGACCGTTTAATCAGTGTTTTTGAATATTGACACATTTACCATAACATGACGTCAGAAGAACAATTTGATCTACAATGTCAAAATTATATGTTAAAATTTCCTCTGAACCAGAAACTGAGTAAATGATTCTAAAATAATTCAATTTAAAGGGTATAAGTCAAATTTCCAAAGCACTGATATACTGTTATATTTAGAGAGACCTCACATTGACAAACTCTGTTAAGCCATATTATGGGACTGGAAAATCAATTTTTATCTCATACCTCATATATGTTAGGTGTATGAAATATTTAACTTTGGAAAAAAATGCATGTAAATCATCTTTTTTGTTTTTTTTTTAAATTCAAAAACTTATAAAAAAGTGCTACTTCCAGCTTCCAGCTTAGTGTTGTATTAAGTTGTTGGCTGTATAAACTCTGCGCAAATATACAAATGTTAATATTAATTTTCCATGAGATGCTGAATGAATGCAAAGCCCAGTTTCTTTAAGACAGCATTTTAAAATCATGCATGCTGTGCATTCCTGCCTCTTTAATGTGACCCAGGCTGTTGGATTTGGTGGTTCACCCCTCCTGTCAGGGCTCTCAGCCTCTTCTCAGCCCCCCCAGACCTCCCAGCTCCTGGGTTTCTCCAAAGAGCATCAGCAAAGCTCCTGAACTCAGTCTATTGCAAACACCGCAGGTCGTCAAGGTGAGCAGACAAATGTGGAATTTTTTTTCTGTTTGTTTTGAAGCAATTAAAAAAAGTTGGTAATTGATTGACTGTTTGACTGACATTTACCTTGTTTAAATATCCAAAGAAGTAATATCTGTATAAACTGTATATTTATAAATGTTGTTTATATAGATTTTATTTTCTCAGTAGTTGACTCTGTATTTTTGGGGTACTTTGTTATTTTGTTGCCTAAACTTCGTGGGTCTTGTCCTCTCAGCGAGCTCGGGCCTTGGCTGCCTCTGGACAGGTGTTCTCTGCCTTCACCCCCCAGTCCATCCTTCGCAGCAGCCTGAGGCCCACACCCGTTGCCACCCCTTCTGCTTCTCCAGGGCGCTCCATCACCCCTCCACTCCGCAACAAAGAGAACCGCATCACCTTCATTGAAGAGGAGGAACCTCCTGAACCAGAGAATGGCCTCCAATGGACCAATGGGGTAAAACCAAGTATTATTTTGTTTCGTTTTGTTTTCCTGGTATATTAGAAGAGTTATAGTTACTATTTGGTGTTTGTGTGCTGATATCAGAGTATATAACTTACTAATACCGCATAGTATGCACAGTGGGCAAAAATATAGCAGCAAGCTTTATAAATTGTATAAATTTCCTGCTAAGTCCCACCCTTGGCAACAGCTTTCTATTGATAGTGGTCATGTTTTTTACCAATGTTGCCCATAGTAGAATTTTGCAGCACAGTCCAGTAGTGTTGAATACCAAATTTGGTATTGATACATTCAGATTCCAAACAGTATATGTCACTTCATTTTTTATTTTTTTATTCATTTATTTTTTCAAATCATGCAAATTAGGTAAAACTTTGTTTGGACTTTTGGTTTGGTTCGAGTGACATGGCCTTTCAAAAATTGCATTTTTGGACCTTAATTTCAGTGCCACCATCTGATGGACTGGGCAAATATTTCTTGAAAAGCGTTAGCACATATTTTCCACTTAATGGGCCAAGTTTTATGTTTCTGGCTCATTCCAGTTCTTTGCAATTTGAGCTGCAGCTTTTCTTCATCATATTCTGCTGATTTTCTCTTTATAATAAAATGAGTTTTCCAATCCTCTTTGGAACTGCTTTCCTCTCTAGATGGCAGCAGACAGTGAGATTGGCTTGCTGACCAGAGGCTCCATGCTGACCAAAACCTGGTTGTCACAGCCTGCCGAGGAGGAAGAGGATCGAGATGAGGAAAGGGAACAACCTCACGTGAAGTTCTTGCCTCCTGAAGATGGTGTTCCCTCACCAGAGCTTAGATGTACTGAGAGCGAGTCATCCTCCGTCAATGAAGTCGCTGTAGAAACCAGACCATCAGATGCAACAAAAGCACGAATTAACCTGAGCTTTGACACCAGTCAGACATCTGTCCAGTCAACAGACACCACCTTAGAGTACTATGATGCACCTATGTCGGTAGAAGGGGAAGTAGAGAAGGGGTACACAGCCACAGAGAAGGATGAGGAGATAGTGACACTGAATATCCAAGCCTCTCCTGAAAAGGAAAAGCCCTTACCAACCGCTGAGCAAACCATCGTCCTGACATTAGAGAACAGAGAAAAGGAAGAAGAGGAGGTGAAGAAAAACGAAACATTCAAAGACGTCATGGAGATCGGTCTTGAAAACGCTAATGATGAAGATCAGTCTGAAAAGGAGGGTGATGAGGATTTTGAGTCAAGTAGCAGAAAAGAAAATGCTGCAACTCTTGACCATGAGGAGATACTCAGTCGGAGTCAAGGTAATTTCTTTGCAGAATTGCCCTGTTTCTCTGTGACTTATTATTAGAGGTCAGTTGTTTCACACCAGTACTGCACAGCACCAAAATCCTAAGACATGTCGCATTGTCTGGTATTAAATTAATAACCTTTAATTTTTGAAAATTATAGTAGGTAAGTAATTAAAGAATGCATTATTCATGAGTTTTGCTACACCTGACTAAAACATTTTGTTTGCCACTAGTTTGTGACCAGGTAACTGAGAGCACAGACTCTGGTGCTGGGGTCGAGTCTCGGGATCAAGAAGCGACAGCCATTGAACAGGATGTCCTGCAGAAGGCCACTGAAATCACAGTGTTAACAGAGCATCTGGAACCATCTGGAGCCACCGAACCCACAAATGAACCAGAGGAGGGTCTGGATCAATCAACAGGTCCTTTCTTAAATGATGCATTTCTACTGTAAAAGTTCCAAGACATTACCAGATCATTTTAGACAAGACTGTTGTGATTTAACATATAGACAGCACTGTGGGGAAAAAAAACTTTCTTCTTCTTAATGTGAATACACAAGTAAGTGAAGTGTGAAAATGTGGATTTTAGTTCCCTGTTCTGTTATTTGCAATAATGATTTGACACACCGTTGTTAGCAGTTACGTTGATATTGACATAGTACTGGTGCTGATTTGCTTACTGTTACATGCAGGTGTTTAAAAAAAAAAAAAGAAAGAAAGAAAGGAAAAAAGATGACTGATTCATTTTTGCGTTGTTGGCCAGCAGATCTGACAGAGTTTGTACAGCAACATCTGTTTGGCAGCGATATGTCTCCTCCACTCACCCGCACAGGCATCCACAACGCATCGCGAGTGCAGATGTCATTCAACAGGTATGTACCTTTTCAGTGAGTATGATCATTTGAATTGAAGATCTAAAAATATTTTCAGCTTCTTATCTGGTAACTGTTTTATTTTGGGCAAGTTACAAATACCAATCACTCTCCTTTCTCTCAGTGAGTCACTAGGTCTGGTTGAAGAGGAGGAGCTGGCAGCTAAGGAAGCTCCCCCGGTTTTCACCAGCCAGAAATCTAACGCCTCTGTTACATCCTCTGAGCCAACTGGCACAGACTCCCACTGTGAGGAAGATATTATGCCCACAGACAATAACACTGATGCTCCTAATGTTACAGCTTAATTTTACCGACATTTTCTCACACGCCTGCACTTTTCTGTTTTTCTTTTTATCTCATAGCTGTTGTGAGTGTTAATGATAGTGAAGAACTTTCTAGCCCTGTGTCTGAGGAAGAAGAAGAAGAAGAAGAAGATGAGGAGGAGGAGGAGGAGGAGGAGGAAGAGGAGGAGGAGGAGTCTTGTCAAGCTGAGGAGGAGGAGGAGGAAGAGGAAGAAGAAGAAGAGGGGGAGGAGGACTTAAGCTGAGGAGGAGGAGGAGTCTTGTCAAGCTGAGGAGGAGGAGGAGTCTTGTCAAGCTGAGGAGGAGGAGGAGGAAGAGGAGGAGGAGGAGGAGGAGGAGGAGGAGGAGGAGTCTTGTCAAGCTGAGGAGGAGGAGGAGTCTTGTCAAGCTGAGGAGGAGGAGGAGTCTTGTCAAGCTGAGGAGGAGGAGGAGTCTTGTCAAGCTGAGGAGGAGGAGGAGGAGGAGTCTTGTCAAGCTGAGGAGGAGGAGGAGTCTTGTCAAGCTGAGGAGGAGGAGGAGGAGGAGTCTTGTCAAGCTGAGGAGGAGGAGGAGTCTTGTCAAGCTGAGGAGGAGGAGGAGGAGGAGGAGGAGTCTTGTCAAGCTGAGGAGGAGGAGGAGGAGGAGGAGGAGTCTTGTCAAGCTGAGGAGGAGGAGGAGTCTTGTCAAGCTGAGGAGGAGGAGGAGGAAGAGGAGGAGGAGGAGGAGGAAGAGGAGGAGGAGGAGGAAGAGGAGGAGGAGGAGGAGGAGGAGGAGTCTTGTCAAGCTGAGGAGGAGGAGGAGGAAGAGGAGGAGGAGGAGTCTTGTCAAGCTGAGGAGGAGGAGGAGGAGGAGTCTTGTCAAGCTGAGGAGGAGGAGGAGTCTTGTCAAGCTGAGGAGGAGGAGGAGGAGGAGGAGGAGGAGGAAGAGGAGGAGGAGGAGGAAGAGGAGGAGGAGGAGGAAGAGGAGGAGGAGGAGGAGTCTTGTCAAGCTGAGGAGGAGGAGGAGTCTTGTCAAGCTGAGGAGGAGGAGGAGGAGTCTTGTCAAGCTGAGGAGGAGGAGGAGGAGTCTTGTCAAGCTGAGGAGGAGGAGGAAGAGGAGGAGGAGGAGTCTTGTCAAGCTGAGGAGGAGGAGGAGGAGGAAGAGGGGGAGGAGGAGGAAGAGGAGGAGGAGGAGGAAGAGGAGGAGGAGGAGGAGGAGGAAGAGGAGGAGGAGGAGTCTTGTCAAGCTGAGGAGGAGGAGGAGTCTTGTCAAGCTGAGGAGGAGGAGGAGGAAGAGGAGCAGAAGGATTCTGAGTTGGTAACGCTGGCTGAAGATGACAAACCTGCAGCTCTTTCTGCACCAGTTTCAGTGGGAGAACTCTCACCAGTCGTGGATGATGAAGACTCTGTGGTAAAGAAAGATGTGGCTGATGAGGACTTGGAAGAGGGGGAGGGTAAACCAAAACCCGCAGAGGACCAGGAAGGTCCCGAAGAGAACGGGCCTGTTAATACAGACACAGAGAGTGTAACCAGTGCAGAGATGGTCCCTGCTGTGGAGGAGCAGCCGCAGGACTGTGGAGCCTTAACAAAGACAGAAGAGGATGACACAGAAGAAATTACAAAAAGGAGGACAAGGGGAAGACCGAGAAAAGATGTTGAAAAAATTGTTGAAGAGAAACCCGTGGAGCAGGTCTTGAGCTCAGATAGCAACCCAGAGGAACAGCCTGTACCACAGACCCCTAGTTCTCAGAGGAAAAAGGCTCCTTCCACCCCAACACGAAGAACCGCGAGAAAGAACAGGACCGTTACTTTTATCTCTCCTCTCCCAGAGGAAGCAGAGGAGCCAGAGAAGGGTTTGAAAGTAGATGAGGGAGAGACAGGCACCCTGGAGGTCCCTGCCTCACCCAGTCACACACCCAGAAAAAGTAGACAGAACAAAGAAATCAAAGCCAGCACACCTCGAAGAAGTGCCCGCAAAGCTCAGTCAGAGAGTCTTAAGGACAAGTTTGAAGAAGGGCAGGCCGCAGATAACAATACCACAGCTCAATCAACCCCCAAGGCCTCTTCACCAGCCAGACGACGAGTTTCCCAGAGGGCCACTTCAACAAGGACCAGCCAACGGACCCGGACTGGCAGTGAGGAGTTGTTTGCAGCCACAGAGGATGAAATCAAAGAGGGGGAGGACGACCAAGAGGAGGTGGTCACACACATAAAAACTGGTCAACGAACAAGATCCAGAACTCTCACACCCGCCAAACGTGGGACCACTCCAAGGAGGTCTAGCAGAAGGATTTTGAACAGCAGCGAGGTAGAGTCAACACCGTTGGAGATCTTGAAAGAGGAGGGGGAACAGGACGAAGTCTTTGCTCCCCCTGTCAAACGCAGATCCAGGAGTATGAAGATGGAGCTGCCAGAGACGCAGTCGGTCCTGCTGGAGGAGGAGGGGGACAAAAAACAGCAACTTTCCAGCCCTGGCAGGACGACTCGACAGTCCAACCGGGGTACTGTAAATGCTTATCCACAGGTAATGATTGGATTTTCATTTTTTTATTTTTTTGTTTTGGGGAATTTTTCTTTTTTCTCTTTTTTAAATATTGATTTTAAATAAACTGAAACTGCTGTAGATAACAAAAGAGTTTATCTCATTGACATAACGTATATGCATAATGTAAAGCCACAAAGATCTTGACATTCGCCATCATCTTTTGTTGACACATATTAAGCTACTTTTGTTTGATGTTAGCTTTCAAGCGACTTTTATCTGCATGATGTTTGAGACAGGGCATTCCATATTATGCTTTTTCCTCAGTGTAATTTTATTTATTTTATTTTTTTCACAAGTGATTATTATGCACGTGCCACTCATTATCCCCTGTTACTTGTTGGAAAATCATATTCATCCATTGTTGATCATCGATGGTATCTAACACTCCCAGGTGAAACTGGTTCCTGTTTCACTTCCTCAGAGCACAAAAAAGACAAGACGAGAGACAATTACTGAAAACATAAAAGAAAGTGAAGATCTACTTGAGTCTGAACTAAACAGCAACGCTAGTCGCACTAACTCCCGTCGACCAACCAGGAGCAAACTCTGGGACCACCCTGAGGAAGATCTTCCCTTACTGGACTCTCCGTTGGAGGTGGATTCTGAAACCCCTGTCGCAGACGCCCTTATCAAGAGGCTCCAGGATGAGGAAGAGAAGCAGGAAGGTATGTACAAAGCCTCTGCCTTTGGACTGAAAATAGAGCTGTGTTTGATTAAAAATGAAAAAAAATGGGTTACATTCTGTGAGAAGTATATATGATATATAGTAAAATACAGAATTGGACATGTGTGGATACAGATGTTTTAAAAGAGTATCTCTTTGCTAAATTACAGGAGGAGCAGTTATTTCAAAGATGGTGAGAGCCAGCAAGAGGAGCATGAAGTCGGCGGCGGAGCAGGATCACCCGCTACCTGCCGAAGGCGGCCTGGTCCCTCACTCAAACGAGGACGATTCCAGTCCAGGCGAGCATTCGTTCATCTACTCTCCCTCACGAAGAAGGACAAGAGGTGAGCTCAGTATCAGTTTATGCATATTTACATCCATCCATCCATCCTTCCTTAATAATTCTAACGCTGTGTTGTGTTTGTGTGTCAGGCCGCAGAGCAGAGTCTCCTGGCCCAAGTGAAGAGTCTGCAGTGCCTGCCACGCGCAGCAGGAGGAGAGCCAAGGATGATGCTCCTCAGGTGAGGGCTTTTAGTGTGGAATAATCTGAACACAATTAGTCTGTAGGTCAGTTCTTCAAAAGTGTAACCAATGGGTTTGTCTTTAATCGATTCCTGCTCAAGAATTAAGAATTTGAATGAATACAGTAATCTTATGTTAAAACTAATTTTGAATAAGACCACTGTGATGCCATACTAGCTAACTGTATGAAAATCAGTTGCAGTGTAGTAATTGCAGTGTCACTTTTTTTAAATTACTTTGTGGTTAGTGCAATCGGTTTTTATACACTCATCCATCTTCTATCCATTAACAGCATTTGAAACAGGATATTTGACACAGTGCAGACAGAACTGCTCTGAAATATCTCTGGAATAAAGCTTCCATTAAGAAAAAATAAAATTATTATTAATAATCATATTGATAATGAGGAAGATATAATAAAGGGGATGGTCTTTAAAAAAAAAACAATTTTTCCCCTTTTTCTTTTTTCCAGGACACAGTTACTTCCGAAGAAGAAAAAGTGGAAGTAGAAATGGCAGCAGCTGTTTCTAAAAGCAGAAAAACAGGAAAACGAACAGCCAAGTAAGTTTTTTTTTTTTTCTTCTCCATTTATTAAAATAAATAAATAAATAAATAAATAAATCCCACACTGAAGCCACTACCAAGGAATGCTTAGTTTTAACAACTAAAAATTATTTTAGTTTGCTGTTATTTGTCTTAAAAAGCTTGTGAGAGTTTAATCTGTGATTTATTTATTTTTCTTCCTCATTTCTTGCTTGAACTTTCTCCATCTTCAGATCCAAAGGCATTCCAGTGCCACCCCCCGCAGCAGAGGTGGACCTGATCTCGCCTCTGCCCAGCCCAGCCGATGTGCTCCCGCGAAGGCAGAAGAGGATTAAAGAAGCAGAGGCCCCTACCTCGAGCATGAACCTTCGACGCAAACGCATAATGGACAGCGTTTTCACAAAACCCGTCACACGCAGGAAGAAACTGTAAGGAGGTCGGTGGTGGCTCCAGATGGCGAACCTCAGACAACGACATCAAGATCCGAAACAAGTCTGAAGGAGCTGTCGAATAAAAACGAATGCCTAAACACAAGAGGAGGTTCTGAAATGCCTGAGAGCACTACACTTGTCTTTGTATATTGACTTCCCTGATGGACAATAAAATAAAAGCAATGAGAGGACTATATTTTTGGAGTTTACATGTCCAGCTTGTACTAACTTGATTTCACTTGATATTGTATCTGTGGCCATTTTGTGATGCTCGTTGTAATCGGCTTAATTCTCTGAGCACAGAATGGCATAAAGGAAAGCAATCAGTGTGGGTTTTTAGAAGCTGCCCTTAATAGAACCAGAGTCTGAGCTGAACCTGCCTTTGATAAAGAGGTTTTATTTACATTCTTTTATCCTTTTTTTTTTCCTGTTTACTTTTAAGAGTTCAAGGCCTGCTGTTTTTTCTATTTAAGAAGAAACAACCCACCCAGTGGAGATGGAATATTTCTACTGATAAATTTGTATATAGTCTTTTGCTATGTTCCAAATAAAGTTAATAAATAAATCCTAAAGAATTATGTTCATTTGAAGTTTTAATTGTTTCAAATGCATTTGATCATCCAATCAGACTACCTATGCCACGGTCTTAAAACTTCAGTTGATTTGGTCAGTCTTCTGTGAGAGGCATAGACTTATACACTATTACCAACAGAATTGGACTGTTTTTGTATGTCATGTATGTCATTGGGACGTTCTATATTGTGAAAGACGGGGGAAGAAAACTTGCACAGCGTTTTGAAGTTGTTAAACTTGTTTTGGGACATGTTCATAGGCTTGTTCAATTAAATTAATGGCAACCACCATCTGACACATAGGCTATTTTCTGATGAATGTATGTAGAATGTCTTATTTTTGATGATGCTCTTTGATAAACATGGAAAAGCTTGGATACCTCTCTACTCTGTTGTTGAGTGATTGTCTCAAGTCAGTTTCTTATATGCATGTGTTAGTTTGGTGTTAAGATGGAGGAGCTGTATCACATGGCCTTTTTCTCTCCGTCTACCAGATGCGCAGTCAATCACTTGAAAGGAGCTTCCAGTCTCTATCCTGATATCTGACATCCATGGAACTCAAAGTTGGAATAGGAATCTTCTAATTGTCACGGCATGTTATGGCTCATATCAGAGATGTAGCTGTTGGAGGAAAGTCTGATTCCAGAGAAAGTTGCTGAAATGTTGACATGAATGTAGCAGTAAACACTTGCAACTGACCGGTGTAAATTTGACTCCGGTTTCTCAGGGTACTGCCTCTACTCAATTATTGAAAGAGGTAGACAAAGCCGGATTCACTTTCAACTTATCTCCACTGCTCCACTTCATTTTCAAATCAACAGGGGAATAAAGTAAATTTAAAAGGAAGTTAATTCTCTCCATATTTAATTCTGATAATCACATTTAACAATTATTGAGTGGCCATGCTTCCGGTTCATGTTTGATTTTTAGTCTGAAGTAGTGTCTACTACACATTACTTCCTAATTTAGTTTATACCATAATGTTTAGAGTCATGCACATTTTAGCATGAAAACAATGTTTTGCGTTATGTTTTCAGTAAAACCCTGTGAGGCATTTCCCAGGAGGCCAGTGTGTACGCCATTGTCCGCGTCACTGCCCTAAATGTGTCTGTCAGTGTAACTCGACCATGCACTGTGATATGGAGTGAGCTGATCACTCACCCTGCATGCTGATAATGAGAGCTCAAGCCTCAGACATGCAAAGCCAGGACTGTGTCAAAGTGGCCGTCAGAGTCCGACCGTTCAACAAGGTCAGTGTGAAGTCAATTTGTAGAGTATGTACAATTCCACTTTTTAAATCTGTCATCCATTTGTTATTTTTTGCATCTCTCTGTTATTTATCAACCTGCTGGTTTCTGGTTCCTGATATATATATGTACACATATATATGGATTAAGATATACTTTATTCCTGCAGTGTGACATACACAGACATATTACAATATACTGCCATATAGTATTAGTGTTTGCAAGGCAGCATGGATATTTACCAATAAACTGGTGAAGATGATTTGACCTCATACACATCAATTGCTTTTCTAAATAAGACAGTGAACAAAATGCAGTTTAACTTCGAGCACAAAACTGTAAAACATCTGCAAGTAAAACAGATGAAATGTTTAGAATAAAATGACCACATCGACCATGTAAAGAAAGTTAGTAACTATGGTGATCCTTGAATTCTCCTCTCGCTGCCCATCTTCCTCCTTCCCACATTCAGAGAGAGAGGGATGCCGGCAGCCACTGTGTTGTCTCCATGGTGTCGAGCTCCATCACCATCCAGGACCCACGTGACTCTCAGAACCGACGCTCGTTCTGCTTTGACTACGCCTACTGGTCCCACAGTGGCTTCGCACGGGACCGCAGTGGCCTGTACGTGCCTGAAGAGCCAGGGGGACGGTACGCTGACCAGGTCAGCATCCGGGGCAACCTGGTAGAAAAGGGAGAGAATTGGTGCAGTCGTTACAACCAGCATGTAGGAGCATTGTGTTTGGGTCTTGTGTTACATAAATATGTATTTCAGCATGTTATTTGTCCCCAGGACAGTGTGTTCCAGGACCTAGGAGAAGGAATACTGGAGAACGCGCTGCAGGTAACTTGGCCTACATGGAGAATTTTCAGGTTGTAATGTCAGTTCTAATAGTGAATGTTCTGAAACAATTTGTACAGGGCTACAATGCCACACTGCTGGCCTACGGGCAGACCGGCTCTGGGAAGAGTTACTCAATGGTGGGCTATGGGCCGAACAAAGGCCTGGTGCCTAAACTCTGTGACCGTCTGTTTGGAGCCATTAGAGAGAACCAGGATACCAGACAGTGTCAGGTGGAGTGTGTGTGTGTGTGTGTGTGTGTGGCTTTTTCAGTTCATCATTATTTACCAGTACACAGTGTCATGTTGGAGTGTGTGGCGATTATTGTGAAACTCCATCTAAATGTCTTTTTTGTCCACGTCCACACAGGTCTTTTTCAGTATGATCGAAATCTATAATGAGCAGGTAAAAGTGGCAGCAGTAAGCAGCTACTTCAGTGTTGTCTTTCTTCATTGTGGGTTACTTTTTTTTCATCTTTTAACTCCAGCTACTTTTACAGCATCTTTTTTGGGTATCATCCCTTTCTCCGTATAACCCGTCCCTGTCCAGGTAGTTGACCTGCTGTCCCGAGGGTCTCGTACTCCAGGGGGGCTCAGAATTAGAGAGGAGCAGCAAAGAGGCTTCTACGTGGAGGGTCTCCGTACAGTCCCCTGTGACAGTGCAGCACAGGTAGAGAGATGGATGGAAAATATATGCAGAGAGGAAAAAAGCCTCTACACACAGAGACAAAAAAAATGTGAGACTGTGGAGGGAAACGTGAAACACGTAAAAAATATTATCTTGTAAATGTTTCTGTAGGTGGAGCAGTTGATGGAGCAGGGAACCAGGACTCGAACCACGGCTGCCACTCACATGAATGCCAACAGTAGTCGCTCACACATGCTGATTGTCCTCCAGCTCAAACAGGTACTGTAAAGGTCCACTTACTCAGTTTCATTTTGAATCCGATCAGATAATACAGAGCTACTGCAAAACTATCACGATTCATTTTTGTTCAGGTTTCAACTGACTCAGTCCTTCAGATAACTCTTAACAAAATGAAAACACGTTCAAAATAGTATTATTCCAAGCTAATCTCAACATTTCTGATCATTAGCGATGGATCTTGTTTTTCAAAATGGTTTTCCTATCCACTCATATCGTTGATTGCCTCCAAATGCATCTCTCAACAATGTTTTGATGCGATTTACATGTGTAAGGGTGTCTCTGTACAGTATTATAGGTTGGTATTCTGTTTTCAGGTGTCCTCTGACATTCTCTGTTATAGTTACTGTGCCTCCCTCTTAGATCTTCTCCAAAGAGAGCATCACAAAGCAGTCCAACATCAATCTAGTGGACCTGGCTGGCAGTGAGCGCCAGCGGTCCTCGGGGTCAGAGGCCGACAGACTCAAAGAGGGCACAGCCATCAACCTGAGCCTCACCACCCTGGGCAATGTCATTAGGTAGACCTGCTTTTTAATTTGATTTTTTTTTCTTTTACAGAGTTTATCAGCATCCTGCTCATTCTCTCGTCTCATCTCCCCCAGCTCTCTTGCTGATATGGCCTTAGGGAAGAAGGTCGTCCACATTCCTTACAGAGACTCGGTTCTTACCAAGTTGCTGCAGTCTGCACTGGGGGGCAACAGTCGCACTGTTATGGTAACGGAGACTGACATAGCACCGGTCCTAGCATTTGACGTTCAATCTTGGTTATTTCTAATTTTTAAAAATGTGAACAATTTTCAAGATTGCCACATTGAGCCCTGCTGATATCTGCTACGAGGAGTCTCTCTCAACCCTGCGCTATGCTGAGAGGTACAACAAAACATTCATCCAGTATCATAGGTCACTCTGTTCCCCATTCACGCCCCCACAACCCCCCGCCTCCTCCTCCTCCTCAGGGCAAAGCGTATCCAGAACCGGGCGGTGGTGAACGAGAGCCCCACCGAGCGTCTGGTCAAAGAGCTGAAGGCCGAAAACGCCAGACTGCTTCAACGGCTGAGCCGGCTGGGCCAGGAGGGACGCAGAGCCAACGACGAGACCAGTAGGGATCACTGTTATAATAGACCTGAACAGAGGTCGGTGGGCGAGGGCCGGAGGGGTCAGCAAGCCTGTTTGTGTGTTTAGAGGAGCTTCGTCAGCTGCTGACCCACAATGAGCTCCAGATCAGAGCCATTCAGACCCTGTGGGAACAACACCTGCAGGAGGCACTGAAGGACTGGGAGCAGCAGTACGCTAATATCACACAGGTACACTTGTGCTCACACACATACACATAAACAACCCGAGACGAGCTTGGGGAAAACACAGGACGCGGGACGTTGATGCGCTGTGGCAGTTTAGCGTGTGATAAAAACACCCTTGCACACATGCAACGTCTCTCACTGGCAGGAGAGGAGGATGATGCAGATGCATCCCTACATCCTGAACATCAACGAGGACGCTCAGCTGTCTGGGGTGGTCAAGCTTTTCATCCAGGAGGGTGAGGCTGTCTGCATCTCTCTCTCTCTCTGTGTCAGATGAATGTACCACACCCTCCTTCACTTTACCTTTGAGAGCGAGGTGTATGGGATCGGATCGGCCTATTTTTTGGTTAGTTTTAGTCCTAGTGTCATTTTTGCTGTTTTGTGTTGCAGGTGAATGGGACATCGGCCTGAGCGACTCCTCTCCAAGGTCCATCTCTATCAAGGGCCTAGGGTGAGTTTTCATCATTTCGAGATCACATCAGGGAACAAGAGAACATCACAAACCCAGTGCAAGTACAGCGAGAGTAGAGGCATGAATCTTTCTATGCATGACTTGAATAACTTAATTGAATGACGGTCTCCTCTTAATGCTCTCCTTCATTCCACCACCGGTGCATGCTGGGAAAGGCTGCAGTGAATGTAGACTTGTCTGAGAACATAGTAATGTTGAGATGCAGGCATCTGTCTCCGTGGGGTCTGTACACACTCATGGATGTGTGTATATGTATGTGAGTTTGTGTGTGTGTGTGTTAGGATCCAGGAGCGTCATGCTGTGTTCAGCAACGAACAGCGTCGGGTAACGCTCACCCCGTTGCGGGGGTCAAAGGTCATTGTCAACGGCCATGCCGTTTCCCAGACTGTTGAGCTGCAGCACTTGGTGGGTCTCAACATAAACACAGACATTATGCTGTGACTGCATGATGAGCTGCTAGAAACCACACACAGACTATTTTACTCCCTCTCTCCCTCCCCGTCTCCTTCTAGGACCGTCTCATTCTGGGTTCCAGCTGCACCTACCTGTTCATTGGCTATCCGTCTGAGAGGGGCGGGGATGACTGGAACCGCTACGACTACGACTACTTCCAGTCTGAACTGGCTGCTGCTGAGGGAATCCACTTGGGTGAGTGGGAGCCTCTGGAAGCAGCAACCGGAAGTAACGGGAGATTAGTTCTTTGGAGAAGACGTGTCTGATATTATTCATGCACCTGTGTTTAGGCGAGGCCAGCGCTGGGTCCAGTCAGACAGATCCCAGTCTGTTGGCCATTTTCTACAGCTACATCAAACTGATGCCCATGGTGGCTGAAGCCAACCAGATGAGCCAGGAGCTGAAAAAGGTAAACTGCAGTAAAATGTTTTTTCTCTCTGCTTTTTATGAAACTTAAGGAAGTGGACTACCTGTCTGGTTAATATGTTCCTACTGGAGGCCACTATGTTAGTAAATAAATATTTTTGTGTCTTATGGTCCCTTGTGATCATGGTTCTTTATTAAATACGAATGAACAGCTGCTCTTTATTGTCCGCCATGTTTGTAGGGGGTGGAGTTTAAGCTGGAGATCAAGAATTTGGCGCTCTCGGATTCAAGAGGCCACGACCTGGAGAAAAAGACTGTTGTCAGAGTCATCTCAATGGGAACAAAACAGGTCGTCTCTAGCTCTCTTGCTATCTCTCTCTTGTGTATACATTTGCCTTCTTTTAACTCCTGCTTCAACTTAGGTCTGTGTTTGGGCCTTGAGTTTTTGTTTCTTTGTATTAAGTACTTTCCTGCTCCCTCCCCAGGTATGGATGTGGTCCAAGGCCAAGTTTGTGAACCGTAAATTCCTGATGGAAGAAGTCTACCAGCAGCATCAGGCCGAGCAGAGTGGAGTCAGTGTAAGTAAACGCAATGACTTTTGTGCAAGTTTTTTTTTTAATTTAGTTAGAGAACATTTACAAAGCAGCAGAAAATTTAGCATTTTTGCTGTCCCTTATTTTGTGTTGTGGGAAATTAGTGAACCTAAAAATTTTCAGCATGGCTTAAAAGCAAAACAAACAGAAACGGTAAGAGATTCTATACATAGGGGATCTGCAGATGTCTGAGAAATTGACTCAACCTGCGATGTATTAATTTTTTTGTGACAAAGATAACATTAAATAAAGGTGAGGCAGTAGAGGAGACTCATAACTCCAAAATTTACAAAATCATAGTGTCATATCTCACAGTGCTTTGTGATTAATATTGAAATCTGCAATAAAGTTTTACATCAACACATTAGCGAGCTTTGCCACTAACAGGTTTACATTTCTAAGCGGTACCAATTTTTAATGCTCGTTCCGTCTTTGGTTCCTGCTGTCAGAGAGTAGAGGGGTTTCCTACAGCTGCGTTACCCAGAGATAAAGACCCGTTCTGGGATCCAGTGGAGCCTCTGCTCCTAGGTACCGCTCACCTCTGGCTTCAGTCTCTGGCCTTCCGCATCCCTCTGGAAGAGCAACTGGAGGTACAACCACAGAGAATACTGTATACATACACACGCACGTCCCCAACGGACAGTATCGTTAGATGGTAGGTACGTAAGTAGAGAGTGATGACTGGCTGATAATGTCTGTCTTCAGGTGTTGGGGTCAGAGGGCACGGAGGAGGCTATTCTACAAGCACAGCTTGTACCCTGTAACTCCACTGGACTGTATGACATGCAAACGCACACACATACACACATTGTAAGTAGTCCTAATATACACGCATCGATACTGTATATAAGTAAATAATCTTTCTCTCTTTCCAGCCCACTTGGTGAAGATGACATCCTGATCGACCCGTCTGAGTTATTGGGCCGACGAATGGACTTCCAGCTGGTCCTGGAACAGTGTTTTGGCCTTCACTGGATCAGAGAGGCCCACAACAGAGGGGTTCAATTTGGGTGAGGCATATGTGATGACATATAGGAGACTGAGGAGAGTCTGAAGTGTGGGGAGAGTGTAGAGGAGTCCAACAATAAATCATGACCCAGGAGCTGGAGGTGAAGATAGGGTAAAGCAGAACGTGTAAGCAGAGTTAAACAGGAGCTAAGTGTAATTTTAATATTTGTTAATGACACAGGCGTGTTTTCAAAGGTGCGAAGGATTGAGAGTAAAGTCTCATGATAGACGGGAAACATCACTTTCCTCCGGATACATGTGGCAAGAACCGAGATACTGTCCTTTTTCTCCTTTGTTCCTCTTTTCCTCCACTTAGTTTCAGGTTATTTGACTGCAGCCAACCTCTCTACACTCCAGCTGTGTGGCACAACTTCAACCCTCTGTTGGATCACAGAGTCCAGTTCGCCTCCCTCCACACCTCCCAGCGTCTGCTGGACTACTTGCAGAGCAGCGCTCTTGTGCTGGAGCTCTGGGGCCTTCAAGGTGAGAATGAAGGAAAAGATGGATTCGTGGGCAAGGTCCTCAATAATTGTAACTATATTTTAGGCAGCCGAAAATGAAAGGAATCAGGTATCACCCTATCTCAGTGCTTTCCCCTCAGCTTTTGAAAATAGCAACGCAGTCAAAAGCATCATCAAAGCTGCTGATGGATGTAGCTTTTTTTTCCTCAGACGGTTGTACAGACTTGATGTCTTCTTTGGAGGGAGTGAGGATGACTACGGACGGTGTCTTTATCATCGACGAGGCAGACCCAGCAAACACTGCAGTGAGTTTGATACTGAGTCTGTGTACCTGCCTCACTAGTGATCTTTCCCTTTGGCCTGTTTCTAAATCTGGATACACAAAGATACAGAACTATGGAAGAGATTCATGGGCGGTGTAGTACATCATGCATTTACCTGACTGAGGATAAGTTGTAAGAGATTACAATCATACAGAAACTGTACTATTTTGTTTCTTTTTAAAGTTATTTTCCTGTAGGTTAGAATGGGAAATTCCTGGCAATTTCATTGCGTGGGCACAATGTCATTATTTCATCAAAGGACAATCAATGAGGCAATATTTATTTATAAATGTGTGTGTGTGTGTGTTGCAGCCTGTAAACTCTCCAGAGCTCAGCTGTTCAGTGAGAGCTCTTCAACAGGACTTGGAAGAACTCAAGAGCGTTAATGCTTCCCTGAGGAAAGAAAATCATAGTCTGAGAGAACAACTCAGCACAGCCAGGAATGGTAGCTATCACACATACACACCAAAGGCTGGGGTCAGCGTGTTTTCATCCCGGTGAACTGAAAACACAAGTTGAAAGTAGACTTTACATCATTGCTTGACATTTATCAGTTCATTTCTTCTAGCTCACGCACGCACCTTTCTCCCTCCTCGTCTCAGGTGGGGAGAGTGCTCGCAGCCGGTCGGTGCGTCCCAGCTGCGATGCGGAGTTTGCTCGTGCCCTCAAGGTTTTCTATCACAGTATGACCTCAGTCAGGGGTCAGCTACAGCGCCTACGCAGACACAGGCCCAGCGTATGTATCTGTGTCTGTCTGCAGACTAGTGAGCATTGCTATAGTAAGACTTTAATACAATAGACAGTGACATGCACACACACACTACCTTATTTTACTAGATTTGTGGGAACCCGTCACTGACATAATGTATTCCCTAGCCCCTTACCCCAAGCATCACAACTGAATTCCTGACCCCAACCCTAACCCTTAAAACAAGTCTTAACCCTCAAACTGCCATTTAAACCTATGGGATACAGCATTTTGAGTTGTGTATAGTTTAGGTTGGTTTTTATAGCACATGTTCTAGGCTGTTTCTAAACTATAGTATGTACGTTATGTGTTTGTCTGTTTTCCAGGAGGAGTCTGACCTACTGGGGCTCAGACTGTTCATAGATGAGCAAGGTCGTTTCCTGAGAGACTTCTCAGAGCAGCTGGAACAGAGCGTCTCCACACTCAAACAAGACGTAGCCGCCATTGTTCGCCGGAAACGAGAACGATCGGGAACCTGGTCTTGAATGAGTTACTGTTTACCGATTTTCACAGAGTATTAAGAAAGCGGATCTCACTGGTCAGTCTTTATTTTACAACAGGGCAGAGATTTCCAATGTGAAATGCGTAGGATGAAGACTATAAGTAGCTATTTCTAAGTGCTCAACAGTGTTAATCCTAAAACAACATTATGCCATTGTTGAAACCTGCTTAAGAAATTTTGTCGCTGAGCTGAATGTTTATGTCACTGATATTTGTGAGATCCTGTAGAAGCATAAGGGAAATGTGAAAAAGTTAAGATAAAAATTAGTCACTTTATTCTCTAGAACAGAGGGAATTCAGATGTTTTAAGCACTCAGCCATCAGGTATGGTGGCAAGATAAATCAGCAAGAATAAATATGCAACTCTGGCATTAACAGAATAAAAAAATCAACACAATAAAAAACATAAGCACTGATGTCTATAAAACGTTTATTAGACTGCATGTACAAGAGGTCATTACAGTCCGAAACTGCAAATAAATTAAAAGGTAAATACAGCTCAAGTTTCAGACTTCACAATATTATGTTTTTGAACCATCATTGATAATGTGTCATATTTTTAAGATACTGCAGTTCACTCAACTCCACTCACAGTTTGACATTATGACAGCATGACATCAAAAATCAAGAAGGCTCTCATTTCTGGTTGTGGGGGACTGATAAGAAGAATGAGATACTTCAACTGAGAGGAGGAGAGCTTTCCTCTTTCACTGTGTTGAGTTTAAAGATGTAGTATTTACCACAGCATCTCTCACTCTTAAGTCCAATTCAGAGGTAAAAGCACAACGGTTAATGTTTGTAAGTAATCACGACTTGCAACGGTACAGACAGTTGCTGTAGGTCCAAAAAAGATAAGTGTCGGCACATTTACATAAGGGAGAGGCAGAAGGCAGATGTGAGGCATAAGGACACAAAGTCTATGTACAACAGATAATGCAGGCAGACAAGTTGATCGTAGGCAGCTGGTCGCATGAAACTTCAAACAGGTGCAGAGAGGCAAACAAACCGACAGAGAAGGAGGGAGGCAGCAGTGAAAGGCCAGTGAATCAGCAAGGTACAAATGAACTGAAGAGGTAGAATGGAAAATCACAAAGCCAAGTGGGAGACAGACAGACAGCGAGCTAAAGATTTCCTACAATGCGTGTGTACTGTATGTGTGTTTGATCGAGGCTGAAGCCATGAGTCGATTTAAGTCCGTTTTGGTTTGAGTTATTTTTTAGTAAATCAGATTCTTCAGAAATAAGCACCATTGAGCCTAGGGACTATTTTTTACCTTTCAAAAAGCACCTGACAATGTGTGTGTGCGCATGCAGGTACAGAGAAGGCTGAAGGTATAGATGAGGTAGGTTAACTGGATCTTGAGGGAATGGGGAACAAAACTCAAATGATAGAAAAGCAGTGGCAATATACAAAGCCTGTGACATTTACTCAACATGTGTAAATAAATGTCAGAACATATAAACCATGACGATAGAATGCGTCTCTTTCTACAGTTTGCCAATTGTCTATATGGCTTTGGAAAAATTTGAGTTCTAAGCCTCAACAACATTAGCACACATGATCACAGAGCATGTACAGTAGCAGTTTAGGTAAATATTAAGTACACTGGTAGCACTTCCTTGCATTTTGGGCTGAGCTGGAATAACCTCTATGCATCTAAGTGTACAAGCATTATTCCAGTTCATTCCACACACCTCTCTGACAAAAACAAAAACCTTTTTACACTCTGGTAAAAAAAATAAAATAAATAAAAATAGAGCAGGGAATTGAAGTTTAAAACATATATGACCACTTGTGTCTCTATTTCTAACTCTCACGCTCTCTTACACACACACACACACACACGCACACACACACACACACCAAAGCTTACAGCAGCAGTGAGATGATTTTCACAGTAGAAAAACTAAAATTCACTAAACCACAGAGAGGTCCATGATGTTTCATTAGGCCCATATTTGTCAGTCTCTAAAGACACTCAAATATAAACATCATTCATCAAGAGCTACTGTCTAAGACAAAACAAAGATGGGGAATTATTATATCAGACTAAAATCAGAATGAAAAAAGTCAAGTTTCATGTGAGAAATTACAGAGGGAGAGGACAAACCATTTAAAATGATAAGAAAGGCAATACTTGCCACTGTTTACATATTTAACAATATTCATGTAGGTCCTGCAAGATGATGCAAGATCAATATTTGGAAGTAATGCCACTGTAGGATGAGTCACAATGCTCTCAAAACAGGTGTCCAACCTCCAAATCCAGGAATCACCCAGAGTAAACCTGCAGGAACCTGCAACCATTCTTGTCCTTGAGATTCACTGACTTCTCTTTTCACATTTTGTCAGTTTCTGTCAAGATACCAAAACTTTCCCTGAATAATGTCTTGAGAAGTCTCAGCCGAAGTCACCAAAGTCTGAGGAGGCAGACTTATTCTTGCTGGCTCAGCCTCTTTGAGTTGAGCAATTAGGGGTCAATGGCTGTGAAAATTCAAATAAGTAAACATACCTGTCCAGGTTCCAGTGAAACCTGACTGAATCCATAAAATATTGGTTATGTTCACTGACTGAACTGTGTAAGCCATTAGCCGCATATTTACCAACTGACCCGTGAGAGACTAACATCAAAAATCACCACCACAGCACTGGCACATTTTCCATCTTCATAGAGAAAAACTCTTGAACACTAACCAGACAAGTGTGTAATTTTCCTTTAGAAGGCATCGACAACTTGCAAAGTGTCCAAGCGACTATAATTTCCTATAAAATTCCTGACTTTGCTCAGGCACTGGTGCCGTCATTCTCAGCAACTCGGCTGTCACTTGCTGTGGTCCCGTGAGTGATGAGGGTCGGTGGGGCCTCAGATATGTCTCGCTGGCTGCTGTGCCTTGAGTGGCTGTCTATCTGATGGAGGCTGCTATGAGTGGAGAGCGGGTGGTCAAGATGTAGCATGCTACCATGGAAACTGCGCTCTTCGATGCCTTGGTAAACCATAGTATCGCTCCTGAGAGAGGAGGGAAGAGGAGAAAGACAGTGCGTTATCTGAGTCACACCATCTGACAGAGGACAAACAGAGCGTCATGGATTTTCTGTTCTACCTGTCGTCTCGAGTGCGGCGCAGGCTGCCGTGGTAGCTGGCCTTGCTGTGGACGCTACTGGCTTTACTCCTGGTGGAGGCAGGGTGGCCATGATGAGTTCTGACTGGTTCGTCAAGGTCGTCTAGGACAGCCAAATGGGTGGAGGAGGCGTGGGTGGAGGTGCCCTACAATAGATAGGACAGGTCAGATAGATGTAATAACTCTTGACATTAACCTCTGGTAAACAGAGGGATTTTGTTAAACAGTTTTCAAGTTATGAGAAAAAAAATTACAATATTAAAAAAAGGTTTATTCTGTATCTGCCTATTTTATCACTTTAGTGAAGCTACTGTACTGTAGCTTGCAAATCTGCCTCAGTGATGGTGCAGAGAGATCTATAGAGCTAGAGCTATACTCTAGTGCACAGTAAGTCTGCTTCTACATTAATCTTAAGCTCTCTTCCATTACAAGTTGTTCAGGTAGACTGATGATTTATATGGCTGGGTTTTCATGACTTGACAGAAAATTAGTACTTCCAGTTAGCCAGGCCGTTTTGTTGCATAAAGCTTTGGGTCCCTGTTGGTTTGAAAGGTGTCAGTTCCAAATATAATTTATTGAGAACTTTTTCTGTCTACTTTCTTTCTTTGGTCTGTGCCAATAATCAGCACCCATGTGTGTCCTGTTCTGCACAAAGCCCAATGGGAAGAAGGAATGAATAGCTAGTTTAGCCTGGGGAACTAATGGACAGTAATAGTTGAAATAAAGCAAGAATATAGCTTCTGTTTTCTAAATTGAAGAAGTGAAGACAACATTCAATCAATACAGGATACACATAAGTCTTATTTCATGGGTTTTTAGCTTGAATGATATTACAGCTATTAACTACTCGTGGAGCCACAGCTAATAGTGTTACTAAAACTACTGATACTACTCCTGCTTATTTTTTTGCTTCTACAATATAACAAAGATTTTTTATACTGCTGTCCTACCTGAGTGGATGTTCCTCTGGACTTCCTAATAATGGGGGTGTTGGGTTCACGCAGCAGAGACTGGGCAAAGTCTGGCTGTTCCTGCAGCACCTGGCGAGACTCATTCACTCCACTGCTGCAGAGAGGGCAGGGGTAAGAGTTTCAAGGAGGAGAAACAAAGGGAAGGTGAGGGGAAATGGGTAACATGGTTCCAGGAAGGCAGAGGGGAGTGGGAAGCACAGAAGTGAAAGAGAGCAGTTTGGCAGGAGAGAATTGAGGAAGAGGAGATATGGCAACAGCAGGGAGAGAGGGGAAAAGGTGCAGAGTAGAGGGTAGGAAGAGAAGTGGGAGAGTAATGCAAGAAGTGCAAACATAGGAAAGATGGGGAGGCGAGGGAGACAGTAGAGGTGGAGAGGAGGATGAGAGGAATACTCAGTTTCTCCCGATATTAGTTTACTGTGACTAGTTATTTTAAATGAGTTACTGATTCATCTGTCTGAGCCAGCAACTTCATAGGAAAGTAAAAATTTGGCTCAATTCTATAATTCAAAAACATTTCTGGCCTATAGGAATTCATCAGACACAATTAAAAAACAGGATTAAAAAGGTTTCCAGTTTCTCATCTTACTCTTTTCGTCTGCGTCCATGCAGGAAGCTGGCCCATTCAAAACATGTCTTCTTACTGCCCACCCAAAAAACAGAGGGAATCCCCACGACCAGCATCATCAGGTATTTAATTAGGAACAAAACCATGACTGGCCGACTGGTCTGCTCCACCTAAAGAGAACAGAAATATTAAATATTAACTCCACAACCATACAAAAAATAAAACAGAAGGTGCTGAAAGCACAGACTGAAATGACCAAAAGTATCTATCGCTGACAAGTGTTTATAATCCAGCCAGTCTAAAATTCTAATGTAGTAAAAGCCAGTCATTGTGAATGATGGTGGGATGGTAATCCTAGCAAAAACAGCTGCTTCAGCAGCTGACTGCAGTTGGATGTACAGCAAAAGCTTTCTTCTCGGTTGGTCTTGACTTTGATGCAGGATACAGGATCTCACAGCAGAGGGCAGGATTTTACAGCGGTTTTGTAAATTAGGTGGGACCTTGGCACATACTAACTGTAGCTGGTTTAAAGAAACGGTCTCTCATTTTATTGAATCAAAAATTTTCTCCTAGCTATGTTGATTTTGTGAAACATAAGCTAGGAACTGAGTCTTGAAACTTATAAGGAGAGCAACTTGTGAGAGACCCCCGGTATATTTAAATGTGAAGTATCTAGTCGTGATTTTTTCTTTTATCTTTATTTTAAAGAGAAAACTTTCCTTTTGAAGACATCAAGCACACAGTAACTGCAGTGTTAAAAACAAACTGCTCTGCTTAACGGTTATCTGCAGGCAGCAAAAAAATGAAAAAAACAAAAAACAAAAACCCACTGCTGTGCTGGCATTTGTATTGATGGAAAATACACAAACATATTAAGTTTTTCTTTGTTCTCAGTTACATGTTGAATGATATGAGTAAGAGGATGATGACTGAATTTGCATTTTGGGAGAACATGTTTTAATTGTGTGGTTGCAACATTTAATTCAAATCAAAATCAGAATCAGTTTGGTAACAGGATTACACAGGGACAAGCAAATGTCACATATTATGTATATACATGCAAAACTAGGAGTGACATTTTATAACTTGTTGTCAACCGTCCAATTAAAATTAAGATTACACCCTGAGGAAGCATTTTACCATTCATGCTATCTCCTGAGGTGACTGCTAGAGGAGGAGGATTTTACAAAGCTTAGGGGTTATTGCTTTGAAAAATACAGGGCAAGGAGAATTGCTATGTATTAATTAGCTTTAGTCTGTCTTGCCAAGGCTGAGATTAAATGTCTCAGATTTAGGTCCTGAGATAAATCATGAAGCCCTCAGCCTTCAGCAAATTCCCACCCATGCTTACACACAAAATTAGAGTCCCTTGAAATTGAACAATGGCCACATATTCTTCAATTATCCTAAATCATCTTACACACACTAACATTTGTGTGCACCCATTGCAATATTGAAATTCCAAATCTGCAATAGGATGTAAGGGGGTTTCTCTTCATAAACACACACAGACAGACATTCAAAGAGTCAGAGATATGTAAAGAACATACACAACATGAGCACTCTCACCTGCTTCCACCCTCTCTCATATAGTCTGACAGTCACAAATTAGCTGACACTGAATGACTCTGCTTTAATAGTCATGACAAAAGGAATATAAATAAATGTTTCTGAAGTCCAAGTTCTCTCATGTTATATTTCATTCGCAAAACCGATTAAAGGTTTCATTGCATCGTCTGTACACTTGTTTTAGGGACTTTTTATGTCTGCATTGTGCAGATTTATTTGGTTAATAAATTATCATCAGACAGTCTAAAACATCTCTCTACCACCATTCTTCAAAACCGCTACAAAGACATTATAGTGCACAGGCAGCAGAGCATGACTGAGCAGGCCCTGAAGCCCTCGGAGACATTGAGAGAGAGTGACTGAGAGAGGGAGTGAGTGAGCGAGTAGAGGAGTACAAGGGAGAGACTGAGTTTAAGAAGTAAGTGCGTGAGAACCAGCTGTGAGAGTGAAAGACAGAGAGACAAAGAAACAGAGTAAAATAGAGATGGCAGTTTTGTGTGGAGTTGGTCTTGAGAGCTCTATTACCTGAGGTAATGGTGTATACTGCACTCTGCTCCCTCTCCTCCACAAATACTGACTCACTCACCCACACCACATGCATGTCTTACTCATTCACTTAAACACACACAAACTTGAGTATGTTTTTGTAGTTTAGCTTAATTTTTGTACTGGTAATAAGAACAACGCTATACTCAAGCTGATTGCTGAGATCTGGGAGACAGTAATATCAAAGCCTGATGACGCAAGATCACTCAACAACAGTCAGAGAGTAACAAAGGGTGTAAACTAAATTAGTCAAACTTATTTGAATGAAGAAACTAAGGCAAAAAAGTAAAATTATTACCCCAACTGTTTGTTCTAAGCATCCACTGCAGTGTGTCTGATCGTCAATAATGAGCATGATTCTTGCCCCATCAGACTCAACAATTACTTGTGTATACACTTATTATAACTGAGCAAAATGATGGTCAAATGTACAAAAATATGGCTCAAATTTTGAAAAAGCAGAGTTATCTTTTGAGTATGAAGGTATCTGTATCAGGTCCCTGGTATGCACGCTACAATTACACACAGATAAATCTCAATGACTTAACAAGGTGAGAAAAATACTAGATCCTTCACACTGGGAAACTGAGTACTTCACACCAGCTAACTTTGGCAGTGTGACAACGCATACTGAGTGCGTGAGATACAGAGGGCTGCGATAGGAATACAACTGGAATTCCTGTCAAGAGTATGTCTGTATATTTGTTTGTCCAGCTGAGATGACATGCATATCTTGCAAAGTCACTTCTTTTCAGCCAGAAAGTAGAAGAATAGTTCTGATGAGCTGCTCAATAAGCAGATATATTCTGAAATATCTGTGGAATTTATGAGACGTAAAAAATTAGAGGACAACTGATCACAACTTTTAAAGTTACGTATATTTGAGCTGTGAGCAAGCCTTCACCACAAATAATGTCTTCACAAATGATATACATCCCTATTAACCAGTGAAACATACTATCTTGCAAGGATAGCAACATTACATGGTCTAACACAGATACATTTTTCTCTCCTCTCTCACTCTCTCTCCCTACCTTATATGGGCAGGGGATGTGATAGTGCCTGCAGTTTTCCTCCATCCAGGTTGTCTCCCAAATGTTACGGTAGGTGTGTTCGTACAGGTAGCACCCAATCACAGTCAACAGGGGAACAAGGTACAGCACAGAGAAAACTCCCATTCGAATCATAAACTTGACTAGTTTGGTCTGGTTTTCCTTTTCCAGCGGGATCTCCATGCGCACCCGATTCAGAGCCACGATACCCACTAACAGGAGAGAGACACCCACCTGACAAGAAAGAGACAAACAAGAAGTTGGGACTCTGTGACAGACAGACAAAAAAACTGTCAACATCAACCCATCAATTTACTTATCTATCCATCTCTCCATAATTTCAGCCAACAATCCACATTTGTATGATTTCATCCACTCTCACGTTACTCTGTGCACCCATCCATCCAGCCTACTATCCCACTCATCACTTCTTTCATCCGCACACCCACTCATTTATCTTCTGACTGTACTCACCGCCACATTGAGGCAGAGCGGTGCCAGAACAAACCACCTCAGGGCATCTATGTCATACAGCCCTATGAAACACACTCCACTGATCCCATCGCCTTCAATTTTGTTCAGGGCCAAGAGGGTGACAGTCAGGGCCCCTGGGAGCCCCCAGGCAACAGCATGAAAGAGGAGGGCTTTCTTCTCAATTGCCTCGCTGCCCCATTTAGGCACAGCGGCCAAGAACCAAGTGATTGTCAGTATGACCCACCACACACTGCCGGCCATGGTGAAGAAATACAGGACCATGAAGAACAGGGTGCATATCTGAGAGAGAAGAGGGGGAACAATAACTTTTAATCAATCATAAAAACTGTTGGCTCACTAAAAAAATTATCTTCATCAGAATCTATACTGATAATCATTTCAACTCTTTAAGTCATATATATGTATGAAAAAACAGGCAGGACATGTGTAAAAGTTTAAGAAGAGAGTATAGAGCACGTGAATTTGTTTACTTGTCTAATTGGAAATTTAAAATTGAGTTAGTCCAACCTACATTTTGACTTTTCACATTAAGGATGTTTCACATCACTACTTAAACATCTGTATTAATCATGATCAGTCCTGAAAGACCCAAAACTAAGATGTCTCCATGAAATCCAGATGAAACACAACTTCTCAACCAAGGTTTTTAGCTCTACAAATTATCAACGGTATACTCTAGCTAAATTCATTATCAAATATTAGACATTTGGGAGATGGTTCCTAATTGGATTAAATTTAAAGCACATCTTGCACCTGACAGGACTCTTACAAACAACAACATTTCTATGAAATGTTAGTGTTAACTTAGGTACCCACCTTGTTGTGTGAGCCTTGTGTTATGGTTGAAGCTCTGAACTGAGAAGGGCTGACTGCATTGCAGGCTACCCTGTCTTCCAACAGGAACCCAAGGAAAAACACCAACGACACCATGACATAACACACAGCGTAGAAGATTATTGGACGCTCAGGGTACCGAAACCTAATGGGGGAACGGAATTGAGAAAAAACAGACAGACATTGATTTATGTTCTATTTTCTTTCCACTTTAGTTTTTAAATTTTTCATATTCTGATGATAACTGATTCTTGTGCTTTTACTTATATTTGTGCAATTCTTTCAGAGGTTAGTTTTAAAATCTTTATATAAACTCTTCAGTGATGTGTAAACAATCCCTAATAATTCTTGAGGCCTAACTGAAGTATTCTTAAAAATCATACTCAGATTTAGGAAACATTCAGCCATTCAAACCTGGTAACATCAATGAGAAATGTCAGGAAGGTGAAGAGGGTTGCAGACAGACAGACAATGGAAACAACTCCTATGAAGTATCGAGTGAAGGTCAACTCCTGCTGGTTGAAGAACATGGAGGGGCAGGGGGCAGAGCAGTCCTTCTTGCCCATGAAAGTGTAACCCAGGTCTGGGTCAACCTTGAGCTCTCTGGGGCACCAGAAACCATAGTCTCTCTGGACAGTCATGGATGACTGGTCAGTAGGGTCCAAGCCTGATAGCAGGTCCTCTGGACGGGGATAGGGCTCATCACAATCTGGAAACCTGAAAAAGAATGACTATGTTAGCTCATGCCGATTAGTCTGTTATAAAAATTCTTCTGAGACCGTTATTGATCTTACATTTTAAAATAACTTCTTAGTTTTTATGACGATACATTTCAACAGCAGGAATAAGTAAAGCCTCTAAAGTACCCTAAATGCTTGAACTGACACCTCTTTAAAACCGCTTAAACAAATGATGAACATTACATCCTTCATGAGGGTAAGTTACATTGCAGGGTTGGTGGATTAGACTGGAAAAACAGGCAATTGGTTGTAGAATCATACGCAAAAGCCTATAGAGAAGATGGTTAAGAAACAGCCGAAAACCAAGATGATAGCAAGTTTAAAGATTTAGAGAAGACGGACAGGGAAGAAAAAAGATGAAAGGGTGCTGCTATATTTAGATATATAAGAGGACACTAGAGATAAATGAAAGTGAGAACAGTCGCAAGATGCTGGAAGCTCCTAGTTAAGTTGGTTTGACGTGGGGTTGAGTTTGTCATGAGTTCAAAGAGAAACAGTAAGCACAAGAACGGTGCAGAATTAAGGTAAATTCAAAACACATATTGCATGTTCAGTGTTGGCTAAATATACAGAATATATACAAAACAAGCAGAATAATATTACTGCCTGTATCATATCAGATGCTTTAATATCCTGTGTGGGATGACACTGTTTATAATTTGTAGTACTGAGTTGATTCAAAATATGATACACACCTGCCACACTCCATGTCATCTGGCCAGGCTACTCCAAATATCTCCATGAGTTTGTGGCACTCATCTTTGGCCCGCTGGCAGAGAGATCTACATGGCATAGACACCTGGCCATACACAGTGCACACAGGGGCATACAGGGCACACAGGAACATCCTCAGGTCAGCACTGCACACTAGGTTTACCATGGGATGAAAAGGCTACAAGAGAGATCGAGATGGGGAAAAATAAAGAGACAGATTTTAATGTATGTTTAAACCTACTGCAAAGCTGAAAGCATTTGCTATAGCAACATAGGGGCATCAATTATGCAATAGTCTCCAAACTCTGCTGCAAACATCCACACATTTGAATTTTCCAGTGTTGTATTTCAATATCAGTTTGAACCAGCTTGACAAGGTTGTTGTAAGATCTAACATGCATGTTGCAAAGAGTGATGTTAACACACACACACACACACACACACACACACACACACACACGCCAAAAAAAACTTTAACTGCCATCAGTGGTAAATATAAGAAGGCTCAAATTTAACATGACTAG
Source organism: Istiophorus platypterus (assembly GCA_016859345.1). Lineage (NCBI taxonomy): Eukaryota > Metazoa > Chordata > Actinopteri > Istiophoriformes > Istiophoridae > Istiophorus > Istiophorus platypterus. The sequence goes on from CM029118.1 coordinate 19,893,101, forward strand.
CCATCAAAGAAGATGGAGGGAAAGGGCAAGTGTGTTCTAAATCCTCTGCTACAATTTACACTACTTGGTGTTCCATCAATATGTAGAAGCTTATAAAATATGTACAGCAGCAATAATATTACCAAAAATCCCTTTGAACTAAGGGAGAGAAAGACAGACTTCCGAAGGCTGAGCTCCTGCTATGTGGTCAATACACTGAATAAACAACAACGGGGCCATCGATTCAATAAAGACTATATATTCTGTTCCCTGGAGTGGTAGTTAAAGGTTAAAGGGTCAGGCGTGTGACCTTGAGGCTCCTGGTTGAGATCTGCAGTAGGATTGGAAAACAGAGCAATTAGATGGACCAAAAAAAAAAAAAAAATCACCCTTAGCCTTTCCTTTAAAACTACTGCTGACATACCACGGAACATACACTCTTAGTGGGGATTCCATGCGAGCTTGATTTTATTTTTGTTCTAGTGACAGCTACTGTACAAAACACCGCAGCAATGATGATTCTTAAGAGGTCACTGTGGCCAGTACCACAATATCTCTTTTCTGGTGATGAAGACAGAGTTTCTCTTTATAGCTGGGGGCTACCTCTGTGCACACTGGCAGGTGAATTATTCATCAGTTTGTTCTAAAGAAATGGCTTTCCATAGAAATTATATTAGGTCTTCAATACTGGAAACACATAGCTGAACATTTAACAACTGTGTGAGTAACTTATGTTTCTCTCCATTTCTAAACATTTCCGTGTAAAATAAAGTTAGGGCTTTGTTTGTGTGCCTCAATACCAAAAGAGAACTATTACTGTATTACTGTAAGTACAAAAGACAGTGACTTAACTGCCGTGTGAAAGTTATGCAGTTTTCAGTACAAGTGAACAACCCATTCCCATATGTTAAACATATATTATATTCAACATATTTTACTGATATATTCCTTTATATAAAAAGTGTCCTGCATCTAATCGGCCATTTACAAGCTCATATCATCTGGCTGCACGACGCTGAATTCACAATGCGGCTTTTAAAGCGATAACAGAGAAATCAGAACAGAACCATGACAGCAGTGAATCGATGAATTGAACATAACGCTGACTGCACACAACATTGCATTCTGTGTGTATATGTATGAAATTTGTGTATATAGGACACAAAACACTGTACTTACATTGACTACTTCCTATAAAAGCTACAGTATAAATGCTTACAGACAATGAGTACAATTGTGTCCATGCATCAGTGAATGTGTTTTATGCACGTTTCTGGGTGACATCAGGCATTGTGAGTATGTTTTGATCGTTCTCAATTGCTGTGTTTTAGAGCTGCACACTGGAGAGATGTTCCACCAGTAAATGGGTGCAGTGGTGCATGAGCTGTGTGACATAGTTTTGAATGTTGCACAGAAACACATTTGAGTGCGCGCGCACGCACACATGCACGCACGCACGCACGCACGCACGCGCACGCGCACACACACACACACACACACACACACACACACAGAGCTTCATTCAATAATTCACATATTTTATAACCCACAAATTTCTTGTGTGAGAGCATGCTAGGTTTTTTGTGTTGGGACAAATAAAGGCAGGGACCTCATGAGATTTAGTTATGGGCCAAACATCATACTTGAGTAGATAAACAATTAAATACATTATCACCCTTTCCGTCTTAACAAACTGTGGTAAAACACATCTGTCTTCATGTGCTACTTGCACTACAACCTATTTATCTTATGTGACTTTTATTGTCATCTATTATTTATTTTTTGTTATAAGTAGTTATCTTTTAAGTTTTGATTTTACGTTCCCTGGTTATGTTTTGGTCATTCGTTGTTTTATAACAATGACAATAGAGACCTTTGACTTTGACCCTGATAAGTGGGGAAGCTACACCACCAAACAATCTAAGCAAATATGTTTAGATGTTTAGGAATTTAACACTAATCCAAGATTAGTCATTTAGTTATGTTATTCATTAATAAGAGAGAAGCAAGCAAACTTAGAAGCAACTCTCACTGAGAAGTCCAGCCCACAGTGATGTTGCAACAACAGTTTCAGTTTGCATATAGTTGTTGCCTTTTTGTTTCTTCTGATATTTTGAGTGCATATTAATTCATGTTACATAGATACATAAATAACAACGGCTTCATACAAGAGCCTAAGGCTACTCATAACTGAGTGCTAGTTGCTTTCTGCATGAGTGTGTCTCACTGCCAAGTAGGATGGAGCCATTCTTGATGTCTCCTCATACTAAATCTACAGCAAATATGAGTGACTCCCATTTTGTGTGTCCCAATTCTGCCTGGTTCTCCAGCACATGTCTGATTTTGTGTGTATGTTCATGTGCTTATAGTTGTGTGTGTATGTGTGTTCACTGTTCTTGTATTCTGTGTAAGTAATGTCCTAGTTATTGTGTCTTCCAGTGTGTGAGTGTTCAAATCACTGCCTGTATACGGATATGTGTGTGCAGTCATGGCAATTGCCCCCCATCTCCCACCACAAAGAGAATATTGATATTAAGTGGTCTAACTGTGCCACCCAAAGAGGGAGGAGGGGGATGGCAATCAGGGGTGACTAGAATGAATTGTCTGGCATTTTGAAGTCAGTTGTGATGGAAGAGCAGGGAAAGGAAAGCAGAAAAGCCTACAAACTTGCCCGAGGACACAGTCCGCACAGATGCGGAAGTAGACAACACGGGTGGGGAGAAGAGGAAATGTAGTGCATCAGCTTCCTGCATTCAATCTCTCTTTCTCTGCCTGTTTCTCCATGTCCATGCTTCAGTGTGTAGTGGACTGAATCCACTTAACATTGGAGAGAATTTGCTTCCAGTCATTACAGACAATAGGGACACAAAATATCTGTGTCTTGGAAGCACTACTATTATATCTCAACAAACATTAAAACCAACCAGCTCCACAGTGCATCTTTTGGATGCTAAAGTTACACTATAAAGGTGTGGTATGGTTTGGTTATTTGGCTATAAGTTTTTGAAATTTTAAAAATAAAAGTACAATTGTAATTAGCTGCCTGTTTTTGTGCCAGGTCACAACACCAACACTCATATGGAGCCTCAAGACATGAGATGTAGCAACAAGATGCAGAAATTCAATCAAGTTTAAGTCTGTGTTAAAAACGGCAAGTCCTATTATGCAGCTTTTCTAAAGAATGCAATTTAATAAACAAAGCTGTGACTATAACGCAACATGGCCCCTGACTAAAAACCTAAATGTTGGTCTCAAAGTAATAATGCCTATGTGATGTTGTCGACCCTACTGCCTCTAATCACAAGCGACTCTGGTGGATTACTGAACTGAAACTCAGGCCAACATTATGCGATAAAAAGTCAAATAATGTATCATGCAGAAAAAAAAATCTGCAATTCTCAAAAGGTCGTTATGCAGATGAAATGCTACCAAAATACCTTCCATTATGCAGCTCTCCATCTTGATGCCCCCCCCCCCAGCCATTCATTTGACAACTACATTTGTGAGAAAACATTTCAGATAAACATCAACATTCACAAATTCAGCTTTCATATGTTTCCATAAGTACAGTGTGAGTGTTTTTAACTCAGCTATGGTATAGGGAAACCTTATGTATAACAATATATATAACAAATTATGCCACCCTAATGGTATAATGGGAGGGTGTACTATCAAATCATATCCTTCGAAATAACATATCTAATAATTAGTAGTATTTAAATAATGTTAAGACTAGGCTCAGAAAAAACATACTGCATTTAGAAAAAATAATTTGTGCATTTTAACTTGTTTAACAATAATGGGCACCCAGAGATTGACAGGAAAAACCAGCTATAATCAACAACACATTTCCGAAATATTCCATAATATCGGACTGCCTGAAGTGTAGATCAATGCCATCAAATCAAATAAAATAAATAAAGTGACAGCTAATCAAAGGTTTATTTGTGAGTTTGCATGTGTTTTTGGGCAGGCATTTTTGAGAATTCAGAATGAGAAGCAGGGTGGGTTATTTGACACAAAGGGAAAATGAGGAAAAAAGCCTCTGACTGGTCTACCTCTTGTTCAATAGAGGGATTAAGTTTCTTTTTCTTTACTCCTTCTCTCCAAAGAAACCCAGTGGGGGGAGAGAGAAAGAAAAAAACCTTCAAGTAAAAAAAAACCCAAGAAAACAGAAAGAAAGACAGACGGAAAGAAAGCAGCATATGATTAACATTTACGTAACACTGGCAATTACGGTTTTGGCAAGCAGGCGGTATATACCAAAAACTGCTGTAAAGTTGGTACTAAAGAGAGAGCAGTGCATACAACATGAAAAAGTAAAAGGTGTGCATGTGAGAACTTTGTGCAATGGTTTGTCAAGCTGGGGACAAAAGATGGTGACGGTACAACAGAACATCTTTGCACAGTACATGAACTCAACTCTACTTTTTAAGTTGCTGACTATAAACAGTTTTCTCTGGCTACTCTGTCTTACTGACAGCACCCTTCAGGAAAAAGTTGCCATCCACAATCTACAATCTCCTGTCATATTATTTTTACTTCATATTAATAAACACTTGGGAATATTACACGGACGACAAATTTTACTGTTATCATATGGTAAGTTGTTTTGTTCCATTTCTAAAAATTGTCTTTATTAAAAGTTTGCAACTTATGATTGTAACAAACTATTAGTCTAGCCCATAATGTTACTGACACTGACCTAACCATAAATTGTTGATTGCAGTGTTAACACCCTGTGAGTCGGAAAGCCATAACTAAACTTTGCCCTTATTGTGGTTTCACTGATCTGGATTCAGATACAAATGAACAACACTTATATGGGTTGTATAGGGGACATGTCCAATATCTTTGAGTAGTCCGTTTATCCAGTTTGTGCTTTGTGTGTGTGCATGTGTGCATATGCATGCTTTCGTGCCTAGAATGGTTGTAGAAAATCCAGTTAGCCAACTCTGCAGAAACTCATACACACTGTGAAGTGCAGGAGGAGGAGAAGTAGGAAGGGAGGGACGGAGAGAAGGATAGAGGAAAAAAGGAGAAAAACTCGAGTGGAATGGAGAAAAGAGTGGCGCTTTCCTGGTGGATTAGGGAGTCAAATGGATTGTAAGGAGTATTTAGAGTGTGAGAACCTCTCTCCCTCTCACACACACACACACACACACATCATGAAACTGTCACCACTTTTGTATAGTGACCAGATCAAGGTGACAGGCTGTTGGGTCTAAGCCTCCAAAGAAACAGCTCCTGAGCTGGCAGCAATGTTTGCTTCAGAAAACCCTAAATTTTTTCCAACTCATATTTCTGATGTTCAAATGCACAATCTTTAATCTGGTCCTGGATTTCCACAAGGAGTCATATTGTCTTAACTCCATACAGCTTATCTGTGACTATCACCAACTTTATGTTGTTGTGTTTATGAAGCAATAGCCACTCCAACAGCGATCCAACTGTCGTAACCGCTACAAAACCCAATGAAAATTATACTGAAATCAAAGCGTTTTAAAATTTAAGAAAAACTTCAGTCTGCAAGAAACTGATCACCTGCCATTACAATTTTTTGGGGGATATTTGTGTGCACTACATATTAACCAATTGATCAGTTTGCATCAGATTGATGCAAAGTACTATTTCTTGCACCTCTTTCTGAGGAAGAATTTAGAAAAGTCAGCTAATATACCTTGCCCAAGTCTATCTGGGCATATCAACCTCACAGGCTCTCTATCCTCTCCTCCTCTCGTGCCATCTCTGTTTCACTCACACTCAAATCAGTCAGTCGGGGCCCTGCAGCACAAATGCTGTCAGACCATATCAGCTCCAGCTCTGTTAGCTTGTTAAAATATAAAAGCCATGCAACATCCTCTCTCTAGCTATTAGAACCAAGTCCTCCCTTTTTCTATCTTCCTGGAGAAACTATAATACTTAAAATTTACTCCCACCTCTCCTCCATCAATCAGTTCCTCTATTTTTCCCCCTTGCACTCAGACTATTATGGGGCATCCTTCTTCACTGCATCCATACATTAGAGCCAATTACACTGTAGAATGAAAGAGAATGTAAGTGCATTATTTGAATTCACAATCACTTAGTATTTACATGATCCCATCTCCCTCTCCTTGCACCAGCTCACCCCATATTTCCTTGTTCATCCTCTAAGCACACCACCATTTTCTTACTGCTGCCTCTTTATTCTCCACCTTTACTGGCTAGATTAAATCTCAAGTAGCATTTTCTATTTTTTTGCTGGATAAAGCACACAATAAAAGTGTTAATAGACAAACTGACACCACCAGACATGCACACACAGTACCGCTGACTATGTGCCTGCTTCTTCTTACGCGCTTGTGAGAGACAGGCGTTGACCATGAACAGATGAACTGAACAGACTGCGATGCCTCCCTCCTTAATCGCTGAAAAGACGGTTAAGAAAGGGGCATCCTTCTCCCACACTCTCTTCCTCTTTCATTCATTTGTTCGTTTATCCATGTCCATCCATCGTTCAGTCAGGAGGACCAGACAAAGCTGTTAATGGCATTCTCCTTCACGTTCATTTCCCCTCCTCCTCTCCTATCTTCTTTCTCCTGTATTCATCTTATTTTCCTTGTCCCCCATTTACTCTTGGCAATTACTCTGACAAGCACTTGTCCTCTTCTCTTTTTGTTCTTCTTCCAACATCAGCATTCATTGACTTCCCCTATTCTTTAACACTACAATTTTATTTTTGTCAAAAAAAAAAAAAAAAAAAAATTAAGCAACATCATCCCTATAGTCTATCTTCCTGTTTTTCTTCTTCATGTCCTACACCCGGCGCACGACTTCTTCACTTTACTCATCCTGATTTCTTGTCGTGACCTCAATTCTATTTATCCCAGACTTTCTAAATTATTTACCATTCTTTGTTTAGCAATCTTAGTAGAAACTAACATGCAATTTACCTTTGTTGTCCTGTGTGTTTTCTTTTAATGAAACTCTAAATCCTGCCTTTAGACTTTCTGATTTAGCCCTAATCTCTTTGTCTCAATTTGCAAATCGCTGTCTGTATCTTTGCAATATTATTTTCCTTTTTTGAACATACAAACAGCCATGATTTACTGTTTCTCTAGCCATACAGAGACAGATTAAATCTTACAAGCTCAGTTTTTCCAATGGGACTTAAGTCTGGAAATATTCAGGCCTGGTAAGACATTTACCATTTACCATTTATCTGGCTTCCATATTGCAGAATCTCAGATTTGTTAAACAATTTAAATAGGTCTGGTATTGTACTTCTCTAACCTGTTAGGGGTACAGTTAACTCGGAAGAGTTTAGTAGGCTGGGTTAACAAAAGGGACATATTCCAACATACCTAGCTAGCTACATTCATGTAAAATAGCAACATAAAAATGTCAATAAGTATGGAGGAGATCAGTGCTGCCATGCGAGTTTTTGTAAGAAAAAATAACATTTCAAAAGTGGACATGTTTCCTAGATCAGTGTAAAAATGTCAAATTCACCACTCCTACCAACCACAATGGACGCAGCAGCTCTGTTCCTCCTCGTCTCCTTGGTTTAGTCCAGAACATGCACTCATCATCCAAATTCCCTCCCCTCCCCGTCTGTTTCCCTCCATTCCTCCCCGTCCTTCTCTGCCTATTTAACTACCATAGCAACAGGTGATGTGGAGGCTCTCACAGGACTATGTCTCATTGAGGATAACATGCATGTGCAGAGACACATACCCCCACCCACATACACATTGTGGTAGGAGTCCTTTATAGAGTGAAACCATACAAAGAATATAGCAAACAAGCATCCACAAAGAGGCAAAATTGAAAGTGAGAATAAAAGAAACAGAGGCGTAGGAGAGAGGGTTAAATTAAATGATAGAGATATAGATGGGGAGCCAGGAATTTGACAACAGAGATGAAACAGATAGCACCCACATACGTCCTAATACCATGCAAGTCACTTGTGCATATCCATCTGCTCAACGCTTACATATACACTGTTACAATTGAAAACCAACTATTTCTAGCAGTTGAGGAATCAAAAATTATTATTCTTTAACTTGATACACTGAGGAACCAATAGATTTGGAACTATAAAATATCAATATTTTATTTTATATATTATTTTAATTTTTTTACATTTTCTACTAAAAATCCTTCCTTAGATTACAATTACACTAATCATATCTGGATAATTAGTGACCCAAATCAATGCATCAGCCTTGCATTTGCATTTCTTAATCAACTTTTGCCATCTCCTCCTTTATTGTAATGTCTATTTAGTGGATAGTGTACGTCCCATTTCTCTCTACAACCTAAAATGATCACTTAGGAGGAAAAAGAAATACATACTGCTCCTGGGTTTATTCTCTGTCTTTCCTTATTTAATAACATTAACAATCACAATAAAAATGAGTGTATAAATAGTACAGTCTATTTGATCACAAGGTGGATGCATCAGTGTTCAAGAGACAGTCTATGTGCATTTTATATTTGAGGCAAACTGTGCATAATTCACCAACAGATTTAGGAAGTTGGAGAGGGAGAGGAGGGTGACAGATTACCTAAGTGAGACAGAGAGTCAGTGGGACAGAGAGTTAGGACAGTGTGGAGAAAGAGATGGAACGGATAGGAAACAGATACACACTAGGAGTGGCACAATTAACAGTCTATTATCCAGTTAACTTGCTCTTATTTGACCAAACAATGGAGACGTTATTATAAAAATGTTTCTCAATCCATAGCATGATATGGTTCAGTTTTTAAAAAAGGACACATTAAGCAGAATTCAACTAGTTGCAGACATTGCAGGGTGGCATTGACTGTAGGGGCAGCAATACAAGCAACCTTTTTTTTTTTATAAAATTCAGCTGATATTATCTACAAGCTGAAAGGTGTTGAACACACAGTCTAACTACTCTTTATTTTCACTGATTTTAACAGTTTAAAAGTCCATGTGACTACATGCATTTATATCTGAGCTATTTCAGGAGAGATGAGAGTTGCATGTGGCTTGATAAGAGCACAATTAGTAGCACTAGAGCTTTTAATGCTGATACTAGTTCTGAACTGCAGTACGCAGAAAATGTTAAAGCTGCCGGGTGTTGAGTGGCTTTGCGTGAGAAGGGGATCAATGTGTGTGTGTGTTTGTATGTTAGATTGAAGTTAGGCTTAGCAGTAAGGGTTAAACATTGCCCACTCTCACCACACACACACACACACACACACACACACACACACACACACACACACACACACACACACACACACACACACACACACGTACAGAGTTCCCAGGCTGGGTCATGGGTTCAGATTAAGACCATAAGACATGGATAACCTATATTTATGTATTGTAACAGAGCTATAGGCTCCATGCCAAATAAATGGGCAGATCACAGTACAAAACACACAAAATTTATACTATTTGCTATGCAGCCACTGAGACTGGTGCATGGAGGGATACAGAGCAGGCCAGGTGACCTTAGAGAGTTCAGGACTCTGACTGGCTGGACGATGTGGACTAACTTGTAGTAACTGGACACCTATGACTTACAGTATGTGTTTGATTGTAGTTCTAAATTAATGGGCCAGTATTAAACTGTTGGTAGTTATTGAGGCTTAGCTAAAAGCATGATGTTAAGGTTATTTGTGTAACCAACACCATGAACATATTATTTATATTTTATCCATTTTATTTATGTTGTTATGCATATCATATTTTTGTAAATCTGGACATCCAAAACAGATAACAGTGATGGAAGGAAGTGGACATTGCGGAATTGATTAGACAATTAATCAATCTATCAATTAACAGCATCAACCTACAATTATCATCATTTAAGTCATTTACCATGCAAAAATGGTGTATATGTACTTGTTCCCCTTTATCAATTTTGAGATTTCTCTGCTTTTTTAACCCAATGATGATGTTATTAGATGAGGTAATTTATGCAGCGTACACCACTGCTTATAATTTCCTGGAAACCAGTATTACTATATTTACAATGGGCAACAGAGTAATATTTGAGCAATGAAAAATCTCTCCAATCTTTCCTTGAATCCCTCTTTACTGGGCATTGTGATGGTGGATAAGCAGCAGTGGCAGCTATGCTGATGGGAACAGTCTGCCAAAAAACAGCACCAGGCAGTGCCTTTGTTCTATGCATAAATAAATGATTGCTTCATTTGGGCTGGCAGCCTCAATAGACTGTCAGAATGAGCAGGATAATCAAGAGTTCAGCTGAAAAAAAGAGGAACTTTTAAACTGAATGAGGACCTGTCTGTCTCTGACAGAGAGAATGTGGTAAGCCTCTTCAGATGCTTCGAGCACCATCAAAACACACACACACACACACACACACACACACACACACACACACACACACACACACACAAACACAAACACACACACACACACACACACACACACACACACACAAACACACAGAGCACATGTGCAACCACACACTCACAAAAACACACCTCTGTAAAACCTAATTCTCTCTTTTGTATTCCCTCACACAAAGAAAAAAAAAAAAAACACAACAGACCACACTTAAGCACAACAAGCCCAGAACTCTCCAGCTATGGCACGCACACATACACGCTCTCTGTTGTGAGGACCTGGTGGCCTCAGGGTGGCCCTTCTTAGACAGAACAGTCTTATTCTGAAGGACAGGACCCCATGCTGAGAGAAACACAAACACCGGAGACAGTAGGGTCTAAAGACTTTACACAAACTGTCAATTTGGCATCATTTCCCTCTGTTTACTCTCTGACATTCTCTTTCTGCTCCACTGCCGGAGACATTTTCTTCTTTTAACACTTGTCCCTCTCTTCCTCCTCCTTTTTGTGACACCCACAGAATAATGTATCTACTTCTGCAACTCATAAATATCAGTAAACTACATTCTCTTAAATTTTCTCAGGTACATAATAAAATGAGCTTCAACGGTAACGATATCCATGAATATGAACAGGCAAAGTGAATTGGCACAGTAATGCTTTTGTGAGCCAATATATGCGAAGTAGTATACTTTTTCAAAATCCGCTCCTTTTAGGCAGTATTTCTTGAGTGGGTGGAATTATAAAACAAGATTGGTCTTGTGAGATAAGAAAAGCTTTAAATGTTTTTTCATAGTAATTAAGTATGTGACTGCATGCCTGTTAGTCCATCATATTCCATTACATTGTTGTTTTTTGAAAAATATTTTGAGGTTATAATCAGGTCACATGCATCTTTATATGAGCATACCCGAAAATGGGAAATAAATTAGTAGGTAAGTCTTGAAAGGCAGTTTTAAGAGACTGTAATTAAATGTCAAGCTCCCTGCAATGACAATTCCTACTACTGTTAGAAATGTTTGAAAAGACTTTTTCTTTTCTTTTCTTTAGCTTTTTCTTTGCTGCTACTATTAGTGAAAAATGTGAAGAGGGAAAGCACTACTTCCGTCTTAGTAAAATTTGTTTTCAACCTTTATTCATTTCAATTGGGCATCATATTCTTCTAATTTACCATAATAGCATCACATTGCTGGCAAATGGTTACTTGTGCATGTAACCAGAATCCTGCTGAATGAAGGGAGAGTGACTGACTGTGTTTACATGAACTGAAGTATGTAGGTTACTGCCAGCTTTCTGCAGTAACTGTAACTGTCTAAATAGGCTGGTTGCTATAGATGAAAAGGAGAAAATAAATTTCAAACACATGCACACAGTAGGGAAAATAAGTTTGATCTCACTATAGAGCCTGATGTTTCAGCCTGAATGCTGCATTATAGCAAAAGACAGACAAAAAAGTTCCTTAAGCTGCCGTCTTTTATTATCAAAAAATTTTAACTGTCAGAAAAAGATGAGTGAGTAGAGAAGAAGTGTATTTATTGATGTAAAACTGAGTTTTATAGTAATAAGTTCATTGCCATGTATACAAGTGCACCCATAACTTTCCTGTCTAAACTTGATTTCTCCAAAAACCTGATTTTGTGGTGTGTGTGTAAACTGGAGCTACTGACAGCTCCAGATTAGTTGATGCAGAGCTAGGGTTGTTAGGTTGTTTTACAAACAGTGGGTCCCATTGTAGCCCTAACAAGCCCTACTCTAAACTGACCATAAGACCAGGGACTGTAATCTCTTTCACTCCAGGATCAAAATAACGATTGTGTTGGTAAAGTCCAGAAAAACGCAATGAAATATAATGATGGCAAAGAATACCCTTCTGCTGGGTAGTTTTCTTTACAGACTAAAGCCTCAAAAGGTACCAGTTGTATCAACAGCTCTCTGATAACCACAGAATCACAGTTTTCATTTTTTTTTTGTCTGTAAGTAAAATATATCAGGAAATGGTTGTGTCTGTACAAAATAAATAAATAAATCAGAAAATGAAGAAACTTAGGGTTTTGAGAGATTTGCAAGAGCATAAACCTCTTTTTCTTTTTAAATTTTGTCTTATTTGAATGATTGCATAAAATGTATTCACCCTCATCCCGCCAAAAGAAATAACTTGGGTATCTTGGGTTTAATGGCAGATAGCTCCTTCTATCTCACCTAAATTACACCATAATGGAACTCCTTTTCAGAGAGACAAATATCTACCAAATAACTCAAAGGGAAAGTCCCTGGCCAAGCAGACATCTGGCCTCCAAGGCCTCAGGCACGGAAACACTTGCAGGATGTGTGCCTATTCATTTATTCATATATTTAAAAAAGAATAATGGTGAAGATGAGTTATTCTCACTTTCAAAGATGTCTTTTTTTGTGTTTGAAAGCAGAGTGCACTCATAAAAGTTTCTCCTATTTCCTGCCATCTCTCTTTACCCGTAAATGCACTAGATTATCTTGACAAAACTAAGCTGACATTTTGAATCATTAACAAGTTATTATTTGTCAACTGTGTGTGTGTTTTTTCTTTTTTTAAAAACAACTTCCCACCAGGCAGTGTCTTAGGAATCATCAGGTTATACGTCAAATATAATGGAGACTGAGTAGAATATGTAATTTTTAGAAAAAAAAATCCTACGTGCATTTACAGGGAAAACCTTTTACTTTTTAGAAGAATGTAACATTATATCATGTCATGTGATCGGATCCTGTCTGTTTGCAAAGACACACAATCTCAATGATGTCATATGTCTAAATCACTGTGTGTAACATAGACCTCAAATACTCTGAGCTGCAGCCCAATTCTATGGGAACCATAGCATACCGTGGCAGATGGACTGCACAGACCATATTCCTAAGTGATGAGCCGACAGAAAAAGCATGCAAACATGTGGGTGTGGACATGAACACACACACACACACAAAAACCCCCACAAGCCCATTCCCCAAAAAATAATTTTTACCATTTCAGCATTCTCCTATTCAAAAACCATTTCTCTAGTCTTTCACTTCGCGCTCTTAGGTTTCATTCTCCCTCACCCTCTTCGCTCAGGTTTAATTGAGTATTGTGGCAGATGGGGTGGCGGTTGGTCTGTGGGAATCAATGTCTTTATTGTGGAACTGAGAGAGAGAGATTAGCAGTTAGTTAGCACTAGTGAGAGATGACAGCTGGCACCGTTAACCTCTCCTGTCACACACACACACACACACTCTCTCTCTCTCTCTCTCTCTCTCTCTCACACACACAAAATAGTAGTGTTCCAATTAGCCTTTAGCCTCGCTCAGCAATTACACGCACACACACACACACACACACACACACACACACACACACACACACACACACACACACACACACACACACACACACACACACAAAATACTGCACTGTATCTCAAGCCTGTCACTCAAACACTGAATAAATGTGGCCTTGCATATTCATCTTCTACACACACTCGAGGATAATCCATTTTTGGCTCAGCTTGATATCTAAAAAGGAAGAAGGAGAATAGGCGATATTTCCAATGTCATTCAAGACTGAGGACTCAGAGCAAAAGTTTTCACATTTTTCAAAATAGAGCGTGGTTTAAGCAAGAGGTTTTCAAGTCAGGGCTTGAAAATGTATCAACCTATGACTTGAAGACAACTCACAACAAAAATATAAGTAACATGACAGCTCACTACAACAATCAATCAGCTTGACAAGAAAGCCAAGACATGACAGCTTTGCCACTGAGGCAGAGCACACATTCATCCATCATGCGATATGACCCAAAAAGTGACTACAACAGCTGCTGACAATGGCTCCAGTTTTGTTAAGGCATTAAAATATTTTCACAGCAATTATTTATTTTTTTTACATTGTGTCGTAACAAATGACACTCCCTAACTGACAATTTAAAAAAATATATAAATATTTTTTAAAAATCACTCATCACCTCAATTTTCAGTTGGTATTTCTCATTCTCCAGTGATGAGGAGATTGGTCTCGATATGTGGGAAAAGTCACAGAAGCCATCCTCTACTATAGGGTATATTTGAAACATGAATTGGCTCCGTAAGACTGATCTTTATTGATAAAAAGGATCTGATTGTATCCAAGAAATTAAGCTATATTGTTGTAACACTAAGCTACATGACACTTGAGTTGGGCAGACTGACAAAATGGTGAAACCAGGAACTCTCAAAAAAACATCTCTTCACATAAATTCGGATTTCACCAAACCCCAATAACCCCTGTTAAACAAATCTGAGGTAAAAGTGCCAAAAACTCACTTTCAAACGGTTAATTTTGTTGATAAAGAACAGCCACATGTTGAGCTGCTGCACAGCTGCTTTAAAGCACAGCTCCTAATTTGTGAGGATTCAAATGGTACTTCTGTAACAATAAAAGACACAATAATGTCTTCAGGCCAATGTGTGTATATATATATATATATATATATATATATATATATATATATATATATATATATATAAAATGGAAAAACATTTGTCATGGCTGTGTAATATATGGACACATTAAGGAACCTGCAGAATTTACTAGAAAATGTGTTCTCTGCTGGAAATCATTTGAATTGCTCATTTCCTTGTGAGTATTTAGTGCAACATGCAACAGGAATATTTCCTTTCTGTCTCAAGTTAAACGAATGACCAGCGAAAAATACACTAAGTTGAATGAATATGATTTTGGTGGAAAAATAAACACAAGAGATTGATAATGCTGTTATTATACTGAACTGCTTCGCAGAATTCAACTGGGATCCTTTTTTTTTCTTTAAAGTTCCTTCCTCATTCAATGTTAATGACTGATAAAATTATATGTGAGGGGATTTTTAAATCAGCCTTTATAAAAGGGGTCAGAAAAAGTTTGACAGCCACGGGTGAATACAAACAGCCACACACGCGCTGGTACTACGCAGACAGTGTCCCATGAGAGATATTATTAAATTTCATCCAAGGTTCCCACCAGGGCTACCATGCCTGGTCAAAGCAGACCAGAGCAGTAACACAAACAGGGCTCATGTTGCTACACCACCATCTTCGGAAAGCAGTCTCTTCCATGACTGGAGGGACTAAGGGTGTCAGTTACTTGGCTCCTTCTTCATCTGGGTCAAATCAAGTTCAAAAGCAGATGCTTCTTACAATCTCTGACACAACGTGTTTTGACATGACACTGGGGAATCAACTTGATTTGAACATTTATATGGACCTTAATAAGTTGAGTGAATCCTATGACCAACCAAGAGTGTCAGCACCATTCAAAACACACTGAGCATATTCAAAATGCATCGCTGACAATCCAAAATAAAGCTGCCTTTCTTCATACCTCTTTGTTCTGAAGAGAGAAAAAGGAGGGTCTGCCACCAGTGATCTTCACAGTCTGATGCACTGCATGTTTTGGTAACAAATTTTAGAAATTCCTTTCTGTGACAAAATGTTCATATAACAGCACAGCAAATTTTGACTTGATCTTTTGGCTGATGTTGATCTGGTTTTGACATGCGAAATATCAACGTAAAAATCAACTAAAACTAAAAATCCCCCAAGATTAAATATACAAAGGGTATAGCCAACACAGGCTTTGTCCTAATTCATCTGCTTTTCAACAGAGGTAATTTAATATACCAACTATGAACAGCTGGAGGCAGCCTTAATTCATCCATTTATTAACATTGTACTCTTCTAACTGTAAACCACAGTTGCTTGGTAGCTAAAACTATGCCAGTCTGCATGTGTAGTGGGACATATATCCACAGACATTTGGACTGAAGACAGAGAAACCTGAAAAAGTAACGGTTTGATGGAATGAGCACAACCTGACATTCACTAGGAAACAGGCTTGGCCATGCCAAAAAGAGTTTTGTCTGTTTATTGTTTGGAATAAATTATCATATTTTACAGTTAGGAAATTACAAGGTAGTCCTAAGGTTTAGAAAACTAACACACCCAAATGTGTTAAATACAATAATAACAAATACTTGCTGCAAACGGGTAATTATGGTCTCTTATTAAGCAACACTTGGCTCTGCACTCTCCCTCCCTCTCTGGGGAGTAACAAAGGAGTAGGAAAGAGAGGCAACACGATATACATGGATAGTGTGTGTCTACTATTGTACTCAATGTTTAACACAGCATTTCCCCTCTCTGTTGCTTAAAACCAGTGCTCTGGAAGTGTCAGCAATATAAACATCTCATTGCAACATATTTTTTCTGTCACTGTGTCTGCTCAGATAGCATCTTCTGTATGTCAGCTATTCAAGAAAGATCATGATTCCCTGAGTAAGTCCGTACATTCATCTATGTTTACGAGGAACAGTAACATGTAATGAAAAGATGGAGCTGTAACATGAGGAAACTAGAACGACTATCACCTTTCTCAGGTGTATCACTGCTCCAGTTAACTCTTTGATATCCCATGCCTATGTGAAAACCAATTCACTCTGAGGGTGGCTCCAAGTATCCAATTTGTTCTCCTATTGTCTACAGATTATTAGTTTTGGGGTGGAGTTTTATAAAAAACAATGTGAAACAAGGCCTGTCAATTGTTTCTGTGCAAACCGTTTCTTTGTACTCCGAGGATAAAGGATGTGGGTGGTTTGCTTGTTAATAGCTTGTATAGTGCTATGTTCACAGTCTGGGATTTGACTATAACCAGTATTTCTCTAATTAAATTAAATCACTAATTTTCCTTGGGTGGATTCATTAATGGCGCACTATCAAGAGTGTAATATCTTTTGACCAGTCAACAATATTTGTTTTGACATTTGTTAAAGAATTTTCCATTTCAGATACAATCATTTCTGAGCTACCCTGGTCTCTGGCACTCTCTGTTTACACTGTATATTAGGTCCATTTGTCCTCAGTAGGTGCATGACACTCCAATGTGAAACTCTGCGGGCTGGTGTTTTGTGGTTTTTTCAATTTCTGCCTGCTGTCACAAAGAACTGTATATTTGCAGTAAATGGCAGCTATTGTTTGATTCTTGACAAAATTTTAAAACTCACCACAATACAGTTAAATTCTTCACAATACCTTTTTTTTTTCTTTTTTAGGAATACCATGTAACTTTACCTCTCTCATTCACAGCAGCAGCTATCCAATTTCCCCATGTGCTCTGACACTGCCACATTCACAGCACGCACTGCCTGAATGACACACACACACAAACAACCTACCTCCATGGCTAGAGCGGCCGTCTGCTGGTCGTAGTGATTCAGAAGATTCGGCATAAAGGTGGTGTTGTAAGGCAGATCCTGGCACATTCTCAGTCTGATGGGCTCACAGCTAAATTCACTGTGGCTCTCTATGGCCTCCATATGAATGGACACGACCGGTGTAACCAGGGAGAAAAGGAGGAGGAGGACAGAGATGAAGAGGAAAGAAAAATAGACAGAAAGTCGCTTTCTGCAGTAGACTGTAGATTTTGAAAACCAGTCTTTCTGGCATCCTCTTCCAAGAGGCGCCTGAATCTTAATGTTGGACATTTCTCCACAGTGGTCCAGACTGATGACCTCACCCAGAAAACCAACAGATTGCTTTGAGGACATGCAGGAATTGCTTTTAAAGCTTCTGAACATTAGAGGCAACTGAGTCCATTTTAGGGTCGGTGGTTGAGGTAAAGCGGGGAATCCACAAGGCAGGTACACTCTGGAAATGTACCCTGAACAGCACATATGGTGGAGTCCAAATTCGTCTGTAGCAGTGAATGAATCTGCTCCCCTTTGTGTCAGTCTTTGACTTCACAAGCCATAGTAGCCATTTGAATTTCTTGTATGGTGTCTAAGAACGTGCTTTTAAATGCGCTTAAAGAAATCTCTCTTGTTTTTCTTTAAAAAAAAGTAGCACATTACATGGTTTCTCTCCACTTCCAAGTACTTCCGTGGTCAAAGACGGGTTCCCATTGTTCGAACCCCAAACGGAGAGCATGTCTCTGAGATAATAGCTCCACCATCAGCTGTATGCTGGAGGTCTGCACCGGGGTTACAACGTCCCTCCTTCTTCCACTCGGTGTACGTGTCTCCTCTGGCTCTTGCTGTTTCGGCTGATGTTTCGAAGAATCACCAGGGATCGAGCGCACGGTATTTCATTATTCTCCAAAGTATTCTTCTGATTCCTCGGCAGGACACAAAGTGGTGTCCCTGGCATGCAGATGCCTCCCCGGGATGGATTCATCAAGCAGGTCCTGCAGGTTTAAAAAACACAAAGAAGAAAAGGGCCTGATGGTCAAACAAGCAGTGGGTGGCTCTCTTCGATTTGAATTGCACTGCCACGCCGGTGTCTGCACACAAATCCGGATTAAATAATCTGATGAAATCTACACCGGTTTGTCATGTGGCAGCTCGGTATTTCTAAAAGGTCACGACAGACTGTTTATGAGGCGTACCTTGTTTTTTTAAATATATATTATTATATCAAAGGTGATCAGCGATTTCATATAATATTCATCTCGTTCCCGTTGTGTCAGCGAAGGGTCAAAAAACATTCCCCAAGCGAACCACGACAACCGCTGCGCGTCGGAGGGCGTTAACATGGACGCTACACCTGCGGACGAACCGGTCGCTCCTCCGCCTCCGCCCTCGTGTTTGTGCGAGGTTGGCCGGGCAACAGCGGCGCTCCCCCCCCGCCGCGTCTCACCCTCCGCGACCCGGTGTCTCCGCGGCGGAGCCCCGCAGCGGACTTTCACGGCGGACGAGGTCGATCAGTCGGCGGGTTTCTACCGACACCTGCGCCGGACCGTCGTCGGTAGAACCGTTAGTCGCAAGCTAACCTGCGGCGGTGCCGATAGCCGGTGAGCTAACGGCGACGATTTTAATCTAATACCGGGGAAACGCGCCGAGCGCGTCGTTCACCCGGTCCGCGGTCGACGTTACCGCTACGGGTCGCAGCTCCATCCCGCCGAGCTCTCCGCCGCTCACCGGGAGGAGAACCTGGCCGGGTTTAGAAACACAAACCTCTCAAAGGGGGAGGCGGGGGAGGCGGGGGAGGCTTCCTCGGAGCGTCTCCTCCGCACCGAGGCGGGAGCCCCACACGCTGACACGCCGGGATCACGGCGGACGGACCCGTCTCGATCCTCGAAGCCGCGCGTTAGTCGCCGCGGTGTCTTCAACCCCCTCAGCCCGCCGTCTGCGCTCACGATCCGGTGTCGAAATCCGGCCCGGTCCGCCGACGATAGAGCCCTGAACGAACCGCACAGCCTTACGGTCTGCACACTTCGCCGTGGGTGGCGGACGAGGAGCGGGTTTCGGGCGGACCCGGTCCCCGCAGCGCTTCGTTTTTTTTTTTTTTTCCTACTGTTTTGCAGCTGGTCGCCTGCAGCGTGCAGCCGACGCGTCGTGACCGCGGATTCAGCGGGGACGCGCAGGGACGCGACCGCATCGCTCCCGCCGGACGATGCGCGCCGCGCTGGACACGCTGCGCGTAAAAGACGAAAACGCGCAACGATGTTAACAGGCGCCTTTTGCTGTCTAGATTTTTTAGAGAATATGTGCGTTGCCTGTTTCATTTTACGTTTTTAATCGTCATTCGCTATTTGCTCTCTTACATGGACAACGCAACGCATTTAGTAACAAGGGAGGATTTGTGTATGATGGCTGAGGTGTTTTTGATTGTTTTCTCTGTTGCTGGTTAATTGGATTCATAGGAAACCTATTTAAATGACCATGACCATATCCACCTTCATTTGTTATTACTATTTCAAGAGTGTAGTCTTCCATGTTAAGGCATAACTAAGGCCTGTGTGAGCACAGGACACTTTTGTGTGCCCCAGTTGTACCTGAAACTCAAAGGCTCCAGAGCCAGTAGGGATTCAAGCCATATTCTCAAGGCAGGGAGTCTCATTTTTGGGTTAAACGTGATCAAACGTGGGAAGCCCCACCTTACACAACAGTGTCTGTTGCACCAGACAGAACACAAATAGTGAAAATTGTGAAGACAGTGACACTAACCACTCACTCACTCAGCAGTTTTCAAGAAACATCCTGAATACGATTATGGCGGACAGGCAAAACTAAAAAGAGGAAAACAACTACAGGTAACACGATCAAAAACCTTTATTAAAATATACATTAAATGTACATACTGCTGTAAAATCGTAAAGCAAATCACGACATGTACAGTACACCCATGTTTGTCAACTTTTAAAAAAGCAGGCAATCAGTCTTACAAAAAACACACCTTTAACACCCGATGAGAGATTACAGCTCAGCCGAACCAGGGTCAAAAATAAACGATGGCACTGGTTTTGTCCTATCAGGCGGTCATACTCAATTTTTTTCAACAGCTTAATCTCACTTTGTCTTGAAATAAAGAGTTCAACCAGCAAAGGTTTTGTATTTTCCATTCAGCCACTTTACATCTAGCCACTATTACACATTAGTCTTTAAATCACATAAATTATGTAAAAAAAATTTCAAGAAATACTACACATCTCCTATTGACAGTATCCCACTACAAAGAAAAACATCAATGTACAGTATGTACATGAGTACATAAACTAATTGCAGCATTTTACTTTGCTCCAGAGTCATTACGTTCAATTAATGTCAAGCATAGCTGAAAGGTTTGTATTACATGCTTTAAATCCAGTCAATTTCAAGAAAATAACTGAATAAAAATATGGATTGTGGTAAATTTAAAAACTGACTTCATTCTACATAAACCTTAGATATGGGGCATCCTTTACTTACTGTCATGTTGTCCAAAGTATCTTAAGACACATCGACACTCTTACCTCATATTCATCTAGTGATTTCAAATACAAATGTCATGAGTCTAAAGTATGACATCAACATTCTAATGACTGGAAGGGCCATAGACTTGTTGTGATTGTATCAGTCAACACTATGTCAATATTTATCCCTTAATGCTTAAGGATTAGTGCTGCGTGCTATGATTCCTTTCCACACGATTGAGCACGGCACTAGATTAACCGTTTCATGGCTGATCTGATCTGATCCTCTCTGTCACTGAGTTGTTGGGGGGGGGGGCTGTGCCAGCTGTGGCTGCTGGCCCACATACTGGTTTAACCTCTTGATATGTCCCAACTTGACATTCATCCACTGCTGCAGTCCAGTTTATCTTAAATTCAGGGGGTTCAGAGAATCTTTCTTTAAACATCCTCCTTCTATCCCCACTACACTGATTTTTATCAGTCTAAACTGTCAATGATGAGACCTGGTGTAACTTTGGTACCATATTTCCAACTTGAGACATCAGTCTCTCCATTGTTTTGTTATTTTATCACTGCATTTCTTACTAGAGGTAAAGGCAAAACAAAAACATATAGAAAACCCATTAAACATGTTGGTTTAATCCGCCTGGAGTTTATCACCCATAATTTTTCACATACCTTTTCAAACATTTTGTGTTTTCACTCTGAAGCAGATTTTTATGAAATTAATTAATACTAGCACAGGCTGACAAATAATAATGTGGTCAGAGGTAAATTCAAAATTTAAAAAATGTGTTCATCTAGCCAATGTGGAAAACAAATGAACTGCAGTTGCTCTTACAATTTTCTAATAATATAAACCCCTTTCATTAAGTGCAATTTAGCATGTCTAATTCAGTTTGAAGCCAAATGCTTTATCTACATATTATTAAAGATGATTTGGTATTTCTAAACAATTTCAGCACACACTTGCTAGCTACATGACATGACTCCAGATTATAATTCACCAATGTGCATAAGTGGCTAGCATGAAACAATTATTTGCTGGCAATAAACCTTTATGTAGTCAAACACTGATGAGTATGGTTAAATTGTGGATGCAAAGGAGTGGTTTATAATCTCGACAAACAGTAACATATTATACACATTAAAATGGATTTTGCCTAAATGGGAAAGGAGTTTATACAAGCTAAAATAATTCTAAATTCAGATAAAATATATATTTTTGCTAGATATAAAACATGTACCTTCTTCATGCACAATTGTTTCTTCATACTGAAAGACATGCTTAGCATGAAACATCTGGTACTACTGAACCCAAGCAGTCAAGGGGGATACTGATAAGACCAAGAGGGCCATTCATATCTCATTGTAGCCTTCTCACATGTACATGCACACCTAGTCCCAATTTCTGCACAGATGGATATGCACTCTGGACTGAACCTACAAAACATACATATGTGAAGATTCTTTGTGTGTTGCTGTAAATTAATTGCCACTCACAGGTTTTATCAGGCATAGATACACTGCATGAAATTGGCCCTCTTCTCACAGTTTTACATAAAAGATAAAAAGTTGATTAATGAAAGTAAATGGAGACATTTGGTAATCCATCTATGAATACGGGTATGTGGCTTCATGATACTGCAAAGCAGGAACCAGTCTTTTGAAACCAACTCCAATCCTGTTCCACAGTTACACTCACCAAGTTGACTGGAGGGGAAAATCTACTAGTCTTAATTCAGGTGCAGTGATGCCTTTTGGGATTTAGCTAGGCATCAGAGTTAGAGCGCTGTCCAATCAGACTTTGGGTGTGGGGAGAGTGTTCAGCCTCCTCCTCCAACTGGAAGAGATAGAGAAAGGATGAGGGATGAAGAAATGAGTATACATCATTTCAGTCTGTGTTATCTTGAGCGAGTGAGTGAGCATGTTTGTATTTTCTTATGACTTAGAGAAACTGATTAGGTAGGAGATGATATCTGGGGATAAGTTGCATGTGTTTGTCTAAGATTAAGTGTGTGTGTGTGTGCATCCCTCAAGTTACATCCATCAAGTATATCCACCCACCCCCACACAAAGACACACACACCTGCTCTTTGATGTAACTGTTCCCACAGGGTGCCAGCCCTCTGAGAGCCAATCCAACGATGAAGCACCAGAAAGACAGTCCAGCCTCAACCGCTGACAGCACAGTACAGGGGACCCACAGTGCCAGGGTGGTGTCCTGAGAGAGAGGAAGTGGTAGAGACAAGGAAAAGAAAGAAATAAAGTAATACTACAAGGTTGACAGTTTCTCCTGTGATGTGTTTTTAGAAATATCATGCCTCAAAAGTTGCAGCTTGAACTGTCAGACAAACAGCAAATTTCGGAGAAAGAGGGGAGAAGACAGAGGGATTGAGTGGGGTCAAACTTTTTTTTTTTTAATAGAGGTAAAGTTTAGACTCACATAAATTCGCGTTGTATCAAACGGGCAATGGGCACTGACAGGTGACCGAGCGTTGATGGGCACCTGTGAGTCATTGCATCCCAGCATCAAACCCTGCCCATTGTGGGCAACAGTAACACTAATGGCCAAGATGAGACCAATGCAGCATGCTGCTGAGAGCAGGGCATTCAGGAATGACGTAATTAGGAGTCCAATTTGCTGGAGTCACAGAGACAACATCACATAAAGACAGAACAGGATTTAAGTATTGAGCAGACACAGAATGAGTGACAGAAATGATCATATCCGTTAAAAAGAAATTAACTTCTTACCAATTGTAACACACGGATGTTCCTGGACACCAAGATTGCAATGATTCCGGCGGCAATGCTCTGTAGGATTCAAATGACAAGATGATTGTGTAAGTCTAGCACTACTTTGGTACAGACTATATTTTTTTATCTTGTCTAGTTGTTGTGTGTGTATACCTCTAATATCTTGTGCTGAGTGCATTTCAAAGAAATGTGACATCTTCATCATTAACGACTGGTGATTTATCTGCTTCCTTGATGTAATGAAGCCTGCCCTAAAGCACCTAGTGACTGGTTTGAAAAAACAGCTCCCTTTTAATGGGCAAGTTTAGTCTTGATTGCTGATAAAAAATACACAGCACTAATACTGAGCTTAAGAAGCAAATAACCTATGATACCTTGTATACACTTGTTGCTCTGGTGCACAGAACAGAGAGTCATTGACATGAATGTGGATTCAATCAGTTTTCACGAAACTTCCATTTCAAAGGGAAATGCGGACCAAAATGGAACTGCTTTTGGAAGTTTGCAGACCGTAAGTCTCTCGGTGCACTGTTTCTTCATTTAAAAGGCTGAGATGAATTCAAAACATAGTTTGAATATCTAAACTACAAAACTCACCAGCAGGCCGGAGGTGACAGAGATAATGTTGGCTACAGTGTATTCAGTGGTGATATGCTGGTTGGGTTTGGAAATGTGGCGGAGGACACTGCCGTGGACAATAGCTCCAAGGATGAAGTTAATATGGCCGACCAGGATTAGCGTTAACCCCTTTTTCATCAGCCTCCTTGGCCCTTTGTCTTTCTCTGGATGACAGAAATACAAAAAAACACTCAACAGCTTAACTTGCAGCTTATGGCAAAATGGTGTAAGCAAAAGCTTGAAACTGGTTGGTTAGAGGGTTTCTACAAGTTCTGAACAATGTGTCTACATACCCAATATTTCTGCTGGATAACACTATTTATTCATTAATTCTGTGTTATGGCCTGACTGCTTCTTGATTTCTCAGTGTGATACTGATATTGTCATCGGACAGCTTAAAAAAATTCTAATAAAGATATATCAGCAGATAATTACAATTTTGGACATAAATTATACAGATATTGATAACGTATTTTAAGTCTTTTTCTTATTTTAATAATTGTGACCTATATACACACTAAACAGATCAATTGAAAGGTAATCAGTTAACTGGTTGACAAGCTATGTAATGTTAATACTCTCTAAAATACCTCAAACAAACCTGGCAATTCTAAACTGCAATTTCTTACTGTGTGGCCAACATGTATATTGATAGTGATATATGACCTAGCTGACTGATCCATCTAACTCTTTCCACTGTGTGTGTAAACTCTAATCACCTGAATTACTGCCTGCATTTGTTTTGAAGGACTTGATTTCTCATATACAGTAAATGTATCATATTCACGTATACATACATATATTTATACATGCATGACTTTCAGATGCATGTGCATATGAAGGCTCCACTCTCTTAACGACTGTTTGTCCTGAGTGGGTCAGAGATGGGAGGAGGAAGCGTGGGCGACTGATTCGTTTAAAACGTAGTAAGTGATCTCTTTTCTGGTTCGTTTCTTTGAGCGTTAACAGCCCATTTCCGATCATTTCTGAGGATAAACCAGCATTAATTCTTATCATACGTGTCTAAAAAAAAGTCTAAAAAAATGACACCATCCCACCTGCAGGCCTGTGGTCAGTTACACCCGTGGAGGGAAGGGCAGCGACTTTAGTTTTTAAAATACGAGTCGTTCTAAAGTTACAAAAATATTCCACCAGAAAAACCACTTACCAAAAGTGCACATCTCTCCGCCAGCAGTTTCCTTTAAATCACCGATTATCCGCAATTTTCGAGCGACTCCAACAACACAGGGGAAGAAACTCCCAACGTCCCTCTGCCTACTTCCTGTATGACACCGAAAAGACTCACCTGGGATTTACCTGAGGTTCACTGGACGCCAAGGGGCGCAAAAGACACGTCGGATCTATTCTTGGCATATTGTCGCATTATTATCCTAACAGCCACAAAACATAAAAACCTGCTTTGCAAACGGATTTCAAGAAAAACAGTGCAGCAAATCTATTCATTTAAAAGACCAGTGATAGTGTGCAGTTTGTGTCATTATGCACGTCTCAGGAAAGACACTTTTACTGACATTCATGTCATATACAAAATATAACCAAAAGCCCATATCCTGGATTAACAGTCTAAGGCTTGCTAAGGCATATGTTTACTTAATAAACAACACCGGTGATTTGGGTGGAAATGATAACAGACAGAGATAATAAGAAATAAAGACGGAGAGACAGAGTCAGTACCACTTCTCAATACAAGGAGTGGTGCATTTACATTCTAATGTTTAGCTTCAGGACATATCTTTGGGATATACAATCTTAACAGTTCACAAAAAGGCTTACAAACTGAGGAGCACAGTAAACAGTGCATTAAAATAGACTACGCACGTTATATCCAGCAAAAATACAGACTGAAGCACAATAGTTGCCTGAATACATTTCAAAAGTACTCAAAAAAATACATACGTGGGGATCATTGGATTAAGCAGATCTCAGTAGACAAGTGTCCATTTTAACATTGTAACTCAACAACCAGCATCAGAGGAAAGCTCTGTCTGAAGGCTCACACAGTAGTTATTCATTCAAGATGGCAAAGGCATCATAAGAAGCTTAAAAGTATAATCTGTATAAAATTGCTGAATGAGGGAATTTATTGTATGCAAAAATAAATGAGTTTTTGTTTTATTTTTTTCAATACGTATTGAGAATGTTATGTTCTCTTTGCATTCTTACTGCCTGTTTGAAATGCTGATCTGTGTGAGCTTCCAGACACAGTATTAACGTTAGTCTAAAGATAGTTCGGAGCCAAAAAGTCAAAAAAGGCCACATGCAACTCCCTGATCTCAAAACAAGTCTAAACAAGAACCGTATGATGTAAAACGTATTCAAGTTTAGAGCCCCTGCACTCTGTGAAGGATAATGAAATTTCTCGTGGTCCCCCTTTTATCATATGGTCTGTTATCAAATGTAAACAAAAGCAACAGAAACAAAAGAAGTTCTGTATTGGCTCAGACTCTAAAAAAATTTGGTCTCCATGTGAGACCACAGTAAACAAAACCGAAATAAGTGAAGAGAAACACACAATATACAGTATCTGAAAAATAAATAAAAAATAAGGAACTCTCACGCAGCTGTATCAGAAAAAGGCTAGGTCCTCTTTCTACAGCTTATGGCAGCCGAGTTCACCATACACCTAATGAATGAATTCCAAAGGCAGAGTAGCATGTGTGAACCCAACAAGCAGCAAATGGCAAAACAATTAGTGAAATACTAATAACAAACAGTTAGGCAAAAATTGGAGCGTAATATAAAAACAAACACACAAATGGAAATTCAGTAACACTGAGTTCACAGTACCTTGGAGTACTGGAAGATACCTGGACAAAATGTGATATGAAGTTATGCATATACATTTTGTTCTGTTTCAAGGGCTTTTTAAAAATACCAACTATGGGTACTTATTTATTTAAAAAAAACAAACATACAAACAAGAAGCTTCCATCTTTGCAATCCAGCTTTTAAACTATTCTTTATGGTTAATCTGAGAGGTGACAGTCACAAAAGTCAACCAGCTGGGATTTTTCTGCTATATGAGGCAATACTAAACGGGACCCAAATGAGAGGTCGAACAACATGAAATGAGAAGAGAATGGTTTGGTTCAATTTGTAAAATGTTCTTTGTATAGAAATGCATCCCTCCATCTCTAGGCGAGTTATAGTTTTTCTAGAGGTCAAAAAGTGTCGGTCCAACTGTTAAAGTTTAGTCCAACAGTTGAGAGAGGTGAATTAGTATGTCATGTGACTCCAGTGAAGGCCTGAAACACCTCATACTAAAATACAACTGTGTGTTTGTGAAAAACTGGCTTTCATCGTAAAGCTGCAAGTAGTTTAGTCAGTACTGTGGGGATCAAGTGGCTTTATATTGAAGGTTTTCCCTGTTTTTAGAAGTCTTAATCCGGGATTGCATGGAAATGCCTACAATTTTGGTCTCTTTGCTGGCTACAGTTTAGTTTAAGAGAAAAACAAACAAACAACAAAAAAAAACAAAAACAAAACAGAACTCAAATACAGTCACTGTTTTGGGTAATAAAAATAAAAATAAAATGCGTAACAGGGTTTAGAACTTGAGGAGACATGGTTGAGGAAACCCTTGCTAATGAACCACTTGGCTGAAAGTTTCTTCAAGTAGACAGTCTATTTTGTTTTGGTCCAACTGTGAAGAGAAAACAAACCTTTTAAAAAATTCAGAAAAACATAACAAATAAATCTGCTATATCCTGAATTATAAGTCAACACTGTGGTTAAGAGGACAGAGTTATTATTAAGACTGTCTACATATACCCTCACTCACAGAGTGATGAAGTGACTAGACATGAGTGGGTTTGTTTGCATAAGGTATGTAACGGTTAATGTGGATAATGTTCTTTGAGTGGAAAGGGTCTATGAGTTGGAGGGTATAGAGGAACATCAGGGGTCTCCAAACCTTAAAAAACACCTGCTTTATCATGCAATTTGCAGAAATAGCACTCTCACATACATTGTCAACCACACACACACACACACACACACACACACACACACACACACACACACACACACACACACACACACACACACACACACACACAGTCAATGTGAATCTGTCTTTAACATACCAGAGACCCACCTCACTGATTAAGCCCAGCTGCACCAACTCTCCAGCCAACTCTTGAACATTTTCATCTGAAGCACACACCAGCAGTTAGTAACAGTAAATCACAGACATGTAACATCACTATCTGACTCACTATCTCCCTTGGAGTCATGCAGATATTATAACACACAGCCAAATGCGGCTGAATACAGGTCAGGCTGAGGGTAACTACCATATTCAGAAAAATATAGTCCACACTGCTTTTAAATCCAAATCCCACCTTAAACACATTAAAACCACCAAACAGCAGCTACTGCTGTTGCTCTCTGCATATGTGAATCCATTTTGTTGTTTCATAATGCCTTTTTTTATAATCCTATGGTCATCTAGCAAAACAGTCATGAAATGACAGTGAATACAGCTGAAAAAGGACAGAGCACAGAACGGGACTCATTTGGTATGAAAAAGAAAAAGCAAACAAGTTTCAACCAGCATGGTCTTAATTAGGGTGTGATATGTTAGAACACTCTATCGCTTTGATTATTCCTCTTTAGCCTTGACATTTAAGACTTAATGATTTAAAGGACTCAAAACTCAACTTTCAACTATATTTATTTCGGAGGGGAAAAGTTTATGATTCCACTAATGTAAATAATCCATGTTGTTGAACTGCTCCATAACTTCTAATGTCTACTTCATTCTAAAAACTTCAAGATAAACACATGTTCTTTCTTTCTTTCTATTCCTGACCCGTTTTTGTAATAAATGGATTGTATTTAACAAAGATGTTTTTTTTTTTTACCATTCCTTTAGTTACCTCCCCAAATCGGGACATTCTTTTCCTGTGCCAAGTGAACAGAGGAGTTGTCAGGGTCTACTGATTTTTAATAACCTAGCTGTCAATTTATTACTGAAGAAGGAATGTGGCTGGAACAAGATTAACAAGTGGAGATAGAACATTGAACAACTTTGACATTTAAAAAAGAAAAAGTTACTTTTTAGTTTTGAGAATGAAAACCAGCTTTAATTGTGAATGCACAGAAATAGGGTCTAGGGGAGCCATGAAAAAGGCCAATGGGGTGAAATTTAAGTAGCCCAGTAAGGTACTGACCCTGCAAAATGCGACTTTGAACTTTGGCATGTTGATAAGGAAGGCTTAGTAAAGAAAATCGCGTGAAGAGTGACTGTTTACCTAGAGGAATGGGTGTGTCCACGAGACTGACTTATGTTTATGGGTGTGCATGGATGTTAAGTTTCAGTGTGTCTGTGTCAGTGGTATTACGGTGTTGGTATCCAAGAGCAGAGATAATATAGTTAGAAACAGAGAGAGAGGAAGAACAGAGAGAGAGAAAGAACAGAAAGAGAGAAAGAGCAGAAGAGATGAATACCAGTATAGGTGTGTAAGTGTGTGAAAGAAAGAAAGAGAGAGAGAATGTGTGTGTGTGTGTGTGTGAGAATGAGATACAGGGAGATGAAAGCCTGGGAAGACATGGACAGTTCTTGATACAGGAGGTGACAGCTGTCAGCTGCAGCCTTTCACAGGCCTGGCATTCCCCACGCGCCTCCAACATTGTACATGCCTACCATACCTGTGTACATGTGCATATTGGATCATACTGCGTACATTATTCTGACGAGTGCAACAGTTGTGGGGTGTGCTATTTTCTCATTTGCTTTCCTTTGGCCTTGTCTGCAGCAAACCAGTGAGACTAAAATACTGAACTACTTCTGTGCAATTCCTAAAAAAATGAAGACAAAAAAACAAAAAAAACCAAAACCCAAACAAACAAACAAACAAAAAAAAAACCCCAGGATTTGAAAAGACGGCTCAGTCTCAAAAATATTTAGAGCATATTTAAATATTTAAAAGCCACTATGGCCCTTAAGAAACAATTCAAATATGCGATTAAAAAAAAAAAAAAAAAAAATCAAATAGAGGTTCAAGGTTTTCATGACACAGAGGAAACAGTCAGACTCTCTGCCTAAAATAGTCTTGCATATTGTGACGCCATCTGACTTACAAGCTTGCTGTGGAATCTCACTGTCACTTTCCTACATGCATCGGTCCACACATATAGAGAGGTACTATATATTAGGACTCTGTGTGTGGTAAAATCTGAGAGTAGAGTGGATCCTAGCTATGAAGTAATTCATATACACATAACCTTATCATTTATCATTAACCTCTAGTCAAATGTCATTCTACCATTAACCTTAAACCCAAGCACCCATCACATGATACAAATACTGAATGTTTTCTGGTAGTGCCTTTTTACACACATTTAGAGGTGCTTGAAATTGGCAAGCAAATAAGTGACACCCACACTCAAACACAAGCCTGGAGGAATGGCCAATAATGCTGTTATGTTCCCTAAGTATCATTTACACAGAACACACCCTCAATGTTATCAAATGGTCTTCATTGGAAATCTCAAAATGCCAAAGATTTTTCCTTCTCCTATTTTGTTTAAGTAAAAAATAGTGCTCATTAATCCAACATTTACCTCTGAGCTCAATTTTCGATCTAAAGAAGCCTGACTGTGTACTCTGTTGAACTTTAAAACATTAACGGTGAGAAAGCTGGGTTGAAATTTTGAAAGTGTTGGGCACTATGACAAAATCAGAGACTATATCTTCAGGCTCATTGAGAAAGTATGTGCCAGGTTGTGATAAAGAATGACATTGATGATGATAGATGGTGTAGAGGTGATCTTACGAGGTAACACGTCACAGCTTAGAGGTCTATTCAGTTTATCTTCCAGTTTCAGCAGCAATGTTTGCTTCAAGAAGAGAAACAACAGGTTTTTTTTTAGCTTTTGTATGGCTGGGAAATAACAAATAGTATAATTTCATGTTGTTGGTTAATGGGGGGGGCCTTAAATGTTGCATTCTGAATTTGTTAAACAACAAATGATTAACTATTAAAAAAGAATGACAGTTTTCTAAATTAATTTCATATTTTAAGTAGGATGAGGATGGGAGGGCAAGAAATTTGTGAAATTAAAGAGAGGACGTAGAAAGTGATAGACTGAATATTAACCAAAAAATATTCAATTAACATAACAAAATAAAAATGACACCTATGTTTAACATAAACCAACTTTACGTCCAGATATCCATGTCTAGAAGGAATAATCTGACTAAGGGGCAGGTACAGATAGTCACATAGTGCACTACTGCCCCTATGTGGTCAGATAGGGTTGTATCTTTGGGGCTTTATAAAAAAAAAAAAAATGAGCTTGCTCAAAACCTCACAGGACACAACACTGATTTGCATCTCACTTCACCTCACATCCTCTGAGAATTTATCAACCTCCAAAGCAGGAAACCGTGAAAGCCTACAGACAAAAAAAACCCAAAACAAAAAACCCCAAAACAAACAAAAAAGCACCCACATGATTAAACGGTTTGAGGTATCAGGACCACAGAATTTCACTTGCGATGGTGGTATAATTCCTAAAAATCCAATTAATTATTTAGGATATTGTGTTATCGTGTTTAATTCATGTCTGCCACTTTATTTTAGTAAACACACATTGTCTTGGGGCACTAAAAAAAAAATGAAAAATTTAAGAATAACTACTGAGGTACTGGTTTCTGGCCTGAATATATCTGAATATCATCTTTTTTCTCAGCGATGATCAGATGGGTCCAGGTTCTTGGTCATTTCCTCTAGGGCATTTTCAGGTATCATGTCTGGATATTTATAAATCATCTAAGCATGACTGAACAAGATTGAGTTTTAGGGCTTATCGCTTAAAACTTATACTTAGTTAAGTTCTAAGTGTATCTTGTATGGAAATCATTCTGGTATACTATGATGTGAACTCAGTGACACTTTATTTGGAACACCTGTACATGTTTTTATTCAAGAAATCATCCAATCAGCCAATCATGTGGCATAAGAGCAATGTATAAATTATGCACACACAGGTCAAGATCTTCAGTTAATGTTTCCGGATGGGGAAAAATATGATCTCAGTTACTGTGACTTTGGCAGGATGGTTTGTGCCCACAAGACAGTTTGATTATTTTTAAAACTGCTTTTCTCCTAGGATTTTCACACACAACATTCTCTACAATAACTCAAATTGGTGCAAAGAACAAAAAACGTCCAGTGAATGGCAGTTCTGCGGACAGAAATGTCTTGCTGATGAGAGAAGTCAGAGGAGAATGGCCAGGCTGGTTGGAGCTGACAGAAAGGCTGCAGTAACTAAGATGACCACTCTTTAAAAATGAGGTGAGCTGAAAAGCAATCTCAGAGTACAGAAGTATCAGGCTGCAGTGGGCACAGGCTCACCAAACTGGACAGTTCAAGACTAGAAAATAGCCTTAAATAGTCTAGTCTGATGAATGTTGATTTCTGCTGACACACTCTTCATCTTACGCTCTGCAATGGGTCCTCCAGTAACTGTATGGCCTTTTTTATAGCCTCCTGAGAAACAATAGAGTACTCTCCATTCTCCTGGATCTCCAAAAGTGTCACCTGCAACACAGCAACAAACACATTTACATACTTCACATATTGCTTTGGGAGAAGGCTCAGGCCATTCCAGCATGTATTACGGGTGACATCTCACTTCTAAGGCACAAATGCTGGATGAATTGATGTCTACAGCTGTGGTGACATCATCAACATCTACAGTGAGAGAGAGAATAGAAAGAATCCTAGCTTAGTCTAGTTATTTAAGACCAAAAACCAAAAATGCCACTTTAACTATATATATATAGTCCAAAGTCCTGTGTCAGGACAGAAGTTATATTAAAGAAATTAACTGAGAAAAAGGTTCTGTAGGAAAAATGTTACTATTCCTCAAACTAAGCTACTGAAAGTCATTTGATATTGTCAATGTACAGCATTTTTACAAAAACATTTTAAATGATACCCTGCCCTCATCTTATTCTGTTAATATTTGATCAATTTTGTAAGAAACTATATATGTTTTAAGATATTGT
This sequence comes from Istiophorus platypterus, assembly GCA_016859345.1. NCBI lineage: Eukaryota > Metazoa > Chordata > Actinopteri > Istiophoriformes > Istiophoridae > Istiophorus > Istiophorus platypterus. The sequence continues at coordinate 19,926,538 of CM029118.1, forward strand.
CCAATATATTTGTATCATCTGCTTTACTCTGGAGGTCAGGAAACTATCAATATCAGTAACAACTGAACTAACTTTAAAAATCTAATATTTGGTCATTGCTACCTCCATATTCTGGAGCAGAGAAGTGCATGTTCTTTTGTTCCTCATGACAAGTCTTCACATGGTTGTTAATGGTGTCTGGAGCAACTGCAGATGAGACAGGGGAGAAACCGTGGATATGTAGAAGTAGGATGGTGAACAGTGAGTGAAGTGCGTACGAAGCAGGAAGGAGTAAATTAAAGTCCCAGGGAGCAGAGAAAGACATGAAAGAAAATATGTGATAGAGGGAGGACCGAGAGTCAAGTGTAGAGATGCTTTTGTGCCTGGACCTGAGTCACTGCAGCAATATGCATACACACAACAGAGGTTTTCTAAACCACATTACATACTACCTTTTTTCACAGTCTTTTCATATCAGAAAAAAGCAATATTGCCACCATTTTTTTGACATGGGAACCCTTGATTGTTCAGTAAAAGTGCCGAGTTTAGACTAATATGTATATGGCACCAGTACTGTGGGATCATGGAAATTTACTTTACAATTCACAATATAAAATTTTCCAGTCATTAAATCCAGAATGCCGTAACATATGACTCCATCGACAGCAATCCATCTACACTACCTAACACGGTGGGAGGAAACCGGTGTAATTCTATACCTGATCCAATCTTGATGAGCCCATTGTGCTGAATGAAGGTGGTGTCACAGGTCATACAGGTCAAAAGTGCAATTACATACAGTCGGGTATTACCCTTTCATCCATGCTCTTGTGGATCTTCTTTGCTTTCTTCAGAAACTGCTTCAAGCTTCCTGATGACATATATTCTGTGATGAAAATCACCAGAGGGAGAGGAAGAAATTAGGGGGCAGCAGACATTATTCAAATGTAGATTAAACGCAAGGATATTGGTTTAATTTAATAATGTTTGAAAATGATGAAACTTTCTTTTAAAGCTGACAGGTAGAATTTACAATAATGTCTGGCAAAGCTGGATACTCACACTGGCCTGGTTCTCTTTGTGTCAGTTCAGTGCTTGTGAAACTTGACAATATTTGCATGTTCCAAATGGATCAGGTTATCAATACAGCCTTCACTTTCTCCTAAAAACATATAAAAAATATGTACTGGTAGTATATAGTATCGCATAATTAACTTATATTCCATTTGGCTTCTGTACTGATGCTTCTGTACTTGCCTCATTTGTAACACAGACTGAAATTGCTATCTAGAGGAAACAAGTAAGGAATCACAATTTCTAGAGTAGAAAGCCCCAGTTAAAAAAAGTGATGCCACTGTAAACTATGGCAGAAATCTGGTGTTTGCACTCTGACCTACAGTCAAACTTTAGTGAGGTTGTTGAGATCTATAACAGAGATCTTTGGATGTCAATGAGAGCTGAAGTAAAATTACTGATGTCAGTATGATCTATAGAAGAACTCTAATGATGTCACTGACAACAAATCAAATTAATCTTTCTTTCTTTTTATTCTGGACATGTGTAGTAACTACTGGGGTGCATAAGGATCTATGAAAGCAGGCCAATTGTGTTCCTTACCCTTGTTTTTACATTTCTAGGTTAAATCTTTACTGCATTTTAGATTAGCTGACAGAAATAAATATGTTTCAATTACCACCCCAATTCATATTCCATTGACTGTACGAGTGAAGACACCATGACAATTAGTGCATAATCCCAAAAGTGACTGTCTTTAACCATTTTACTCTCACTCTGTCACCCTGGGCCTCACCTCCAGCAGTTTTTAGTTCTTTCTCTCTGAGATCATGACCTCATTCCACACCACCTCCACCTGCTCCTCTGTGTCCATAGCCAAGAACGCAGCATCTATCTCGGGGACATTATGCTGATTCACCTACATTTTAAGAGAACAGAAACAGGGCTTATGAGTTCATATATCGAGAAATGAAATGCAAGACGCTAAAACAATACCTTTTGGAAAAATACTGAAGGATTTAAGCAATCATCACCTCAAAACCAGTTTGTGAGAAGCAAACCCTTTGCTGTCCATACTAAAATCTCCTGATAGGATAACACACTGGCTAGTTTTCAGTGCAGTGGTCCCACTTACTTACAACCTATGAAGTGCCAATAACATGAAAAAGGGGGATATTGAAAAGAGAAAACAATAACATTAGCAAACATATCATTATAGTTCAACTAAGCGTCTTGTTACTGATAAATACCAAAATTTTGCATATGACTAATTAGGCCTTCATATAATTGAGAGAGAGAGAGAGGGAGAGAGAGAGAGGATGACTTGCAGCAAAGAGCCCAGGACAGATTACATCTGAGGCAGCTGTGGTTAGGACTCAGCCTTGTTGTAAGCACTTTATCTGATGAGCTACTGAGGCAACCCTTTAATATTTTATTCTCAACTAGAAGAAAGTGATACGGTGTGTGAGAATAAAAAAAAAGGAACGTGAAAAAGATGGCTCAACACGATGAAAAGATATTTTTTTAAATCAAAGTGAGACGCATGAGTTCAGAATATGTATTTGATCCGATTTTGCGTCACTGAAATGTAATTAAGTCTTTAACAGTGTGAAAAGATCTAAGTCAAAGCATCGTTGCATCTGTTAATCCAAGCAACTGAGCTTCACGGCACTAGTATACATGCTCAGGGGTCAAGGCCTCTTTGACTTTTGACTGATACGGAGAAAAGTGATGTTTCTCAGGAAAACTTGTGACTTAATGATGATCTGGTAACACTAAGTCCTCCCTCCCTTACCTCCTCCCTGCGGCCACAGGGTCTCTCTAGTTACACACTGACGAAAAAGGCTGTAAAACGAGACGCTTTTAGACAGAAACAGCAGCTGGTCACAAAACGCGTTGATGGTGGTTCGAGTCCCTCTGGCCTGGCGGCGGCGGAGGGGCGTGGCGTTGGCGGAGGGGCGTGGCGGCGCACCGGGAGCGCGGACTTGCGCGGAGAAAACGCAGTGGTGTAAGGTTACTGCTGGAACATCGAAAACAAGGAGAACGCACTGGGGTCGAGTAACAAATATCACACCGAATACAACTTTAAAAACTTACCGCGAACCAGCGAGATAAAATGTCACCTTTCACCGAAGTTGACGAGCTAACTACATATTCTACTGTGACTAGGATATAAAACGCCGCACACAAGGAATCGTGCGTTTGATGCACAGCGTCATTAAAGTATCATGTGGCGGACATTGTATGTAGTTCTACTACATGTAGTAGTTCTACTACATGTTGTAGTCCTACTACACGTGACTACTGAATGACTTATACTACATAACGACTCCTAAACAGAAAAAAGGCGTTTTGGACAAGACATTAAACGTTTATTTTTTCCCCCTTTAAGCGCCGTCGCCGTCTCATTCTCTCAGCGGTAATGAAATCAAGCGCACTCCAATGTGGCTTCGGCGGCGAGCGGCTCCACGTCCATCAAGATAGTTCGCCCCCTTGGGGCCAGTTTGGAAGCATCGGTTCGCGAAAGTGCCTACAGCGATGTAAATTTAATCACACCTCACATGGCGACCTCGGTGGATCCTCACGGACATACGGTTTTTTTTTTTTTTGCTGTTTGTCTACACGTTATATCTCCTTTTCAAAAGGAATAAGAGTTTAGTTTGACGGCCCGAGCGTGATGGTTTAAGCGGAAACGGAAGCTGCGAGGGGTGAGCGCTCTCGCCTCGCCTGCGGGCGGCCGTACAGCTGTTCTCACGTCGCCAAAATCCTGCGCGAGATGTTATCCACGATTTACATGAAAGGCGGTGATGCGAACAAGCCTGCTGGAAAATAAAGGAATTGTTGTGTGCGCGACTTCTGGATTTAAAGAAAAGAGAGACCCCCGTCTTTCATCGCCCACCATGCGGAGGCTCTAGCCGTAGCGACGCCGTCCGCCTAGGTCGTATGTGAGCGATATTTCATGGAAGGTGGGACGGGCGAGAGGCTGTGAGGCTTGGGGATCGGGACATCAGCTGAGCCCCGGAGAGAGGAGCCATAGCAAGCTAGCTATCGTGACAGCGGCGGGTGTAACGGAGCGGCGACTGGCTGGATCGGTTCAGTCATCATGGCCACGAACGGCAACAGCCTGACGCCCGGGATGGGGGAGATCATCCAGTTAAACGTCGGGGGGACGAGGTAGGCGTCGTCGACTCCATCTGGGAGATCTGAGCTCCGGCCACGTACGTGTAGGATGATGTCTGCTTGGCCGGACAGGCATGGATGAAGCTGGAGTAGATACAGCACTCGTGGTTTTCTTTACTTTTTTTTTCAGCCCCCCAACCCACCCACACACTACACACACACACACACACACACACACACATGCACACGCACATGCACGCACACACACACACACACACACACACACACATACAGTGGTCTCTGGGTATTTCACACTGTCCACAATGTACATCTCTATTATAAGACCGACTCTGGAGCAGTAATGAATTTATTCAGCTCCATACTGATTCTAGCTGCATCAGTCTGTGTTATGACCATGAATGTCAAGCCTCCTGGTCAACAAGTCATCCATCCACCATTTTCACGTCCACGAGTGGACTGACCCTACATTTACTACGTGACGGTGTTCGTCATGAATGTGCTATTGTGTCTCCATACTGTAGGTTCAGCACCTCCAGACAGACTCTGATGTGGATCCCCGACTCTTTCTTCTCAAGGTTGGTTAAATGTCAGCATGTTGATGCTCTACCGAAGCGGATCCTCCATAGAATAGATAATGCTTTTCCCGCTTCACGTCTACATGGTCGACTGAGGAGAAGTCACATGGATGCCATCCACGTTGCACTGTGAAATGTTAATATCTAGCAAACTAGACAGGATTAGAGTTTAGAAAATTAGTTATAGTATTTGCAACTTGTTGCAGTGTTAGATTATGTATTATGAGAAAGATCTGGGTGTACATGGCAAACATGGACCTTTATGTGTCTGCAGAGCCACACATATAACTTTAATAACACAGACATATTTTGAGCAGGACTAACATGGGACTCAAATGAATTAAATTTACCTTCTCTGGACTCCCCCAGGCTCATTACACTGTACCAGTACTCTGGCTACAGCATGTAGGAGCTCAGCCAGAAACAGGTCAGAGACTCAGCTCAGTGAGCACACTGTGGTGCAGTCACATCTCAGTAACACGAAATTTGTATTACATAATTAATGTTAAGTAGGGTCGTTCCTTTATCTCATCTCTGTCTTGATTCGTACTCTTATGATTCTGGTGATGGAGAATGTCTCCATGAATGCAAAACATTTTTTAAAAGAATTTATATATACAGTATTCTTGGCAAGTGTGTTTCTTTTTTCAAATCCTTCTAGTGAGTTATGCAGTTGTGATTCCAGCCCTAGAGGGGAACACGCTGTTGAAGTGAAACAGCCGACTGGGGCTGGGCAAATACCACAGTCGTAACCAACTCAAACACTGGAGTGAGCTCACAGTTTGCCAACAGCTGACCAATTATAACTGAATGCTGTCATACTGTCTGCCAGTGCACCTGTCTGCCTGAGTGTCAGTCTCTGACCCAGTGTGCAGCCAATCTAAAGTCAGTTCTCGTACAAATTCTTGAATTAGTTGTATAACATCAACTTAACTTTGAAGGTTAAGAGTCAACAGGTTAGCAGTTTAAACTAGTGTTACTGTGCAAATAATTACGGTGTTTACTGCAGGTACTGGCAACACTGCTGGGAAATGGAAATGGAGAAGTGCTTGGGTTAACTAGAGCACCGTGTGTGTGTGTGTGTGTGCGTGCGTGCGTGTGCGTGTGTGTGCGTGCATGTGTGTTTTCCAGTTTGCTGAGTGGGAGGATATCCACTCTTCGGGATGAAACTGGAGCTGTGAGTACAGCCTCTGTTCTTTCTTGTTCCAAAATGAGGACAGCATCTGCAGGCCGTGTCTGACATCTGGAAATTTTCTAAAAGCTGCCAGCAGATACGGCACAATGACGTTTGATCTATTATGATTCAACCTACTGAAATGTGACGCATAGCCATATGATTGTATGTGTGTGCCCATGAATAAATAAGACAATTTGAGACTATATAAGACAAATTTTGTGGCCTACATTCAATGTTTCATTAAAAAAAAATGTAATTTTACCTTCAAATTTTTGGATGATGCACTGTTACTGTACAGTTACTAAAACACTAAAATGTCTGAAAGTAGTAAAACTGCCAATGGCAACATTTTGTTTTGTGCAACCAATGGCCTTAAAACTAAATTTGTTAAGGCAGATAATTTTTTAGAAGTAATTACTCACCAAATCATTTTAGCACAATTTTAATGTAATGTTTTTGTTGCCGCAAAATGTTCTCATAAATATGGATAATTCATTTAAACGTGATCATTAACTTTTATGTCAGTATTAGGCTAGGTGCACAAAATTTACTCGTGAAGGTTTTGAATCTTCATCTTCTCTGACGAAGCCCTGCATTTGCATCATAATATATGTTCCCGACTTTCAGATATTTATTGACAGAGACCCTACAGCTTTTGCACCCATTTTGAATTTTCTCCGAACCAAAGAATTGGACCTGCGGTAAGGAGCCATGAGAACATTCAGTAAATATCCCTGTAAGACACTGCTTTAGATATGTAAGCAGGGTCTCACACAACACATGTGTTGCCTTTTCCTCTCTATAGGGGTGTTAACATCAGCGTCCTGAGACACGAGGCAGAGTTTTACGGGATAACTCCTTTAGGTATGTTGCTGTACCGAGTTTCATGAGGAAATGGAGGGAACGGCTTTGTTCTTAGCACAAGCGCTGTTGCTTATAGCCTTTTTAGAAGTCTCAAGGGATAACAACAAGTTTATTTTTGCATGCGTTAAATCTTTGTAACGCATTTTGGGAACCACTGTTGTTAAAATGAAATGTCTTTGAATGCCAAATGTGTTTTGGCTTCAAATATAAGTTGACCCAGGTCCAAACCTCAGTGCTGTTAATTCCCTGTACTCTAATTTTGTTTTACTTCCTGTTTCACTGTTTGTAACTTCCCTGCATTGTCTGTGCACTTAAATGGGTAATTCAAGTAATGATCGACTGATCAGTGATACTGATCATATACTCAAAATCATGACAAGGACACTGGCACTTACTTTACAATATAATACAAAGAAATACATACAATATAACTGAAATATAAAAACATACTTGATCAGTTCAACTCAGAGACACAATCCAGTCAGTAATGACGGATTTCCTGGTGACATAAGAATACTTAATACATTTACATACGGAATACATTTATGAGAGGAAATACAAAATGAAGAAATAAGGATATGGCATTTAATATCCATAGAGCAAAAAACAATTTATTAAATCAATTGATTATAAAATTATCAAGAATTATATATTTAAATTAAATTATATTTAATTGAAATTTATATTTCAATTTTTAAATAAAATGTGTGTTTTTATCTGTACTTGTGTGTGTTTGTGTGTATGTATGCAGTACGGCGCCTGTTGCTGTGTGAGGAACTGGACCGCTCATCCTGTGGTAGTGTTCTCTTCCACGGTTACCTGCCTCCCCCAGGTAAAGACATGAAACAGTGCGAGAGAGAACATGAACTGTAAATAGAGTAAATGTGTCAAGTTTCACAAAAAAGTTCCTGGAAAGAAATTACCTGGTTCCAAGTCTCAGGATGGTATAAAGTTTATTAATCTCGGTGAATCTTTCGTTGACAGCCGTCCCCGCTCGTAAATCAAGCCCTCCATCAGCAGCCCCTGGCTCCTCCTCCGAAGAGCGGCCGGGTCCCAGTGGAGCAGAGGGCTTCACCCGCGTCGGTCCCCTTCCTCACCCTTCCTTCCCTGGCTCACCTGGAACAGATGGCAAACACAAGCTGGGTGAGTAGCCCAGGGCAGCCTTATGAAGCGAGAGGATAAATAATGGCGATAATCTGTAGATTATATAAATGCTTACAGTTGTTGTGAGCAAGTAGTGCCAGAAATCCATCCCAGCGTATGTTTAATCTGAACATAAAAGGATGCACATCAGGAAATGTAGCAATGACTCATTCTTTAACAGTCCCTCGTCAGTAGCAATATGAGACCACACCCTGCTACACTCTTTGCCTTCTGCCTGATATTAGTGTGTGTTTACTGTGTGTGATCTAGCATTCATACGTGTAATTCTTGTGTTTTGTCTATATGTATATAAGCGTGTCACATCTGTATATTTATGTGAGAATGAGAGAGTATACATAAACTGCACATCGTTCATGCTTGTCCACATCTGTGTGTGTGTGTTTCTGGGAGTGTGCATCAGTGCTTCAGCTAATGTGATCTGACACATCCTTTTCAGTGCGTTGACTGAACAGCCTGCTCTCTGTTGACGATGACTTGGTAATTAGCTGCAGGAAACAGACACTGTATACGTGGTTCTAGACGTTTAAATTGCTTCTCCAGTTTCATCTGTGACTCAGATAACCACAAAAAATTAATAACAGGGTAAAAATATAGTATTGCTATCAGACTGGGAGAGGTTGTGAGAGAAGTTGGTTAATATGTATTCTGTCTGCTGTGTGTGTTTGTGTAGGTCCTGTTGTTGACCCTAGGAAGGTGTTGATTATAGCAGGGCACCACAACTGGATTGTAGCAGCTTATGCACACTTTGTTATCTGCTACAGGTAATACTGTCAATACATTGTATCCTAAAAATGTTTCTCATTTGCTCTTTTGTTCACGAGAGGGAGACATTAAATTATTCAAAATGGGAAGATTACGGCATTATCTGTTGTGTCTCAAATTTCTTTCTATTTGCTGCTGTACTGCATCTGTGCTTGTACAATAGCTATTATCTTAGGCTCGATTCATGTTTAGTCAGATTACTGAGCCATTTATTTTCATTAAAACGAGTAGACAAGGGGAAAACAAAATGTTACTGGGCTTAATGATGAAGAAGAAATATCGTTTTTTTTGTTTTATGGGAAATCTATTGCAAAAAATAAAAAATGAAATCAGAGAAAAATATTTTTTGCATGTCTGACTCATTACAGAATAAAGGAATCTTCTGGATGGCAGCAGGTGTTTTCCTCCCCCTACCTTGACTGGGCCATTGAACGCATCGCTCTCAATGCCAAGGTGGTGGGTGGCCCACACGGAGACAAGGACAAGATGGTGGCCGCTGCCTCTGAGAGCAGTATCATCCTCTGGAGCATCCAAGATGGAGGCAGTGGTAATGAGATAGGTAGGTTTACATCACAGAATTTTTAAGAAGAGTGGTCCAGACCGAGAAATTTAAACTGTAGTGACTACACTCACCGTGACTCGACTTTCACTCTCAAACTTCCCTTCCGTGGCCCCAAAAGGGATGTTTGTCATTCTCTCTCTCTCCCCGCCGCCCCAGGTGTCTTCAGTCTCGGTGTACCTGTTGATGATCTCTTTTTCATCGGGAACCAGCTGGTGGCTACAAGCCACACGGGGAAGGTTGGGGTGTGGAATGCTGTCACACAACACTGGCAGGTAAGAGGGCACATGTTTTATGTTTGGATGGAATATAGAAAGGAGGAGGATGGGTGCACGTTTGTGTTTTACTGTATGTAAAAGTAAGTGAGCACTACATTATATTATAGGTGATGAGTCGTGCACTCAATAAGATTTAACTTTTTCAAATTTGGTGTGTGTATTAGGTTCAAGATGTGGTTCCAATCACCAGCTGTGACACAGCAGGATCCTTCCTCCTCCTTGGCTGCAGCAATGGCTCTATCTACTACATAGGTACACACATGTACACAAATATACATACGCAGGTGCACACACAGGGCCAGCTAGTTTCCATTTGTCACTCAATTTATTGGAAATGGTATTTCAAGTAGAGGATATGGTACAGCAAACAACCACTTGTTCATGTGTTGGCTGTTGTTTTCTTTGAACGTATAAAATGCTTTAAAACTCCAAACTTATTACATTAACATTTGGCCCTCCTCTTCTTTTCAGACATGCAAAAGTTTCCATTGAGGATGAAGGATAATGACCTTCTGGTGACGGAGCTTTATCATGACCCTTCAAACGATGCCATCACTGCACTGTCTGTCTACCTCACACCTAAAACCAGTGAGTACACAAGTTTTTCACCAGGTTCTTGTTCTTCTCAGCTGAAAATAAAGAGAAAAATTAACTTCAGAAATCGTATTCTTGCATATGGCTGTCCATCTTCTCCTTCTCATATTGTTTCAGATCAATTTCATCTCCTGAGATGTAGGTAGAAAACACAGTTCTGGATGTGACATGAATCGAAGTTACCTACCTTAAAGCATTGTGTCTGTGTGTATTTATGTTGTGTTTTTCTGCCCCCCCCTTTGATCTTAGGTGTGAGTGGGAACTGGATAGAGATAGCCTATGGGACTAGCAGCGGTGCGGTGAGAGTGATCGTGCAGCACCCAGAGACAGTGGGATCGGGCCCCCAGCTCTTTCAGACATTCACTGTGCACAGGAGCCCAGTGACAAAGATTATGTTGTCTGAGAAACATCTGGTATCAGGTGAGGAAGGTGTAACAGGTTAGAGGTTTAGACAGTCTCCTTGTGAGGATTATAGAGTGGAGTAGAGGATTATACAAGACAACAGTACAAGTGCAGACTGTTGACACTAATCTAATCACCTCTTGTTCATTGCGGTCTATGTTGCGCATTTGAACGTATACCTGTGACTGAAATCTTGTGTGGATGGTTGTGTTTTTCTGCTTGTGTCAGTGTGTGCGGACAACAACCACGTTCGGACATGGACAGTGACCCGATTCAGAGGGATGATCTCCACCCAGCCAGGCTCCACCCCCCTGGCCTCCTTCAAAATACTGTCCCTGGAGGAGACAGAGAGCCATGGGAGCTACTGCTCTGGGAATGATATAGGTGAGAGAGATGAGGAGGGAAGATTAAAATGCAAGGTGAGAGAGTAATATGAGGGAAGGACAGATGTTGAGCAGAAATTATTAGTCAATGAATCGATTAGTTCATCAACAGACAAATAATCAGTAAATATTTTGATAATTGATTATTTGTTTAAGGCGTCTTTTAAGCAAAGTTTGTGAAAAAAGGCCAAACAGTTGCATATGTCATTTATCATTGTAAAGTGAATATTTTGGAGTTTTGGTTGAACAAAATTAGACATTTGAAGACGTCACCTTCATCTTTATGAAATTTCTGTGACAAATCTTTGATGCTTCATTGATCAAACGATTACTAAAAAAAGTGTCAGATTAATCAATAATGACAGTAACTATTAGTTGCATCCCTAGACAGCAGATAGTTCGAGACTGTCCTTGGAACAGAGTTAAAGATTTAGGATTTGACACTGGGAGTAACCAGTGGATCATGTTTTTCAAATTCAGTTACAAAAGAACCTACCACCAGTCTCAAACTGTCATTTTATCAAGGAGCTGAGTTTTATCATTGTAATTTTAAGGTTGTGCTCCTGTGTTTTTTGGTGCTTTAGTTGTAAGATGTTGAAGTTTAGGTGGTGTGTTTTCTGCTCTCAGGTCCATTTGGAGAAAGAGACGATCAGCAAGTTTTCATCCAGAAGGTCATCCCTATCACCAACAAACTGTTTGTAAGGCTCTCATCAACTGGAAAAAGGTATCGTGTCTTTTATCTATCTTTCTCTTTCATCTCTGCTCCTCTGACCTTTATCTGACCTTGAGAGAAGGGAGGGTGTGCGTGATGCTCCCTCCCACTCTTCCTCTCCCTTTATTCAAGCTGTTGGAGCTTCTATGTGGCCTTTGCTACTTGACTGAGGATTTTGTTGGTTTTTTTCCAGGATCTGTGAAGTGCAGTCAGTGGACGGGACCACCATCTCTTGCTTCATGGTAAGAGAGTGCGAAGGCTCTAGTCGGATGGGGTCCCGGCCTCGGCGCTATCTGTTCACCGGTCATGGCAACGGCAGCATCCAAATGTGGGACCTGACCACTGCGATGGACACCGCAAACAAGGGAGAGGAGAGGAAGAAAGACGGTGAGGAACTAGAGACTGACAGGGGGTAGAGAGACGGGGAGGGTCAGAGAGACTCGGAAGAACTCTAAAGTAATGTCGCTATATTTACTTAATATAAATGTTTTCTGATGGGATACTGTGTGTGAGTCTTCTGAAGCTGCTCTTGTATCTGACAGATGTGGGTGGGCCTACAGAGGAGGAGCTGCTGCAGCTGTTGGACCAGTGTGACCTGAGCACCTCCCGCTGTGCTACACCAAATATTAGCCCCGCCCCCTCTGTGCTGCACCACACACGCTTGCGGGAGTCCTGCTCAAGGTTAGAAAGTTCACACAAGTCAGATTAAAGGCAAATATGCAAATGGTAAACATACAGCCACCTCCAACTCTACCTTGCTAATTCTGTCAAAATTACACATACACACAAAATCAGGAACTGTCTCTGTTTTAGCCCGATTTCATGGCTTATAATTACAATGAAGAAGACATTCTTTTAAATAACTACATGATATACACGAGAATAAAGGGTTTTAATGACCTTTGAAGCTCTTACCTGGCTCCCTTGCTTTTATTTCTGTTAGTCTGCAGTTACAGGCCCAGGAGCCCATTCCTGAGAGCCAGGCCACCTATGGAGCTGTGCGACCCTACAGAGAGAGCCCCCTGCTGGCCCGCGCTCGACGAACTGAGTCCTTCCACAGCTACCGGTGAAATAATGCTTGTTTCATCGTTGTGATACTGTACTTTAAATGGTGGATTCACCCAGCTTTAACATGAGGAGAGCAAAATAACAGAACAGAAAGCGTCGCCAGGGGCAATACTCCAATTCACAGATAATAATAAGTGCATATTCTGTATTTTAAGGATTATTTGTCCAAGTTCTGAGATAACTGCTCTCAACTGATTTCAGTACAACAACTTTTTTATCGACAAAAAAATCATTATAAAAAAGTGTTAGCAGCATCTTATGAGGGTTATATGAAGCAACAGGGACAGTGTCCATGGAAATTCATGCTTTTCATGTCTTCTTGCATCTGTCCACCTCTCCACCCATAACTGACCTACATTCATTTCTCTTTCCACAGAGACTTCCAGAACTTCAGCCTGAGCCGAGGTGTCCTGGACAGCACGGGTCAGGTGTCTGCCCAGAGCCCGAGCCAGGTCCCTGACACCCGCCGTTCACTCTGTGACTTTGGGTCTGAGGACAATGAGAGGAGGTCCTCAGCTATGGAGGTCTGGGCTTGCCGAACTGCCGGTTCAAGTTCTAACACGACTATAGGGGCTCTGACTGCTGCTAGTGTTTCTGGGGCGAAGGCCGAAGGTGGCCAAGAAACTCCATGGCATCCTCCAGACAGCCCGATTCCGGGGGGTGATGTTAGGAGAAAGGTACACCCACCAGAGGAGGGAGAGGCTGTAGGATCCGGGGGAGATGCAGCAAAGCAAGAGGGGGGTGTGAGGAAAAGGGGAGTACTTGAAGGAGGCTTTCTAGGGCGGAAGAAGGCTCCCCCAGTTCCCCACCTCTCCTCCCTCCCCTCGGGATCTGAAGGTGGTGGCAGCGACTCATCTTCAAATGCCTCCCCATCCCCAACCAAACTATCCTCTTCCACCTCGCCGCGACACAGGAAGCTGGCCCCTGAGCCATCGAGTCAGGACAGCAGCATGTAAAGGCACAATGTGCACACCACCCATTTCTTTTGATTCCAGTCGGTAGAATCATTTCATAGAGGCGTCCTGGTGGTGAATCGTAGGACTGAATATAAAGTATGGTTCAGGATTTAATGGGGAAAGGATATGTTTCTCTTGGGAGCCCACACATACTAAGTCTGTGTCTCAACACAGGTCTTTCACTATGTTTGCCCCCAAGGCTGAAAACCTTTTATTCGAACTATAAATCTTTATTTTGAGTCGGTGGAACTCAAACATGGTTGTCATACTTTTGACTCCAAAGCCTGACATGAGGGAGCAGTTACAACATCCCAGCACTAGCAGCATGACATCTCAACCAGAGCGGGAATGCATTTTCTTTTTTTATCACTCTTGTACAATGGACTGCAGCTACTTCTATCTCTGTTTGCTTTTATTTTCTTAGCGGATTGGTGATGAGGTTAGCACTTTGAGGTGCCAGATAGTAATTTGCCAGCTCAGTGCTGAAGAACTGCTGAGTCTGTTTTCTCTTCCTGTTTTGCTTTTCACACGACAGCTTAACAGACACACAGTAACTACAGTAACAGGCAAAAGTCCGTTTGCTCTGCTATTGTCAGGGGTGTGTTGCTGCCTGTTTGGTTTTAAGCACAATCAAGTGTGAGGCCACAGATTAGACTGATCCATTAGGTCTTCAAGGTTCATTAAAAAAAAAAAGCACAGCACAGTACTAGTAACAGAATGGCATTTTATAATACTATCTGAGGAATGTGTAATTAGCTTGTAAGAGCCTTAAAAAGCTCCAAAATGGGATTAACAATGGTACACACCCTGTTCTTTTTATCACATTTTTTTAAAGTGTTTTTATTGATTTATAGTCTGGTAGGAATTAGGATCTTCAAAACCTAATCTAAACCAAATACACATAACATCCAGATTGAAACAGAACTCACTCATACTTACCCTAAACCCGTTACCTTAGCCAGAATCTTGGCAGCTACATGAATCCCAAAATGTCCCAAAAATACTTTGCTGGTGCCAGAGACTTATTGTTTTTAATGCAATGACACTACAAGTTAAGAGACAGAAAGTGGTAAAGTAATTTTGCAGCCCCAGCATGCAGTAAAACCTTTCTAGGTTTGTTGTTTGACAGCTCAATGACAACTATGCAACAGTGGAGTTATCATGCACAGCAGCTAAATCTAAGTCTGTGGTTTCCACTTGAAATCTTTAGGACTAACAAATAGCAAGATGTGTTACACATGGATGATAGCCTGTAAAAACAATGAATCCTTGTGAACAGGTGCCTGCTTTTCATTGCAGCTGGTTTTTACTTAATTATTTACAGGCATATTCCATTCTTAATTTATTTTTATACTAAGAGTAGCATAACACCCTCAGAAAAGAAGTGACACTCATTATATTCCAATGCAACAATTTCAGGCATATTTGTAAAACACTTGTAAATGTGAATTTAAAAACAAACTAGTTGCGCACGACTGGAAACTTAGAGTTTGAGGGACATGTTTTTGGAGCTTTATCAAAAAACATCAGTCACACTGCAGCAGATCACCTTTAGCTACGTTTATACAGAAACATAATCTGTTTTTATTTCTTTATGGTTTACATATGACCTTTTCCTGAATGTCTAAACAGAGGGAAATCATTTGGCACATGTTGTATTGCTTCTCAGACAGTTGGAAACAACTTTTATCTCTGCTCATAGTTCATATTTAAGAAAAAGTAGTTGTGTTCCTGTTTAAATTCAGTCTGTTTCCTCACAGTGGTGCCTGTGCAAGATCACATTAATTATTATTATTTTATTTTTTTACAGTATCACAATATAACTACACTCACCTCAATACAAGGACCTACACTACATCACTTTACTCCCTTTGAAACAGGTTTTGATCTGTCTCGTCTTGTTTTGGACGGCTGTTGCGGTGCCTTATTTGTTTGACAATTATCAGCCTTTTTGCGTGTTTTGATGATAAGGATTTTGAACAAAGGGTTGTGAAAACGGAGCTCATTGTGGGAGCACATAACAGACCTGTCCAGTCTGGCTTCGGCTAGAATGGTCTGACGACAGAGTCACACCAGGCCAAATTAGATTTTATGACTGTCTACGGTAGATTATTAATGCGTGGTCATTTGAGCTGATAGGAATCAAATAACTATAACTGGAATATCCATCTCTTTTCCCGCCCACTGGGAACTTTTTTTTAATCTCTAGCTTTTTCTTATAAAAGTAAAAAAGTTTTTGCTTTGTAGTAGACAAAAGCAATGCACCCTGGTTATATACAGTATTAGGCCTGGAAGAAGTGGCTAGCTTAAAGTGAAATGGCAGCAACCTTCATTAGCTAAACCTGCCTCTTTACTGTTCAACCTCTTTACGACCCCCTGTAAGATTTCCAATTGCAGTTTGTTTGGGAAGAGTTCAAGAATCCAGGCCAGCTCCTGATCTACGGTACTTTGTTATGACTGTGGGGACAACATGCTTTAAAAAAAAAAAGAAAAAAAAGAAAACAGAAAGTCTTTCCTGAAATGTTCGTTATAATTTGCCAAATCAAGCAGCTATGTAACCGCACTCATTGCTTTATCATTTCAGCATAAGAATATGAACTGACCATGGGGTCTCTGCCTGTACAAAGATGTAAATTTTGATACACAACTGTCTGATACACAACTGTCTGGAAAGTAGACAGACATATTCAAAAAAAATCCTCATATGGTTGCATTGATGTGTGTGATGGTGTGTTGATATTTACACTGTTTTTCATTACATATTGATAATCATATAATACGCCTACCTACGGACCTAACTGCATTTGCACTTGCACTATTAAGACTAATATTAAAGTAACTTGCTAGTAATTTTATTTTATATAAAATATAAATTGTATTTAAGCACATAACTGTCTGACTGTCCTCACCTGTCATCCCTAAGTTCCTCTCTGACTATGTTTACATTACATTATAGCCGGACACTAGTGAGGTAAAAGAGTTACATATCTGCTTGTTAAAACTGCCCTTTACATCATTGTTTTACATTGTGTATGTTAGAAATGGTGCATTAAGTTGTAATATTATTTACAATTGCTTACAATTCTGATAATAATAATGTACAATTTTTAAATGTTCAAATCTGTATGAGAACACAGCTGAAAAGAAATCTGGCGGATCAGTTTGCAGATTGGAAATGTTTACCATTTCTTTTTTCTTTCTTTCTTTTTAAAATTTTTAAAATTAATTTAATTAGCATGTTTTAACACATTTTGTAGAATAACAAGACCTGTGTGGGACCATTAGTTTCACTCTAGTGTTCCAGGCCAATGTTATCAACAACAGATCATGAGTAAATGGAAACATAAATGAAAAAAATATCTGGGATCTGAGATGCGTTAACCTTAAAAAATCATGTGTGACGACAAAAACTTTGACAATAGGAGGAAAAGCAGCCTAATTTTCCTCTGCAGTTTCACATTTAATCTGGACTCAGTGAGAAGGCCAACAGGTTGAAAGATGTCCTGCCAGTCACTGCTGAGTTGTTAGAGTGTGGTTTGTGTAGATAACTTGCCAAAGTGCACAATTTTCTTTTTGTTAGTGTCCTGTAGGTGTGTTCATGTGTTTGTTTCCCCTGGTACTGTCATTTTCACTAACCTTCTCGTTCAGACAGTCTCCTCTCTGAGACGCCGTCTGTCATCATTTTGATTTATGAGTTTAATAAAACCCTGTGTGTGTGTGTGTGTGTGTGTGTGTGCGCACATACATACATGTTGCTCAGGGCCATACTGTCCCTTACAATCTCTCCATGAGCTCTCTTTTCACAAGCTCCTGCTCTCTGTGGCTGACAATAGCTGTGAATGCGGCTGTGAATGTTTTAGAAGTGCCCTTGTCAGACTGTTGTCCTTGAGCGAGGGCAGGGTTGTTACTGCCAGTTTGTTAATTTCCAACTTGCCTTGATGTCCCCTTTAGGGACGTGGGAGCAAAACTAAATTACAGCTGCATAGTTTTGACGGAGATGCTGGCCCCTCTGTGTGTTTGTGCTTGTGTGTGTGACTGAGCGTGGTAACTATATCTCTATACAGCTGATGGCACATCTGTGTTTTACTAACTCAACTCATAACCAGTCTTAGTCTCTGTATGAAACTAATGTAGATAGAGCAGCTAGAAGCATCCAACTATGTATTAATACTATTTGCAAGAATGTGTTACAGTAACTAAGCCAAAATTTAAAATGCTTCAGTAAATTTTTAGGTTATAACAAAAGTAAGTCTGTTAAACTAAATATTGGAGTTATGTCCCCAAGCATGTTCCTCACTCCTGTACACACGCGCACACACACACACACACACGTGTAAATCATTCAAATGTATGTGCAAACTCAATAGCTTTCACAATTGTATGTCTACAATTTAAATGAATATTTAAAGGAAGGCACAATATTACCTTTATCATGGAACAAATATTCATGCATCACTACTGGAGTTTTGGTCCTTTGTCACTTTAACACCTTTTTTTCATCAGGCATTGATCTTATAAAAGTCATGGCTTGATCATGAAATTGGGATGTTTGTGTGTCTTTTATTTTGAGATGCTGCTTTTAAATATTGACATCTCCTCTGTTCATGATGGAGCAAAATAATATTAAACTTCTGCAAGTTGTCTCTTGACTCTTTTGTTCACACTGCACAGTTTTCATTTATATTTCACAGGGTTTGCTGCCTTCATTTTTTTATTGGAAAAAAAACAACTAGAAAATACACAGTATAGTATGTTGCACAATCTATAAACACTATGCTAGGATATACCAGCTCAACCTAGTATGTGGAAAGTTTTTTTTGTTGTTGTTCAGGCTCTGAGCTTCAATACATCCAATAATAAATAAAATAATGGATGAGATCAGGTGACTGACTTGGCCAGTCGAGGGTGTTCCACCTTTTCACTTTGAAAAGCTCTGTGGTTGCTTTGGCTGTAAGTTTAGGTTCATTCCGCTGGATGATGAAATGTTGTCTAATGAGTTTCAGTGAATTTGACTGAATCGGAGCTCACAGAACACTGATTTCCTCTCTCCATCATTTTGACATAGGTTCATTTTTGTTTCATCAATCCATAGAACTTTGTTCCAGAACTCTATTGGTTTCTTTTTGTGTGTTTTTGTGAACTGCAGCATGGTATTTCTGTCTTTGACGTTTACCAGGGTTTTTCATCTTGTGAATCCTACAAGGTTTTGGTCATGTAGTCTTCTCTTGATCGTTGACAAGGAAACGCCAGTCTACATCCTGGAGAGCATTTTTGATTTAATGTGCAACCATAAAGTGATTTTCACCGTGAAAAATATATTCTCTCCACAAGACTTGTGCTTGACAGTCTACCAGCTCGTTTCACATTTTCCAGTTTTCCTATACACAGCTGCTTTTTGGAGTGTACCGGACTGTTAACTTTGGCAACAAAATACCTTTGATATCTCTCTCTGATGGTCTTTTGCTTTTTTGAGCCTCATTATCACCTCATATTGACAGACGGCTCTAGATCAGGTTAAATGGCAGCTCTTAACTCTCTGTGAACTCTGAGCCACATGCAAGCTTTTCCTCATGCATGCACTACCAGTGAAATGACACACAGCTGATCATGAAAAATTCAGTAGCCAAGTGTCTGATTACTTTTGAACCCCTAATATTTGGGCAGTATGTATTTATAGGGCTGTGTCTCCCTATCAATTCTCCCTATAATGATGCAAAGCTACTCAAGTTAAAGCTGAGACTTGGCACGAAACAATGTAGTATCCATTAGTATAATAGTGGTAGTATCATTAGCATCCAGTTTATCTAAAATTGAATGTGCTTAATCTCAGAGCCTCAAGGAAAAAAAAAAGCGTAACTGTCCAAATACTTTTGGTCTTGCCTGTATGTACTAGATAGATGTCTGAGGAATGATTCTTGGATAACTTGATAAACAACAGGACAATAATGTCTGAAGCCAAACAGAAATGCATAAATGGGACACAGCTGTGTTTAAAACTGTTTACTTTGAGGACCAGTGCAAACTATTTTATCTCTGTAGTGTTATCAATTCAAATATGTTTTAATGTGAACAAAATGTAAGAACACAAGTAGAAAAAAGATTTTCTTGACCGCTGGCCATAATTTTTAGTTTTCAAGAAAAATACAAAACGGATCAATGAGTCATCTATAAATAAGACTTTTTATACAACAACCATAAATAATACTGCCAGTGTAAAAAGAAAAGGTTTTCTAACAATACAGTAGGCTACTATTTAATACACAAAAACAGGAAAATCCATCAACATTACACAGAAATTCAAAAACCTGCACTGATAAATACTGTATCTGTGATGTTTAGCTTGCTTTAAACATTAAAGACAAAACCAATGGAACTGAAACATAAACAATGTTTCATTTCCTGCTCCAAAACCAAACTTTTTTTTCAGTGATAAGCTTATTGTGTTCTTGATACAAGGATGAACAGGACTGTAGGCCACAGAGAAACAACACTGACTCAGGACTCCACTGACAGATATTTAACTTCAACACAGTTGAACCAAGCTTGATTGTGTCACATTCCTTCTGACTTCAAATGTAAACTGTATTTCTACAACTGACACGCTCAATAAAATCTCAGATTGGGCTTTTAAGTCACATCGTATAAACACAACAGGCAGACGGCACATCTGTGATTCCCAGCCACATTAAAAAGAAAACAAAACAGTTGGCATTTTTTTGGAATAAAACTAACAATGAGGTCATTTGTCTTGTTACGACAAAAGGAATATTGCTGGTAATAACATTTAAGCTTGCTAGGCACAAAAGCTTGTTGAAGCAGAAGCAGTTATTGAAACCTAAGACATGAACTGATTTCAAGACTGACTTAATACTTATCAGTAAGAAGTAAACCTGATATAGCTGATCTTTCTGCATTGTCTGAAATGACTAAAATACAAACAGTTGGCAAGCAGAGACAGCAAATCATAATGCAACACAAACATTTAGCCAATGAGCTAGAAGTAATTTAAAGAATGCTCTGGTTCTTAACCTGAGCAGGGTTTCAAATATAAAGTACTGAAGCTTTTAAACTCACAACCTACACAGTCAGTTAACACTGGATAATGTATGAATGTTTTACTATCTGGGTTTGACTGTGATACCTGAATTGTGACTGTGATACCTGATTAGATGTCAGGGTCTTATCTTAAAGATGAGTGTCTGTGAACAAGGTGTGTTCCTTTTTCACAGAACTTGAGGCCTTGATGGCGTCCACAAACTCCTCTTCCTCCACATACTGAAAGGAAGGAAAATGAGTCACAACATTGGAAGCAACGAGAAGATCTGAAACAGTTAACATACAATGGAAATTGTTTAAAATAACTGCTGTCACCTGTGATACCCTCTGTCAGTCTTGTCTGGTGTTTTTGTTAATTTTGTTTTTCTTTTTTGTCATTTTTTGGCTGTGTGTAAGGAAGTAAAAGCCTATGAGTCTGTTTTTTTTGGCAGAATTTCAGTGTCAATCTCCTGAGATCAGGTAGTGGTACTATGTCCCACGGATGATTTCTCAGATCTGCTAAATAACCACCTGACTAATAGTTATAGTGCCACTGTGTTGGAACCGGTCCTGACAGGGCTGGTTATTAGAAAACAAAGTCTGTCTGTACTGGAATCACTGAACTGTACTGTAATTGTAATTTCAACATATAATGTAAAGATATCTCCATTCTCACCTGCCCAGAATCATATCCCAGTGGGATGTTCCAGCTTCCTTCCTCCATCACCAATGATTTCCTGTCAATCAGCTGACTGACACTACGATGCAGGGATTGCTGGGAGTAGGCTTGACTGAGGTCTGTTTGGCTTGGGATCCGCAAAACAGACATGGGGCTGAACCGGGAACTGGAGCCAACGATTTTTGTGTCCACCAGACCCTGGGAAACAGATTTAGTAAAAATAGTATACTTCATACAACTGCTAATCATGTTTCTGTGAATGCTTTATTCAGGTATGATGTTCGTTGTTATTAAATATACTACCTCTCTAACACCAGGCTCTGTAAATTGACTTTCATATGGCACTTAAATGAGTCAAAAACAATGGAAGCAAGGAAAACGGGTATAATCTGAAAAATAATGGGCAATTGTGTAAGATAAACATAATATTATCTATCGTTTCCGGATAAAACATGCAAAAAATCCCCAAAACTGCTATACTCCTTTAACTTTATTTCTACTGGAGACAAGTCTCTATAACTCGAATCAAATATGACTTTGTTTGGTGAGGATGTTATTGTTACATATAAACTACATTTTGGTAATTTGTAGGCTCTTGATTCTGTTGCCTCTCAACAGGAAAATATGTTTGAATATCTATTTAAAGTAAAAATAATACATATCACATACAGATATATTCAATTTGAATTACTAATTGAATTTAAATTCATATTAGCTGCCATTTTCACAATATCAACAATTAACAGGGAGCACTGTAAAAAAAGCCAACAAATGGAGCCACTTATAATTGAGCCATAACAGAAAGAACAAGATAAAGTACCAAGAATTCGGGTTTTATGGTTCCTCCTATAAAATTTGGATATATCAGATGATTGTATTTGTTACATACAGAAAGTCAACACTGTATATAAGGATTATATTAGGATAGATATGTCTCACCTTTACAAACCAAGATGAACCAACCACTCTCATTCAATGATTCATTTTATAAAATCTGAGGATCAAATAATGCAGATCTTCCTGTATTCATTTATGTGAATACAAAACATGCAACTTGTCTTTGTTCATTCTAGCAGGCCTTTAATGGTGTTGGCTATGCACACACAAACAGAGCATGCATACACAAACAAATCAGACGTGTAAAAAGGCACCCACAAGAATTCACACTCCCATACCTCAGTGCATACAGTGTAGCTTTTAAGTATAACGTTGCTGATCTCAACAGAGTCTGCTACAGTGTCAAACTGCAGGGGGACAATAAAATAAGCATTTAGGGTTATGACAATAAAATACTAGGAAGAAGTCTTACTGAGGGACGATCAGGGAAGAGCACAGAGCCAGGTTGATGTTTAGAGCACAAATCAGGACAGGACCTCTGAGAGAGAGAGAGAGAGAGAGAGAGAGAGCAAGAGAGACAGGCAGGCAGACAGACAGACAGACAGAGAGGAGAGGATATAGAAGAGTAGTATATTGAGGAGGAGAGTCATTAAAAGAGAGTTATAAAAGAAGAAAAAAACAGAGCAGGAAAAGTTGACAGAATGTAAACAGAGGAGTAGTAAGAAAAATGAAAAAGAAGTTAGAAATTAAACGATTAACCACATAGTCAACCAATAATAAAAGGTGGATAGTTTTATTTGAGTATCAGTTACTGTTAATAACTTGTAATGGGTTATTTGGGAGTTAAAACGGGATGATGTTTCTACGTGGAAAAAACTGTGTCAGATGTTGCTCTCTTGATTCTCTCATTTCAAATTTTCTCTTGGTAAAACATAATCTAGCATAAAAATAACAGGACAGAAAATGTGTAAAGTAACTTCTATTCTTCCAACTGTTGCAGCAATAGTTGTTTCAGTCCCCTCTGATGGAACTAGGATTGAGTCAAAGCTACATTTGCAAAGAGGATGTTTTTTTAAAACATCTAAAATCTGCATAAAAAAAGTTTTGATTCAGGCACTTAGAGATTGCAAAAAATTAAACAAAATCCTCATGAAACAATTTTGTTTCCCTTTCTATTTTACCTTCCCTCTTCTGGTGCCTCAATTTTCTTCCTCCTCTCTTTGACCCTGACTATCTATCACTGTCTTTTCTCTTTTCAGCCATCTTGTCACTCTGTTTCTCCAAATGCTTTGTTTCTCTGCGCTTACCATGTATATCTCTCCTTCAGCTTTCCTGGTCTTCTGAAGCGTGACCAGCGGAGGGCGCTCTCTGGCTGAGGGATTCTTCCTCAGGGCTCTGGAAGGGAGAAAAAAAAAATCATTAACACCCCTTTTGTTCCTGTTCAGCTTAAATTATCTGTATTTTTGCAGTGTGTTGTGTTTCATAAAGACAAGTTATGATGTAGTAATGCAGTTTTATATTAACAAGTGTAGAGTAACTGAGAAGAAATTCTACTCTATTCATGCTTAAACCTTTTACATGCTACACATTACATTTGAATACCTCTGTAGCACTAAACCCAATAGTATTGCTAGCAGAAATAGACCCAGCAGTGCTAAGAGCAGGATGAACCACAGTTCAGAGTAAACCGGGGATGCTGACATGCTGACACCCTGTTTACCACTGTCTTCAGGCTCAGGAGGACCTGTAGAGAGAAACATTTAAATGAGTTACAAGTTAAACTAAATGTTTCATTATTGCACTTTCTGTTTATTTGTTATGTGTATTTTTATTTATACCTTACTTTGCTTATGCAGTATATATATTATGGCAACACTTTTTATCAAAACATTGTGAGCATAAAGTTTCATTGAATTAAAATGGGAAAGAGGACAGTGAGAGAATTACTGTGGAATTTTCGGATTCAGGTGGTATGATTTTACATTTGGATTGATTGTAGAAGTGTGTGTGTGTGTGTGTGTGTGTGTGTGTGTTTTACCGAGGCCCGTTGCAGGGCTGTATCTAATGGTGGGAGTACTGGCACTGCCACTGTTTGTGGTACAAGTCACCTGAAATGACAGAGCTGAGAGGAACAGAGGGAGGCAGAGACATAGAGCAAAAGAACATACTTTGGGTTAAAATTAGCTTAGAAAAAATTTTATGTAGAGTTGAAAATAAGGCTTCCAGTCCTCTGTGAGCCTGCTTATATACCCAAAATGAAAACTTCCAAAGGAAGAAGGGGAAAAACCCTTTTCAGTGGGCCTAACATGAAGCAAAACTACACTTTACAGTGGCTGCTGGATTCTTCCCCTGTCAAAACTTCCAATCTCCCAACTCCCAACTGCAGCTCAGGCTGTAAAGACAACTTCTGATTCCTCCCTCCTCAGTCAAAGGCCTGGCTCATCCTCATTATCAGTCTTACAGCCAATAAAATAACTTCTTATGTTGTTGTAGTATAATATCTATATTAATACAGTATATGGGGTATTTTTTTGTTTATTAGTTATAGAATGCCCTATTCTATAGCAGCAGCACAGCAAATTTGATTTTGTATGGAGCATCCTGCCTGCATAAGTGTGTATACCTCTAATTCCACCTGCTGTATTGTATGTCTGTAGCATTAGACACTCCTCTTACAAAGTGTATATGTATACATTTGTGTGAGGATATGTAAGTGTGTGTCAGCTATGTGCGTACACTCACTTTTTTGTGAGGTGCGTGGAATATAGAGATAACTATAAAAGCCGGTATAGACCCTCAGTTGACTCTCAGTCACACTATACTCCTTCAGGTATCCATTGAGGGAGAAGGACCCTTCCCAGTCCAGCCAAATGACTGTCAGATTACTTCCCACGGAGAACGGGGACACATACTGGGGGGCTAGGAGGAGAGAGGGAGAGGGAGAGAGAGAGAGAGAGAGAGGATAAGAGAAATTTTGGATGTGTTTTTATGTTTTTCATGACTGGTTATCTCTTAGGGTGGAAGGATTTGATATGTTTTTCACCTTCACTGAGTGTAGTGACAGTAGTCCAGTTGGAGGCAGTGCTGCCCATGTTGTTGAAGCAGGCAGCTCTCAGCTCATAGGTGGAGTATGGTTGGAGACCTGCACAGAGTAGTTGTGTTTATTCATAAAAAAAACCCAAAACATTTAACACAGAGAAACAGACAACTAGTAAGTACATCTCACATTGTGTTATAAACTTTTATTTTACTTTGATGAAGACTGGCAGTCTACATCAGTTATAATCTATTATTCTTATTTAGAAAGCTTGGCTAGTTTCCGGGCATGCATCAAGTCATTATAGATCCCCTACTGGTTTTAGGACTTCCTGTGCTCTCTATTCTAAATGGTTCACTCACTATTGAGTTTTTTTTTATTGTATCCCTTATTTTTTGCTGCTGTACAGTGCTTTGGTCCCTATGCTAATATTTTTTTATTGTATTGCATCAGTACATCTGTACTTGTTATAAGAATGAACTCACCTGTTACATTGTAGCTTTGCCTTTTGCCAAAGAAACAGGTGTCAACTGGTCCTTCAATGCAAGGAAGGGGCACAGGCTGAGGGGGCTGTGGGCAAGGAGATCTGATATGTAGCTCACAGCTGGAAACAGAGAAAAAGAGAATCATTGAGTAAGAGCCGAATTATGGTCTGTGTATCTGTTCAAGCAGTCTGTGTCACTCATTAATCACCTCTAAGTGCAAACGGTTTTTACTAACAATGTGAACGTTTTGTACTATGTTCTCACTTCTCAATGACTCCATTAGGTACCAGAGGCTCGTCCCATTCCAGCTGAACAGAGCGGGAGGTCATGGTGACAGGGCGAGGAGGAGGCTGGTGGGCCGGGGGCGCAGCCAGGGTGTGGAGCTCACTCACTGGACCCTGGCTGCAGCACTGTCAAATGTTCAAAACAGAGACTTCAAAGAATTATATTATTTCTGAGAGTACAGGTACAATATCATGGCAGAATTTATAAAGAAAATCTATAAAAACAATATGTACCCACAAGTATTTTACACTACAAACTGTTGCTGTTAAGGCAAACTGTGTTAAATATTACTTAACAAAAATACTACATTAGTGGAGACATGTTTCTTTTGTCAGGTAGTGAAAGTACTGAGGTAGCTCATTGAAATCAGTTGCTTGGTTACATATGACAACTTTAAAATAGCTTAATGACCATAATTATTTAATGTACATTTGCCTTGTCAAGCAATTCTTCTACCAATCCACGGAGCTATCCAGGTGTGAATGCAAGCTTAACCTGAATATCCTCCTGTCACTCTAACCATAAATTTCACTCATGTTCTTTTTGTACTGGTTCACTGTACTAATCTAAAAACACTGGTGTAACACACTACAGTGTTCCTAAAATAAGACCAGATCAAATATTAATTTCTTGACTAAGAAGAATTGTATATACAACTGCAGAGTATATTACATGGTACCCTGCATTCTAATAATATTACCTGATAACAGGTGCAGGCCTCTACTCCTACCCAGTACTGAGTATAAGGACGTAAACCATGGATTGTCAGCCGATGGGATGTACCCTCAGAGAGCTATAAGAAGGGAATAGTGAGGTAAGTTTATGTTTTAGGTCATTGTATATCATAAAAGAGTTAGTGGATGGGCCAAGGAGGAAGAGGAAATAATAAGAGAACACGAGGAAGAGGCAGGGAGCACAGACAGGGTTTGTAGTTGTAAAAAAAAATAAAAAGAACAGACAGCAGACCGCGCAGAAATCAAACTGAGAAACTCAGTACGAGTTATTATTAAGTGCATTATTAACTGCAGTGTTATGTGCTTTACCAGGGTGTGGTTTTTGTGGTTCAGTGAGAACACTCTGTAAAGGCTAACAATTCCATTAGGTTGAGCTGGAGGATGGATGTCCACTACTGCTGAGGTTGCTGAAACATGCAGGATAATAGGTGGGCCTACACCCTCGGGTGGAGCAGGTCCTGTCTTCCCATTGGCCCATGGACTGCTAGTATGACCAGCTGAATTCACTGCCCACACCTGTCGGTCAAAACCTCATATTAGTCATATTAGTCAATAATGGCATGAAGTTTGAACTGATGGGAAATAATAGACAGGTAAAATGTGACACAAGTTGAGAGTCAGAAAAACTTTTTCCTTTGATCAAAGGATTTTAAATGCATTTTTATTAACTCCTAATAATGAGGGCCTCTCTTAATTACCCAGTATCCACCGGACCAACAAAAGGATATAAGTCAATTCATTGGACTATCCATCAAAACCACCATCACTATACAACCCAGCACTAACATATCAGCATGACAATTACTTTTCACCTTCATCAAGGAGTTATTCTCACACACACACACACACACACACACACACACACACACATATACACACACACACACACACACACACCAAATTCTCTCACACACATACAGAGTAATCTTATTTGTGTGCTTGTGTTGGGTATAATTAGAGGGTGTACACAGCACAGGGTCAGGCAGGGTTGAGATTTGCATGTGTAAGTCATCTGTAGCCTGTCAGAAGTAGTGCAGAAGGCAGATGGATGGGTTTGAGCTTTAGTCTTGAAAGTGTGTGTCTGTGTGTGTGTGGTTTATTGTTTGTGGCTGTGATTGTGAGTTTTGTGCTTGTATGCGTGTGCATGTAAGTGTGTTAAGAGTTGAATTAACCTCAATAATAGTCAATTAGGCTGTGATCAATCAGACTGATTGATCTAAGTGACAGCACAGATGGACTGAGATGGGAGAGGGAAAATAAGAATGGAAGATGGAGAGACAAGGGATGGGGAGGAGGAGGACAAGACACAGAGTGGACAAGACATAGGGTAAGGAACCAGGAGAGATTTTGAGCTTGGTGCCCTGTAGTGATTTTCTGGCTCCTGATGAACCTACTTGCATATAGATAGGTTTAGTTCTGCAGATGAGATTACATTGAAATTGTGTTTGTGTTTGTGGTTACACAGATGACATCTTAGTTCTAACATCTTGGCGTCAATTGTTGGCGGTACATGCTGACATCTCCAACATTGCAAAAAACCCTTTCATGTATGCCAAACTTTGCCCTTTTCACTTTTATGTGCTTTTATATGTAGTGTGTATATTTAAATACACACCAAACACTTTTCTTTATTACTGTAATAAACAAAAATAGTTCTACGGTAATAGTTGATTCTTTCCAATGACAACAACCAAAACAACTTGATAAACCTACAAGGTCCTACTTTTCAGGTTTGATGTAATTCTTGTGAGCCATTCCACACAGTGCCCTAGTTTATACTGTCGAACACTCTGATTATAGTAGGTTTTAGGTAGTACTGAATGTTTCCTAAGGATGTGTCCTAACTTGACTTTAGGAAAATCTAAAAAGACATTTCCTTGATAATCATAAATACTTTCTGTCATGTACATAAACTTTAAATGTCTTACTAAAAGAATGCAAGAATACTGTGTGTGAATACCAAGACTAAGTTTATGTTTAGTGACCATGCCGTCCTAAATTCAGTCCTGGAGCATTGTACATATTGTTGTGTGCCGGATGAAGAAAAGGCAATGGTGGAAGGGATGAAGGGAAGGGGACTGAAGGAAAGAACGGGAGCCTGTGTGTAAAAGGAGGGTTGGAGGGTTGGAAGAAAGAGGGTATGTTAGGTAAAGGGCATGCTGTCACTCTAATAAGGACAGGTCAAAGAGAAGTGTGCCGTTGTGAGAGATGAGCCCATAGTGTTGGTTGGTGTGTGTATATTTGTACATTGGGTGTGAGACAACTGACAATTGAAAACATGGCCATAAATGAAACATTTGTTTGTCTTTAAAACTATGGTCTTTACACTGTTGGTTTTAAGTATCTATCAAAATTATGGTTGTACAGTACTACAATACAACTATCAAGATATAGCACAGAGACTAAGTGATTCTGGCTGACAGGAACTGTTACTTGACTTGTTGCTTAAAAGGGTTCTAATTAAATTTGCTTCTGCCATTATGAAAATTATAACTTGCAGCAATAAAATATTTCTACCTAGCAACAACCACGTTCTTCCCCTATTAGCAACACAGTTCAAGCCTCAACATGACGCAAGGCCTTGGGCTTGATTAAGAAGTTTGTGCCACATAGACAGAACCGAGAAAAAAGTTAAAAACTAAAGTCAGACCAGATCACCATGCCCTTGATCCAGTGCTGAAAGGTGGAACTCATCTCTTTGTCCTTGTATCATCTACATACTTTTTACTGCTTGCTCTCCTTTCCTATTGGGTCATGATTTGGCTTATTTGACGCAAAATAAAAATATACCCTGTTAGCATGGCAGCAAATGAGCTGCCATGGCAACGAACAAGTTCAGGAAGCTTCCAGACAGTATTCCATCCTTTTTATTGGACGCGTTGAATGCAGACTTGATTTGAGCGCTGTGATAGGCCAACATAGCTACTTGGCGGGTGCATCTACTTGGGGTGAAGGGGCTAAGTTGTGTGAAAGTGGGCAGTAATTAAAACCAAGCATAAAGCTGTCAATAGGAGCTTATGACCCAGTGTAATTAGACTAATATGATTTCTCTCTCTGCGCTGTGGTGTGCTAAACTGAACTGACTTATCGTCCTTGTGTATGCCTGAAACGCAGGGAGAGAAAGGATGTGAGCCAGATAGGAACATAGACAGATGAACAGCCTAATCCAAGCCAGGCAGGTATATGGACAGACAGACTGAGAAAATATAACTCAGGTCCTGAAAACAAAGAGAAGTGGCATGGAGAATAACTTCAAATGAAATGTCCAGAAATGTCAACATTTTCTTCACTTTACTGTCTCTTGACACACACACACACACACACACACACACACACACACACACACACACACACACACACACACACACACACACACACACACTCTCACACATGTTGGCATGCACAGACAAACACAGAGTACTACTGTGAACATGTGGTCACGGACAACATACATATACCGCCACCTTGTCCACGTACCCCAATCCCCCACTGGTAAATCCTCAGGGGACGTGTAGCGGTCACCATTAAAAGGTCTTTCCAATACAAGCTCTGTTACCAAGGGGACTAACAGTTAATTCGATTGGTTGGCTGGTAATCAGGAAGTTGGTGCTCTGAGGGCCCAGTGATTAATGGCTCTGTTGCCCGCCCGTCATCTCCCAAAGCTCCTCCCTCCCTCCCCTCCTCCTGTCATAAATTAGGAACCTCGTAAATAAAGACGGCACCACAATCAGGCAAACTCAATCAATTACACAGGTTCTCTGGCCTCGGCTCATATGTCTGACAGGCAGGAATGCTAATGTTATTGTTGCTTCCAAAGGGCTAGCCTGTCAATTAGCGTACCAATGCACAGCACAACAGCATGAATATGGACCCCTCCATTTAACACCTGTCTGATTACTTGGCTCGTGTATCTGTGTGTGTATGTCTTTGTATGCTGGCGTGTATGGATGACTGTATCAGTTACAATGTGTGTATTTGTGTGTGTGTGTGACTGGACTATTGGAAAACATTTCATCATGAAAACAGGCTACAACTTCTGATGTGTCAGTCACATCAAATCTCATTTCCAAATGAGGTTCATAGATCACAATAAAACATTTAACTTTGTTCCCATGTCTAATGCAGAGGACAAAAATGAGTAAACACTTCCATCAGAGTGAGAATGGTTACTATATATGAGAATACATTTTACGGCTATAATACTACTGTGTATAATAGCTGTTATCCCAGCTTTTAGGATTTTTAAATTCTTGCTTCCACCAAAAAAAACAAAATCTTGTTATTATGATTATTTTTTTCAAAATTAACAATTATCCATGAAATTTTAAAACAAGCTAAGCGGATGGTGCTGTTTCATTTTTTATTCTTTCAAACACGAATAAAAAAAACTGTTGAAACAGCTGAAAACCTCAATGATGCAACATAAAATGTTGGTCAAATCTGATGGCATTGTTTAAACAATTACCAGAAGAAATTAGTTAAATCAGTTAGATTTTAATAGTAATAACCAGATTGCATGTATTTGCTGTATTTTGCTTTGCTAAACATACGCACATCTAAATACACCGAGCATTATACCTGATACTGGTATAGGGTGTATGGCTGGAGTCCTTCATCTTTGTGTGCAGTTGAGACATTCCTGTAGACAAGTGTTGCTGCATCACTTTTGTTGATATCAGTGGTGCGGACCGGTCTGCGGTACAGCTCATAATACAGGACTAGACCATTCGGATGAGCTGGAGGGGACCAGGTGAGCAGAAAGGTGGTCTGCAGGCCAATGCGTTCGTCAGGCTGTAGGTCTAATAGTGGGGCAGTCTGTCCAGCAGGGGGCGCCTCCAGAGTGCGCACAGATGACCAGTCACTGGAGGAGCAGCCCAGCGCTGTGCAAGCCTCCACCCTCATCTCATACCTACACACAACCACACACACACTTTTCTAAATGAAGTAATCAGTGATATTTGGGACCTATGTAATATAGAATTGTGGGCAAAAAACATTTAACATAAATAATTAAAAAATATTTTACATCAATAGACCATGACACCAGTGTACTAAAAAACTATAAAAACTTCCAACAAACATCCAGATATTGTATACATCTGCAAATAATATGCAGTGCATAAATGATGTGACTTGCTTTCCCCTGAAAGTGCAGAAAATATAAAATGCCAGATTCATTCCGAAATGGATTTTGGTGGACAATGAAAGAGTTTCTGACATTACCTTCAGAACCATGGCAGTGTTGTTTCTTCCCAGTTTCAAACTATTAAAGACCGTTTACATTGTCAGATTTAACAGCAAACGATAGATTATGGTTGTTTGGAGCTAAATGTCCATTGTGGAACTAACATTACATTGTGACTAATTTGAAGCCACTGTTGCGTTTTTGGAGAGAGAGAGAAATAAAGAAGATAACAGAGGGGGAAGAAGGGGAGAAAAAGGTCATCAGAGGAAGGAGGATGATCTTTAAATGATAAGGCTGATGAGCTTTTATTACCTGAATCTTATCAACACATTCACACACTCACACATGCACAGCAACAAATATACACACAGGAATGGATACACACAAATGCCTATGCATATGCAAACCTTAAACACGACCACACACACATATGGTCTTTTGTCTACACTACTGTCGTCTGAGAGAGAGAGAGTGACAGATACATTGTCACTGATTAAGGTTGACTCTCCTCCGTCTCTTTTTCTATTTCTCACTTTCTTGTTGTAAATCCACTACAGTCTTGAATCTATCCTTTTCAAAGCATGTATGACGAGTTGTTTTCAACAAATTGAGTTAATTACAATTTTACAAATGCATTTGTTTACTAATTTACCAAACATGCACTGGAAATACAGCATTTGACTTATTTAATGAGTGCTTGGAAGTCTCTAGATGAAGACTTTCGTAGGGGGAAAATCAGCACAAATTGCACATGATGATGTGCATGTTTTTATATGTGTAAGACTTTTTTTCATGTGGAAGCAAATGGTACAAGCCAGTGAGAGAAGACACAAATCATTTTTGATGCAGATGTTTCTTTGTATTCGCTCAAGCATTGAAATTTGTCATTCTTTTGAGGAGAGTTTTGGAGAATACATAAAACCAAACTTGGCTGCTTTTTGATCCCTATTTCCTTCCTTTTTCCTTTTAAAACCAAGTTAACAAAAGTTTACAGTATTAATTTTATTATATCTATCATTTTTTCAAAAGATATGCTAAATACTACATCTATTTTGAAGAGGGCATTGTTTGATTGGTTTTGAGTTACTGATTGACTGGAATTAAATTTAAGTGAACCCAGCTTTGGTATTAAGTGACCTGTGGTACAACAGTCCCTGGATTGTGGAGATTTGTAAAGAGCTGACCAGTGTTTTTTGTTACCAAGAGATGGCACTCTGTTTCCTTCTTTGTCGCTCATCTCTTTTTCCTCCCTGTAGTTTCTTTCATTATAGCACTTTCAAAACAGGGAAAAGTAAAATTGTAACTGCATTGCTAAACTTGTCTCTCAACCTTTTTAGGCAATAAAGATTAAATTACAAATGAGCTATGTTTACTAATACTTCGTGTAAACAAGAAAAAAAACATCTACAACTATATGGATCTCAACCTTTCAACCTATACTGTGCACAGCTATCCATAAACAAACGCACTGTGCTACATAATAGCCTGAGAGTTAACTATGGCAAATTGTGCTTTGACTGACCTGTGATAAGGAGCCAGCCCATGCAGAGTGGTGTGTCGGTCAGAGAAAGCATTATCTTTTGGAGTGAACACGGTGCTGTTGATTTTGAGCTGAACTGGATCTCTCTGATACACAGTGTAACTCATAATGTCTCCATTAGGACGGACCGGAGAACTCCACTTTACTCTCACCTGGGAAGACAAACAACATATAGCATAAAACTGCTAAACAAAAAAAAAAATAAAATAAAATAAAGATGGTATGAATTTAAACCTCAACTTTGGTTATGTCACAATTCAGCTGTTACTTATACAACACAGACTGATTAGATGAATGGCCCACCTGGCTTGGTCCTAGAGCCGTCAGTGTGGGGAGACCGACACCAGAAGGAGCTGATGGGTGAGTCTTTGCTGAAGCTGCAGCGCTGCTCACTGCGCCTCTGCTGTTGTTGCACCTGACAATGTAGCTGTATTCCACACTTGGCAAAAGTGTAAAGTCATGGTAATGTGTCTCTGTGCCAACATAGACAACTTCACCATCTCTGCAGAGTTCGTACCCTATGATGATGCCATTAGGGTGCTCTGGTGGTCTCCAGGTAATCTCCACTGACTCTGGGCCAGTAACCTTGACAGGAAAGGTTAATGGTCACATTAGACAGCCCTCGAAACAGCATGTAATGTTTAATAAATATTCAAATGTAAAAGACCGATCTGACAAATGACAAGGAAAATGTAAAAAGTCACCCTAATAAGAATATTAATACAAATAATAGTAATAAAATTACAGTTACAAAAAAAAAAAAAAATGTTTAGTTTTTGATTATTCCATTGTAAGATGAGTTTACATGCTGCTGAACTGTATTGTTTTTTTAAGACAGATTTTCTATTATTTTGTCCATCCCATTTATGTCAGTAGTGGTAGGCTAAATAAAAGAAACATCTCTCTGTATAATGCAATACAGTTCAACAGTGCCGCAAAATACGTCGTCCAAAATGATCAAAAATATGAAACAGTTTCAACAAAAACAGAACGTTAAAACCTTCATGAAGGTTGGATTCACTGACTTTTGTATTAGAATGCATTAGTATTAGCTAGGTGTTCGAAAAAACTGGCCACTTAGTACATATGCATTATGTATAAAGTCAAATTCTAAATGCATGTTTAATTATTCTACGGTTTACTGAATAATGAGTATTGATGAGGGTTTGCAAACTTGTGCAAGTGGCTAATTTCCACTGAACTGAAATTTTCTTGGATGAAATGGTAAAATATCATCAATAGTGCAAAGTAGGTCCAGTTTCCTTTCATTCATTCTGGACTTAAGTCCACAGATTTGGGTATTGCAAGCCTGGTAAATATTGGTTTAATTGAAAGTCAGAATGAACAAAGATACCTTAAGAGTCGGGGCAGCCAGGCCAATGGGAGGAGCCTCCTCAGTTACAGCAGACATTGTGGTGCTGGTGGTACAGCCACCACTGGTACAAGCCAACAGAACCAGCTGATAAGATGTATTAGGCCGCAGATCTGACAAGACTGCATTTAGGTTTCTTCCACGATAAACCTCCTCGTAGTTCAGTTTCAGCACATATTCTGTAACCTCTCCGTTCTGCGTCAGTGGTTTACTCCAGGAAATGTTCATACTGTTGGATGTGATGGTGTCCACTGTGGGAGCTTCCACTGTGGCAGGTGGAGCCTCTAAGGTTGTGATGTTCGTATGAGGGCTGGTGGTGCATCCCTCAGATGTACAGGCTAAAACTGAGTAGCTGTAGAAAAGAACAGAATAGATTGAAAATAACAATTATTATATTTGTTTGCGTTGGCTACTTGGAATCCTCTCAAAACTATTCATACCTGTATGTTGAAAATGGCAGGAGGTCTCCATCGATATAGCTGAGGACAGTAGGGTCAAAACTAAATGAGAAACTGACATTGTTTCTCTGAATCCTGTAAGACTGAAGTACGCCGTTGGGCTCCAATGGCGGTGTCCAAGAAACCAACACCTGACTGGGCTGGCCTTGAAGATGACTCACTGTTGGAGGGGCTAGGCCACGAGGGGTGGCCTGTCTGGTGGTTAGAGTTACCCAAGGGCTACTGGTGTGTCCAGCAGGGTTGTGAGCACGGACACTGAACTCATACTGAGTCCAGGGGCGCAAACCAGTTACTATATAGGAGAAGGTGTCAGTTTGTTCTTGGGATGATCCTCTGTAGAGCACCTGTTAGAGACAGGAGAGGATGATTAAGGTTGATGATTTCAATTGTCGATAGTAGAACAATTTATATTTGATAAATTCCATGTAAGCTGGAAAAAGGACATACTAGCCCCTGTTAAATATTCTTTTTTTTTTTTTTTACAAAGCAATCTCCTTGTTATTTTCAAGAGCAGAACCAGGGCATGACACAACTTTTTAAAGATATTGGTGGAACTGGCTGGTGAACTTTCACAGCCTAAATATTCAGGGATTTGTCTTTAGTTTTACCCACCTTTCCCCTTTCAATGTCCTCTTCATTATTTCTTTCCTTACTCACTTCCTCCAGACTTCTCCCAAGTAAGAAATATTCTCCAATTGGTCCATTCGGCTGGGTGGGTGGTGCCCAGCTAAGTGACACACGGTCTGGGCCAATGAAGAGAGGCCTGGGAGGAGGCTGGGATGCAGGTGGAGCTGCTGCTGTGGTGATGTGCTGAGGAGGGGTGTGTGTGCAGCCTGCTGCTGTACAAGCTTCAAGAGACAAAGTATAAATAGTCCATGGTTCCAAGCGACGAAACAGGAAGTTGCGCAATAGACCGCTGAACTCCAGGTTCCCCTCATTGTATAAGTTATACATCTGGAAGAGAGAAGTGGAAAAGCAATGAAGAGGAAAAGTATCAAGATGGGTGGGAGAGGAGGAGAGGAAGAGAAGAGGTATCATAGGTGGGTAAAGTAGGAAATAGTGGAACAGTGAACAGTGGAGGGACAAAGATATTTAGCTGGTGAGAAAAAAAAATTCATTGTGTGTATAAGCTTCACTGTTCTGACTTGAGGGGCAGGCCTATTGCTCTGCACGTATTGTGTATCAGCATTTATGTGAAATATGTCCATGTATATGCAAATGAGCTGCTGAATTACATGTCTCTAGAACTGTGTTGTTGTAAACTGATAACTGAGTGTAGATGTGGGCTTTTGTATGTGTGTCTATGTATATTATTGGTATCTATCTACTGTTACCACCATACCTTCTACAATGTCAGTCTGATTTTATGCACTTTCCCTGCTCAGTGCTGTGCATACACTTCGGTATATGTTCACCATTTTTGTTGTGAGTATTGCACGTACCGTGATGACTCCATGTGGAGCGTGTGGCTGATCCCAGCTAAGAAGTAGCGCCCTGCCCTGCTCTCTTTGCTCCACCGTGAAGTTAGCCAGGCCAGCTGGAGAAGCCTCCAGGGTCCTAATGCTGACCCAAGGACTGGACACACTGCCTGAAGGGTTACAAAACATCTAGACTCAGTGGAGGGGTTCAGTGGCTGGTGCTGATATTATTTGACCCGGATGGTTTAAATTAGCTACTAATCATATTCAACCTACCTGCCCTGTTGACAGCTTCCACTCGTAGACTATACTGGCTGTATGGTTCAAGGCCGTAGACTGTTGCTTCATGGACCGAACCCTTAGAAAGAGAAACCAAGGTATAATTTATAAAGAGAGATGAAATTAGTACAAGAGCAGAGAATGAAGAAAAGGAAAATGGAAAAAAGCAGGAGAAAGTAGGGATGAGAAGGAGATAGTCGTAAGGAGGAGGAGATATGGGGAGAAAAGAGAGAAGACAAAGGAATGATTGTGCAGGAGTTAAAAACAGAAAGAAAAAGTGGAGATGGAAAGGGAAACAGGGAGGCATGCGCTAGCAAGTAAAGAGAGCATCAGGAAATTAGTTACACAAACAAACCCTGCATGAATAAAACCAGCACATTACTCATTAAAATGGGGAATGAAAAGGAGCGCTGAAACAATGGCGAGCTAAGATGACATGACATGGGATTTGTGATATCAACATTTCAACATACAGGCTCTGCCATAGTAAAGTAAGTAGACACCAGAGAAGTGGCAGAGACAGAGAGACTGGCAGGCAGACGGCCATCCCTCATGGGTAAATTCAAAGCTTCCAGATTGAGTGTTTATGTCACACATGCACCCTTTCATATCAGACACACACAAACATACAAAAACACAGTGTGTCTGCCAGTAGCTTTAGGCAGTGGGACCCAGCCCAACGCCCTGGCAGACACAGGGTAGTGTGTATGTGTGTGTGTGACACAGTGGAACAACATTTACTAATTGATAAGAGACACACTGTTGTTTCAAAAGGCCCTGGCGTGTGATGACATGGTAGTCAGGGAGCACTAGGCTCCAGGATGTGGCATTGCCTCCTTATTTGTTTATGACTGTGAGCTTTGAATCAGCTATGAGACTGATGTCTCTCTGTGTATTTGTCAACATATTTGTGTGAATGCACAACATAGGAGGCTATATTTTTTAAGTGTTGACTCTGCAGTTTTTTTTAATTGTCTGTTCAGGACTCTATGCTTTCACATAAGCAAGCATATGTAAAGAGATTAACTGGTAAACCACTTCAATGCAGCAGCAAGAGGATCAAAAAGGCTCCAATTCTAACTGAATCAAATGAAAACCCTGACAAATCACCGTAGCGTGGCACCAAGGATGAACTGTCTGAACAACAACCAGAATGCATGTATTCACAGTTTTCATGTCTGGGAGCCAACATGTTTTTCAACCACAATAAAATAGGATTAATAAGCCCCTAGACACAAGTTAAATCCTCCTGCAAATCACAGTACTTCTCAGTAGAGAGAGGGAGGGAGGGACAAAGAAAGAGACACAGGGGTGGAGAAAGCAAAAAGAGAAAGGGGTGGAGGGAGTGAGAAAAAAAGACCAAGAGAAAAAAGAGATTGGAATGAAATGAATTATATGTGAGTAAGGGGATATAGGACAGAGAATTAGAAAAGAGGGATAAGAAAAAGTAAGGGAGTGAGTAAGTTAATAACTGACGAATGAAATAAAAAAGGAGAGACAGACAAAGTGGGGGTGTGTGAAAGAGCAAGACAGAGAGAGATTGAATGAATTGTTAAAAAAAGAGGAGAGAAGGCTAAGTGGAAGAGAAAAAAAAGATAGATGTGGCAAAAGGGAGAGACAGATTAAGTGAGCGAGAATGAGAGATCTCTCTACCTTAAAAGCCAGTGAAATATGTGAGGCATGTGGCCTATAAAGCGGTTAACATATGCACATTGTCAATAGCAGCATCTGGCGCTGGCAGCTTTTATAGGAGCGTCGAGACTCTGCTACACGCCTCTAGATGGCAATACATTCAAACACTTTATCACTGAAACACACCACATTAACGGCCTCCTCGCTACAACACACACAAGCGCGCACACACACGCACACACACACACACACACACACACACAAATACTCAACAATCTAGCACTATGAAAATCACCTCCACAACCTGCTAACTGCACACACACGCAGACAGACTGTAATCAAATAGTGTAACGCTGAACACACTACTATTACATTAAATTAACAGCTTCCTCAATAACTATTTCTTTCTCACACACAGACTTGTACAGACACACTCTTACACACATACACACCAACATACAGAAAAACATAGACACACGCACACACGCACACACACACACACACACACAAAACACATCCATATAATGTACATATTAAGGAATATGTAGGAAAACACATACACACAAAACTACCAAATATATAATGACATGAATAATGGAGTTAAATGAGTTAAAGGTAAATGTAATACCCCTAATTTCTGCTGTGAAGATCTAATAATGTGTGTATAGATAATACAAAAGACCAAAAAGACAAAACTGTATTGCCCAATCTTGTATTTGAAGGTTTTCTGTCATACATAGCACATATATATGCTGTATATACCATGCAGCATCCTACCTGAGTTAGACCTATTAAGGGGCTTTCTTGGATACATATCTGTTCTTGTTTCACTACCAAATTTTGGGGTTAGAACTATACTGCAATTTAGCAAAGGGTAATTATGATTCTTGTGTAGGTTTTAGATTCTTAGTGCAGTTTTTCACTTTTTTTTCTACATAATAGGCAATAATACAGCTGTAGTGATTGTCAACAACTGTGCTTTTTTTTTTTTGTTTAGCAAAAACTGCTTTGGTTAAATGGTTGTTTTTCGGTTAAACTTATACTGATAGGCCAACCTATAAAGACCACATGAACAGCAACAATGGAAGATATGAAAGGAAAAACCTTCTCGTCAACGTAAATCTAATGAGCATGAGCATGAGCATGTGCATGTGTGTTTGGATGATCAAAGTCACTGGTTAATCATGCCAAATGCAGAGAGATTGCCAAGAGAGATTGTGTAAAGTGTAAACAAGACAGAGGGAGAGAAAAGGAGACAATGATGGGGAAAGAAGAGAAAAGACAGGAAGAGGTTGTGCTAATTTATACATTAAAGAGCCCTTAGATCTTACATG
Organism: Istiophorus platypterus; assembly: GCA_016859345.1. Classification (NCBI taxonomy): domain Eukaryota; kingdom Metazoa; phylum Chordata; class Actinopteri; order Istiophoriformes; family Istiophoridae; genus Istiophorus; species Istiophorus platypterus. Next base: position 19,966,476 of record CM029118.1, read on the forward strand.
GTTCAACACAACTTAGCATTGAGGGCAAGGAAGCAATCTATTCAATCTTTTATTTCCTCAGTGTCTTCTCTTTGGTGTGTGAGCTGAGCTACAGCAGGGGTCCTCTGGACAGTATGTGTTCCGCGTGTGTAGCCTATATAAAAGGGTCAGTGTGCATGTGTATTCCTTGAACCTTGCGCACATACTGGGGATCGATACGGGCGTTTATGTGTGTGCATTTGCATGTATCGTAACAAGCCAACATCTGCATGCATTGTGTTTTGTACCCATGTGTCCCTAGAAGTGTGTGTGTGCAACTGCACACGTGTGTGTGTGTGTGTGTGTGTGTGTGTGTGTGTGTGATATTCAGGTGGAGAGGCATGGTGCGGCCGGGGGGACAGTGTGTGATACTAATTAAGAATAACCATGTGTATTTGTCAAAAGAATTATGCTGATTATCTCACAAAGACCCCAGCACTGGGCCCCGCAGAGAGACAGAAACAGAGAGACAGACCAGTATTAGCATTTGTCTACACACATGCATGCACGTACACAGACACTTACACCCTTTCTCTCTTTCTCTCTCTCTCACACACACACACACACACGCACATGCACACACGCACGCACGCATGCATGCACACACACACACAGGTAGAAGAAAATAAGTGCCTAAGACCATACATGAAAGAAGCATTCCTAATAATAGGTGAATGGGGTCCAACTGGTCTGCTAGGGATGTTTGTCTCCACAGGCCTTCTCTGGCCTCTCTGCTCTGTCATATTAAGTCCTGGAGAGATAATAAAGCACCATGCTGTTTCACCTATTCTTGTGTATCTTAGTTCTTTTAGTGCGTAAAAAAAACATCCAATGGTAAGAGATGATTCAATTCAGTGCAGCTCAGTTGAGTTCAGTTAAATCCAATTCAATTCAGTTCGGTTTAGTTTGGTTCAATTCAGTTCAGTTCAAATCAATTCAATTCAATTCAATTCAATTCCTCTGTCCAATCTATTAGTACAAGCTGTGCCCCGATCAGCCCTGTGAGAGCAGTAATTGTTTTCGGAGGTTTCTGAGGTCAGCCAGTGCACCCCATGCTGCTCTCTCACCCCCCATGCCAAGCTCTCAAGCCAAGTGTGTGTGTATGTGTACATATTTATGTGTGCATGCCTAATTCAGTGCTGCTGGCACAATTGCCCTGTGTCTGTTTGCAAATGCCCTGCTTGGGTGTCCCTGCTAGTCAGTGTGTGTTAGACAGACCATGACACATACAGAAGTTCGTGCAACACACACACACACACACAAACACACACACACACACACACACACACACACCCAAAGACCCACAGACATACAGAGTGCCATTAGGCATGTGTATGTCTGTGGCCAGCACAGACATAGAGAGGGACTGCAGGGGTCTGGAACAGGCATGCCCACTTCACACCGACAGCCATGATTGGCTTTGGCGGTTCTAGACCCCAGGAACAGCACATTTAGTGTGTGTGTGTGTGTGTGTGTGTGTGTGTGTGTGTGTGTGTGTGTGTGTGTGTGTGTGTGATGTGGCCAAAGACCAATAGACAAATTGTGGCGAGTGAGGGACAGTATGCTTACACAGATTTCTCCTGAAATTCAAATGAGCAAGCGTGTGTCTGTCTGTTCATGCAATTTTATCAGAGCTTTATTTCATCAGGCAGGTCAGTTCAATACAAAAACGTACTGCAGTAAATAGGAGCTGAACTGGAGTTAATTTTGGAGAATTCAATTTTAGATTTTTAAAATAAAGAAACACAAAAATTTAATGAGGACATTAACCATATAAATAAAGATAACAATGAGTTTATTAGACATGACTGGGAGTATCTTGAAATTCCACCTGATAGAGGGTTCACCCAAAATGCAGACACACACGAGCATCTCCCAAATACTAAAGCCTTTTTTTGGCATTACCCTGTCTTCTTTAAACCCCTTACCACCAATCGATGGACATTACGCTGACTGCCAAATATAAACAAAGAGACTCTGCATTCATGTCCTGTGAGACAGCATCAGACAGAGAGGTTGGCAGGAATGCCTCCTTCAGGCAATGGTCAAACATACTGCCCACTTCCAAAACAAACACTTGACAGGGATTCAGTTACAAGTTTTCACACACGCGCACGCACATACACACATACACACACACTCACTTTCCTCCAAATATACTAAACTCATTTTCCCTCTCTCTCTCTCTCTTATATGCACTCACACACTCAGCATTCCTCTAAAGTGATGACCGTCGTATCGTGGTTGCAGCACTAAACACCCATTAAGACAAGTGGAGAGCACTACACTGGATGGTGTAGCCTCTTTACAGACAGACACACAATAACCCACAACCCGTCATTAGCAAGCAAAAGAGAGTGAGAGAGAGAGAGAGCGTAAAGAAAGAGGGAGGAAGAGGCTGTATGAGAATCTATACTAAACTCACTTGAAAAAAAAAATCACTTAGAGTGAGAGGGAGACAGAAGAAGAGGGAATGAAGGGGGGAAGGTGGTGGATGAGAATAACATAAAAACTGTAATTTATGACAGAGGTAGAGAAAACCCAGATAGAAATGTAGTAATGAATGAGGCCTGAGCAGTATGAAGCGACAGAGGGAGGAGTTGTGAAAAAGATGAGGAGACAGAGAAAGACTGCAGTGAGGAGAAAAGGGAGTGTTGCAGCCTGATTATTTGGCTGTTTATGCAGAATGCTGAGAGCCCTCCAATCAGAGTTGGAGACTTCTAACTAAGGGGTCTGATAGGCTGAGGGCCTAACAAACTCTGCATCTAAGTCTCCTTATCCCCTCCACTACTCCTTCCTTGCTCTCTTCCCGTCTCTTCTTCCACTCTCAACCTCCTCATCCCTCTCTCCTCACCCTCTGTGCTCTCAGCTCTGTATTCTTTACTTCCCTACACTCCTCTGTCTCCCTCATTTGTTAAAGGGTGTCACTCAGAGCAAGGGCAAAGCCTTCTCATTCTTATTCTGCTGACCACCCTCTATCTTCTGTCCTGTGCTTAACTGAATGGGAGCAGAAACTTCTCTGGAACTGAGCGTAGAGGGTTAAGAGCAACAAGTGAAGGAGTAAAGCTGTTGACCAATCTTGTTTCCATGTCACGAACTTATTTAATTTGGAAATTTAACCTGGCTAAAAGAGGCAGTCAAATTGAAATCCATAATGTCACTAAGCAGTGACATAGAGAGCTAAATTGACTACAAATTAATAAAACATGTAAACAGATAAAACTATCCAATTTGAAAAACTTCTCTACCACCTTGATGTGTGGCAAATGTGGAAAACAAAAGCAAACACTTTACAGAAACACTTAAAAGTCCAACACAACTATTTCTTTTTTTGGGGGGGGCATGAAAAATGATGAATAAAATATATATATATGTATACTCTGCATCTGTATTCACACTATGTGTTTCACACCATGTGTTTAACACAATTACTTGTTTGTCCCGATCAAATCATTCATAACACCTGCAGGCCATTCATGTCTAAGTACACACGATATATTCTGATAACATTTCTATACTTACATTTCCTAGCTGTGCATGCCTAAGTATATGCATTTTGACTGTGTAGGACACACACACACACACACACACACACTAACACTCCCACGCATATTTCGAACCCCATGTTGGCTTGGAGACACAGTTCGCCGGCTGGCCCTTGCTGTCCCACATTCTCTGACGGGCTCTTAATGGTAAACTAACAGATTGTAAACATGCTGCTAGCGCTCTCTCTTTCTCCACTCTCTATATTAAGCCCTCTCTCTTTCTCCCTATCTTATTCTCTATCTCTCTTCCTTCTCTCCTCTTCCGTCACCTTCCTCACTTCCTCCCTGTTCAATTCATCTTTCTCCCACTATCCCTATCCCTTCTTCTTTTTTCCTTTCTCTTCCTCTCTGTCTCTCCTCTGCTTTTCCTAGGGTATTTTTTAAACAATGTGTCCTTCATGTACGGTTGGTTACGGGGTGTACAGAAGGACATCATTAGCGCTGGTGGTTAAGCTGTAATTTACACCATTACCGAGGTAGGGGCCATTTTTATTGCCTAGTAAATTTCAGCTCTGAAATATTTAGACCATATGGCTCAATTTGTGTAATAACCTTAATTTCCAAGCACCCTTCAGCTCCCTTCAGCGCCGGCTGTTGTTGGCGGATGGCGGAGTGATGCGTGTACGCGTTCGTATGTGTGTGCACGGTTGAGTTTGGAACACACACACATACACACACACATGTTCATGTACACAGAAACATGGACATGGCAAAAATGTTAACGCATACTCTACACATAACCTCTTATATACACATTACACACTCTCACCGATTCATTCATTCTCACACACAGAAACATGCACGCACACACACGTATGTATGCATGGCAGTAGCAGATTAATAGGGTGTCAGCTTGTGTTTGGGTGAGGGAGCGTCAGGCATCGGCCAGATGGTTCTCAGGGATGATGACTGTCAGGGGTCCTGCTCTGATCAATGGGATGTATTAATACAGCACACATGCACACACGCACACACTGTTGCACATACATACACAAACAAAAATATGCTACGCATGCACACACACACCTATTCACATGCAATCATATTCAAACATATGTATCCACATAAAGTAACACTCACAAACACACTCACACACACATATGTATGCACATGGTCTCCCTTCACCAGTGATCCCAGGGGCCGCAGTGTAACATCTGGAAGAGCCAAGGGAGGGAGGAAAGGACAGAAGAGTAGAGGAGGAGAAAGAGGGAGGTGGCAGGCGGGGAAATACAGGAGGCAGGAAGATTGAAAAAAATGGATAGAGGGAGAGGTGATCAGGGAAAGATGTAATGGAGGAGAGAAGAATGGATAGAAGAGGGAAAGGAGGTGCAAAGGGAGTAATGGAAGAGACAGGGGTGGAGTAAGTGTAAAGAAGTGTTAAATTGCTGAAGAGGTAAAAGAAGGTAGTAAAAATGGTAAGAGAAGCGGTCAGATAGAAGAGAGGAGTTGTGGAAATCCAGATATAAGGATAGGGTGGAAGAGGATGCAGTGTGAGGATTGAGGGAAAACAGGAAGGTTTTAGAAGAAATCAGGGCAAAGATCATAGAAGAGGGGGTAGCAGGGGATGAAGGGAAGGAGGAGGTGGAAAAGGAAAGAACAGTTAGAAAAAGGTAGTGGAGTCACAAGGCGGTGAGGGATGCAAGCAGAAAATTACAAATTGTCAAAGAAAGAAAGGATGTATCATGGAAGAGGGGAAGATCATGGGGGGGGGGGGGCATGAGGTGAGAGGCAGGAGCATGAAACAAAGGATAAATTTTAGTTCTCCACTGAATCCCTCGCCCAAAATTAGTGAGAGCAAAATGATTCTAGGTAGCTAGAATTTCCAGTGGTATTGAGACAGCAGCCCAGGGAGTTTTCCATGGAAATGAAAAGTGATGGAGAAAAGGTAATGTGGGGGCACACCTAATAAAAGAGTAGGGTGAACAGCAAGAGGAAGAAGGAGAAAACAGAGAATAAAAGAGAAGGACAGAAAATGATGAAGAGAAATCAACATAAGAGAAGTAAGAAAACCACGATGCACGAAAGGCAACCTGACACCCTGTGTGAGTGACTAAAATGTTTCAGAATTGGTGTGTGTGTGTCTGTGTGTTGGTGTGTACAAGGGGGCGTATAGGGATCTAGTGAGGTAGACCGCCTGCGCTTCGTACCCTCATTCCGTCCGACTGCCATGACGACCCATTAATCAGCCAAGCTGGCACAGAGTAGGGTTCCTGGCCCAGCCTCAGATCAATACACACAAATACACATACCAAATGGACACACACACATGCACAACAATACGTCCACAAACTAAGAGATTTTGAGCAGAGAAGAATGTTGAGGTGAGAAAAGAGTTGACCAAGTGAGAGAGTTAGGATAAAACACACAAGAGAGGAGGAAAATAGAGCCAAAGTCCTATTGTCACATGAGTTAATGTCTCATGAAGAGTTTCTGTCATAAGTTTTTTGGGAGAAAAAGAAAGATTTTCCTATGGTTAAGATCCATAGTAGCATAGGATTTTCTATTAGAATTTTTCTATTAGAATTTGAACTGTTTTACACAATGATTTGTTAGCATTCAAAAAACTAGTTATGATGAAGTTTGACAGTTTAAATATGACAGTTTTCTCCTATCCATTTTATCCAATCACTCACTCCTTGCCTGTCAACTTTTCCAAACTTTTGGCTGTTCTAGCTCCCTGTCCTGCTTCACTTTGTTGTGTATAATAAATGCAAGTTATGTCCAAACTTGGAATTGTCATTGGTGTTCATTAAAGGCTGCCAAGGCTATTGTTGGCCTGGATTTTGAGGAATCTGTGTTTTTACAAATTGAAATAGGTTTTCTTACTTCTGGAACAGAGCCTGAATGTTTCCTGAACGTTGCCTGATAAAGCCAAACTCCATTCAGCTGATAAATGTTAATAGCAGTTTATCACCGATTTAAAAATGTCCTTTTCCCTGCCTCCTAAATTATACTCATCCTTTTAACTGATTTCTTGTTGTCTATCTCTTAAACCTCAAATTAATTGGTCTTTAATGTGTCAAACCCAATATATCAAGAATAATTTTCAGCTCTGCATTACTAGTCAAGACACAAATGTTACAAAACCCTAATATAGTCTACTCTTTTTAACTTTGCTGGGAGTTTTCTGAACACGTGGTGAAGGCAACTGCGTGACAAATGACTGCCACCAAAATAAGTCTATGCCATGTCAATGAGCCTCACACACACACACAAACTGACACACACACACAAACACAGTGGTCCATATCAATGAGAAGGTGAAAGGTCTCCATTTACATCTTGTATTAATTATGAGTGACAAGCCAAAGGTCAGAGGGAGAGGATGCCACTTGTATGGACAGAATATAGATCTATACTTCTACCTCTTCTCCCCCTCTTGCTTCGCTCCTTCCTTCCCCAATCTATCACTCTGTTTCACCCCCTTTTGTTCCCTTACTTGTCTTTTTCTCCACCTCAACTTCTCTCTTTTGGTTTCACTCCTTTCAGCGCTCTCTGCTTTTGTCTTTCTTTCCTTCTCTATTAACTCTTATCTTCTTTGTTTCTGGCTCTGTCTTTTGCTTTCGTCCATTTCTTCTCTCTATGTGAACATCAACATGTTCATCTCCATTCCTCTTTTCACTCCACTTTTATCATGTTCTTGTTACTCCCCCCCTTTCTTCTTCTTTTCTGTTTCTGTCACACAGAAATAAATGTATTTTTTTTAAATGATAACTGTTGCCTATAAGTAGAATCATACAAGCCTCAGTTTTAGATGTTAATGCACACACACACACACACACACACACACACACACACACACACACACAGGTGTGTGGGTGTGTGGAGGCATGGATATAGGATTCAAGCCACTGATGATTGCAGCAATATTGCAGCTTTGAGTAAACTTAATCTACTTACTACTTTACCCACTCCTGTTTAGCCTAGATGGCAGCCGTCAAAAGTAGTATATGTGTGTGTGTGTGTGTGTGTGTGTGTGTTAATACAGTACATGTTTGAGTCTGTGTGAGTGGATGTTTGTCTGTTCTTATGTGTGTGTTTGGTTTGCGGGGGCTTGCTCATAGTTATTCCCTCATAGCATCAGACATGGCACGGAATTGTAGGAAGGGCCCTGAAGAATAGCTGGCCATGGGCAGTGTGTGTGTGTGTGTGTGTGTGTGTGTGTGTGTGTGTGTGTGTAATTGTGAATGGGTCTTCAGGCCCCTTGCTAGCAAGCAGATGGCACTAGCACCACAGGTAGAGTCCAAATTTCTTTAGATGCTTCGCAAATGACAACAGGCACACACTCATACACACACACATACACACTCATTGTATGTTATAAAAAAAGTGACTATGTACCTTGGATTTATTTGATTGGGAATTTTATACATCTACATTTAAAGTTATGTTTGCATGTGTTTCATTTTGTGTGCACTATTTTTAAATGTGTGAGCAATCAATACACAGACACCAAAAGAATTTCAGATACAACAATTACCTGCAAAGAACAACATGTAATCAAAGAGGAGACTATCTTAACAGAGACATTCATGTCCACTATTTACTATGTATGTGTGCATTTACCTTCACAGTGAGAGCAGTAAAAGCAGTTGAGTTGAGCGTTGGGTCCTCTTGGTGCTTCTTGTAAATCAGTCTATAATGGGAAATTAGACCATTGGGCTGTCTTGGTTCACTCCATTTCAGATGAACTGAGTACGCACCTGTCAAAGTGCACAGCATGTGGGACTGTTACAGTGATTTAATGTAACAGCATTTTCATGTCATAGCTGTGTTTTCATGCGGCTTGGTGAACTCACCAGTGGGTGTGAGAGTGGGAAGGGCCATATCTTGTGGTTCTGCCTGCAAGGTCTGGGCTAAAGCCCACTGGCTCAGAACTGAGCCTTTGGAGTTGTGGGCTTGAACGCTGTATTGGAAGTAGCTGAAGGGCTGCAGGGTGGGGCTTGCATCAAAAAATTCAAGTGGCCCACTGGACCAGATGAAAACCAGCAGCTCATCCTCTGTTCCTGCTGGACGCCTATAATAAAATAAATACTTGGATTAGCCAAAAATTGTTCATCTCTTATGGCCCAAATATAAAACGTATACAAGTATATTTTCTGAGAATAGGTTTCATATATTTTTTATCTATTTAAAATGAACATACTGAAAGTGACCAAAAAATTAAAACCACTTAAGTTAAAAAAACAAACAAATAAACAAGAAAAACAAACAAAAAAACCAAAAAAAAACTGCACTTGAGGTATGCTTGAATAAACAATAGAGTATTTTTTATGTTTTGGAAAATTTTGGGCACTGAGTATGTGTATGTGTATGTTTTATATTCTGTGTACTATATGGAGTACTGAATTCAAAATAAACTTTAGGTGTCTTTTGCCCCAGTACTGATGTTTCACTTTTGTGTATTTTTAATACAGTCAAAATATATTTGAGACATGCTGAAAACAATAATGAAAGACTCAGTGCCTTAAGTAAGTTATCTCATTTCAAGAATGTCTCAAGAATGTAATTTTTTTTGTTTTATATTTTAGTATACTTCAGTGTACTGAAGATAAACATACTTAGTTGTGGAACTGAAATAAAAAAATGTAACATCACATCTTAAACATGAAGTGTAAATCACTGGCTGATGCAAGCACCCTGATAACTTGGTAAGCTCCTTTGTCTGTGATTATGTAGGGTTTCAGGTGCGTGCGTGTGTGTGTTTGTGTGTGAGATTGTCCTATTTTATCCAAGTCCCTGCCTGCCTGAGTCTGAGCATGCCAGGTGTGTCAGTGTGTTTGTGTGTGTGTATTGCTATGCTAATGTGTGTTTCCTGAGGAGTTAAAGGGCTTAGTCTGGTCTGACCCTGCATACAGATCACACAGTCTTTGGTCAACAAGCGGACCACGACCTTCAGCATGCATTAATACACACGAACATGCCCACACATACACACACAACCTACGCGGACTGGCAAGCAGATATTTGCCTGTAGACACATCATCAGAACTTCTTGGATACCACATGTACATTGTATGTCTACATTACATGTATGCGAAGAGTATATGTATTTGTATGTGATGTACTGTTTGTGTGTTACTTCTGGGTCATTAGCGTTGTAGTGACAAACTGAGTACATAATCTGAGCACATGACCTCACTGACTGGTTTGGGTAAAGTGTGGCTATTTCTATGTCTGCTTTTCTATACTTCATCATCTGCTTACAATACAGTTTCTTATGATCATACAAGCCTTGCTCCTCTAGACAATGACCCACATATTCACAGCAAAATACTCTATGTTCACTCCTCAAAAATGGCAGTGATCATACAAATAATGTGTCTTTGATACTGTCTACTAAAACAGCCATTGTTGGTTCATCTTAACCATGAAGGCCGTCTTCCCCTTAACACTTCCCAGTAATTGTAGTTGCCATTACTAAGCCATACATTAAAACAGATGTGGTAGATTAGAAAATGCTCAAGTGGTTGATGGAGAAGTCATAAAGGTTTGTGTTATTGTGATATAAGGATCCGTAGTATCATTTGACTTTTAGCTCCTTAGATCTCAACCCATTACATTCTTTTGGAATGTACTCTCAGTTAAATCATCATGTCTTTGTAAGGATTTATTAAATGTTGTAAGCACTTTTCTGTGTGCGTATGTTACCTGTATATATGGTAGGAGTTGATGAGTCCGTTAGGTTTTTGTGGGGGGGACCAGTGGATCTCCAGGACACTGGGTCCAGCTGCCTTTACTGTAGGGGGTAGCAGACTTTCTGGGGTGGCCTCTAAAGTCTGAACTGAAACACCTTCTCCTACTCCACAGCCCTCTGCAAGGAGCAAAACAGGAAGAATTAGTCACAAAACAGAAATTTTTTAGACACAAATCTTCATTACATTTGTTTCTTTGAAATTAATGGAACAAACCACATCTACAAAGTCATTTCCCCCAATGTGAACCTGTTTATGAAGTATATCACAGGTCAGCGTGGTTATACGTGCTGTGAGGCTAAAGTTTAAACACCTGAGCTAAAGCATGCTGTACAGTGCCTGAGGGAAAAGGCCATTAGCTACATTTAAAAACTCTGTTTAATTATTCTCTGTAGCCGCCCACTGCTTAGCCACAGGCTGCATCACAGGGATTCTCACCCCTCACATCACAAGATGCAGTAAGATGAAAGTGATTAGATGCATCTAACAAGGTGTCTTTGACATCCTCAAGATTCTTATTTGCTTAGCCCCCTTTACAGGCCACAGAGAACAAATCTAGCTGTTTTAACTACCCTTAAATCTAACTGGCCTCCTCACAGAGCAAAGCCTGTGTTAAACAGAACTGTAACAATGTCATGTCACACATAGTGCCGCTATGTACACTAATTTCTCTATGCTAAATGCAATTTTTCCTCAATTAAACAGCTTGTGAGGCCTTTATCTGTTCTCACAACAGTCTCAAGAGACTAAATTGAAAGATATTTACCAATTTGACAGGCCTGCACTCTGATGTAGTAGGTGGTGAATGGCTCTAGACCAGTCGCAGTGAGGTGCAGGTTTTTCCCAGCATGATGCATCATGGCTCTGTCACGTCCTGGATTAAACAGGATGTTGTAGTATACAGGCTGGCTTCTGTTGAGCTGAACTGAGGAAAAGGAGAAAGACAGCCAATATGATCATCTTCAGTTAGTTATGTTATTTCTTTAGAGTGCATTTATAACTGAAAAAAGGAAGGTAATGGATTTTTAATTTTAATTTCCTTCAAAACAGATAGACACAGCAAGCTGACCCTTAAAGCTGCATACATGACTGTGAGATAACATTACCAACTTACAGTATTTAGAATATTTCACATCCATGAGAGGACAGTTTTAAAAATATAAGAAAATGAATTAATTGTTAAAAAAAAATATATAAATGAAAAAAAAAAATTGAAAAAGCACTGAAACTCATACCAACAGTATCTAATGGGTTTTCACGGGTACGTGGACTTGAACATTATTTTTCTCATTATCAAAAGGCCGTAACATACACCCTATAGTATAATACTATACTACAAAAAGGCATTTGGTTGTTATGACAACTACCGTTTTTAAGGAAAACCGTAAAACACAACTTTATTGATTTTATTTCAATATACATAGAAACCTTGGTTGATAAGGACTGTAATTAGCTGTAAAACATATGGTTTCTTACAATTTCACTTAAATATCTGCTTATATTTTTGACTTAACATTGAATGATGTAGGCTTTACAATCCCGCACTTGGGTATCACAACCAGACAAAAACACAAAATTGTATACATACAGAAACACCCACACAGATACACACATGCACTTAGACTTTGTTAATATTCTCACTGGAGGTTTTTCCATAATTCAGGACTACTGTATTTTGATGGGTTATTCAACATTCATGAACTCTTGATATCTTGAGAACGAACTGATTACCAGACAAATGAAAGACTTCAATTATTCACCCCCCAACTCACATATGCACACACACACATACAGGCACAGACACACACATACATGCATACACACAAAAACCCACCCACACACACACACACACACACACACTACCACACGCATGCAGGCACGCACTCACGTGCACTCACTCTCACACACACACACACACACACACACACACACACACACACACACACACACACACACACACACACACACACACACACACAGCACATGAAGCTTTTTATATGAAAACACTATAGATGCATTAATACACTTTCATACAAACAGAGCTTATATTTATGTGCCAGCACACACACGTGTGATAATGTATCACTCTTTGATCAGTAGGTTACTTAGCCATAGATTTTAATTGTCACTGCGATATTTAAATTCTATAATCAACAACCAATCAATTGCTTTGACATCTTCTATTTCTTACACATGATGCCAACAGTTGCAAATGCAGACATGTAAACTTTCAAGAAAAAACTCATGCAAACATACAATACCCTCTTACACACACACACACACACACACACACACACACAAAACACACACACACACACAAAACACACACACACACACACACAAAACACACACACACACACCACAATGAAGGAATTTTTTCCTGGAGTAAATGTCTTTTTAATAGCCATACGTCAGTGCTTTGGCAGTCAGTATATGCATATGAAGATAGAAACAGACACTGTGTCAGAGAGTCAGGCACGCACTCATACACATACACACAAGTTGAAAATGACTCCAGACTCCGGGCTCAGGGAGTTAACCAAGCGTGAGAACCTAGACGCTATTTCCTCACCTTTAAAATCAACCCTTAATGACGATAGAATAGGCTTGCCTATGGAAATATCTCCACAATGACATGCATACACACATATGTGTGCACACACACACACACACTCTCTCTCTCTCTCTCTCTCTCTCAAATACACATGTATAAAGATGCATGCATAAACATAGACACAAATATACAGAAACAAAAGGCACACAAATTCTCACACTCTCTCAGACACAGACACAGACACACACACACACACACACACATACACACAAACAAACAAACACAGTGAAGTGTCTTTGCTCGTTGGCCATATAAGCAGTTTCTGAGATAGGAAATCAGCCTAATGACAAAGTAATAGTCAATGATAGATGGGTTAGGGCAGACAATCACTGCCCCATAAGCATGAAACCCAGCCCCAAGTGTATGCTCATATATGCCTGTGTATGTGTGTGTCCAGGTCCTGAGAGGCCAGAAGGTGAATGGAAAACTACTCAGGGCTTTTGTTTCAGTCTCCCCCTCTCTCTGTCTCCTCATACTTGAAGAAGTTAGTCATAGAGGAAAAAAATGTTCTCTCTGATCAGTTTAATATGGTGAGTATAATTTTTTTATCTCAATGAATGCGACAGGCACTGGAATATCCCTTCATGTAGAATTGTGTCACTTTATGTATCATATTAATTCTGTTCCCAGTTTCCACTTGATTTGATCTCAAAAAATATAACAACAAGAAAATTAGAATTAAACCTTTTCATTGTGTGGGTTTATTGTATAGTATTACTGCAGTGTAATTGAAGATTTACATCTTATAAGGTTTAGTCAAATGCAGTCTTCCCTTCTGAAAACAGATTTGAAACCCTTACAAACACTGAATTTAGTCCGGCTGTCTCTCTATGATCCACTGTGCTTGTGAACATTCTCAGTGACCAGACATTTACCCACAAAGCCAAAGTAAAACCTTGAGTTTGTACAGTCATTAACAGAGTAGACTAGAAGTTTGATTGGTTAATGACACCTCCCAGCAACGGTGAAAGTAGCCACTGATTCTGCGGGTTTTCTTTTAATAATATTCTCAGTGCACCTTAACATAGAAACAGGAGTCTCTAATTTACAGATACTAAAATGACATTATTTTTGATCATTTCAACCTCGTTTCTGAGTCTAAATGTTTGAATTATAAAATGTAAATGTGACACAGCTGCATACAGGCATCTGAAATTATTTCCTGAGAACAAGTTGAAATATTAATGTCATTGCACTAACACTCAGTTAACCCATATTATAATAATCAAATGTAAACAAGTTGGTTCTATAATCAAAGGTTAGAAAAAGCAACCAATCAGTAATCACACTAAATACACTGGACTGAAAATGATTTAAGGTCCACCCATCCATCCATCCATCCATCCATCCATTTTTATTGCCACTCACCAGGAGGGGTCCAGGCAAGAGAGATGGAATCGGGGCCTGTCACTGTCACATTGTGGGGAGGTGGGATCCCAGCGGGACATGAGAATGGAGTTTGTATAACATATTTGTCACTCACACCAGTCCCACCCCCTGTTCTGGCCTCCAGCTCATACACATACCTAAAGAGATGGAAAGGCGGAGAGAGGTGTGGAGAAATCAGGAAGGAGATTCAAAAGGAGGGAGCACCGAAAAATGTGAAATTGAGGGATAAAGAAAGGAATATACAGAAAGACAGTGTTAACTGGGCAGTTTCACCAAAAACAGTACCAATGTATAAAGTTAAGCTAACACAGGAGCTGGTCAGGATCATGGTTCAGACTAATAATAAAAAGGAGCATAATATATATATGTATATCCCAAATATATCTTACCACATCTTAGCTCTCTTTTATCAGTTTTGACCCAACCTGAAAATATAATATTCTTTATTTGAATTACATTTCACAGGAGTCATCTTCCCATACCATAGGAACTGAAATTATAATTATCAACTACTCCACCTAGCACAATTTAGCAGGACAGCATCAGGTCTGGGTGTTAGGGGGGCTTTCAAATTAAAAGTATTACTACAGCAGAACAAAGCAAGAGGCTGCTACTTGGTGATCTTACTATACTTTAACAGTAATGGATGGAATAAAAGCTAGCAAAACTGGTTTAAAAGAAAAATGTTGTCCCTCATAACCAGCAAATCAGCTCACTGTTACCAGATACATCCTAAAAGGTTTTCTTCATGGTTTGTGCAGTTGCATAAAGTTACTGAGCACCATATTAGGAACACCTGTAAACCTGCTCATTTATGCAATTATCCATTCAGTCAGTTACAAAGCAGCAGTGTAAGTCATGCAGATACAGGTCAGTTAATGTTGACATAAAACATCAGAGCTGGGGAAAAATGTGATGTCAGTGACTTTGACTATGGCATGATTGGTGGTGCCAGATGGGCTGGTTTAAGTATTTCTAAAACTGTTGATCTCCTGGGATCTTCACAGTCAACAGTTTCAAGAGTTTACTTAAAATGGTGTGAAAAACAAAAAGCATCCATTGAACGGCAGTTCTGCAAACAGAAATGTTTTGTTGATGCGAGAGGTCAGGGGAGAATGGACAGACTGGTTGGAGCTGACAGGCTATGGGAACTCGGATACCAACTCTTCACAACTGGGGTGAGCTGAAAAGCAGAATGAACACACATAAAACCTTGCGGTGGATGGGCTACAACAGCAAAAGACCACATCGGGTCCCACTCAACAGCATGAATCCATGGACCCTGCATTTTGCCAACAGTCCAGGCTGGTGGTGATGGTGTAATGGTGTGGGGAATGTTTTTCTGGCACACCTTGGGCCCCTTAACAACAGTCATTCATGGTTTATATTGCAGAGCCTACCTGAGTGTTGTTGCTGACCATGTGCATCACTTTATGGTCCCAGTTTACCAACTTCTAACAACTACATTCAGCATAATATTGCAACATTTCTCAAAGCAAAAGTCGTCTCAGACTGGTTTCATGAACATGACAGTGACTTCAATCAACTTCAGTCAATGGGAGACTGGCAGCATGGAAGAGCAGCCAACAAATCTGTAGATCGTGTTATGCAGTTATGTCAACATAAAGTAGAATCTCAAAGAAATATTTCCAACATCTTATGGAATCCATGCCAAGAAGAACTGAGGCTTTTCGAGAGAGCAGAGGGAGGCCCTACAGAGTATTAGTATGGTGTACCTACGTTTGTTGAGCATATTAACGTTGAGGGAAAAAGTAGAGCCAGAACTAATTTAGGGTAAACTCAATTGCCTGGCTATGCAAATGCAGTATTGGAACATGAGGACAAAAACTTGCAATGAACTGCAAAAAATGTCAATGTCTGTATGAGCAGAGTAGTGAAATATTTTGTTAATGCCATTTGTAGACAGAAATCAAAACATTTAAATGAATACAAATTTGTTTCATCAGGTAAATTTTTCCCCTTCAGTCTTATTTTTCATGGTATTTGTGCAAAAAATTATATAAAGTATACAATATATCTACAACAAAACTGAGTAACCCCATGTACATCACAACTAAAATGTTAAATGATTCAAAGTTGTACCATCTCACAGTAATTGTATTATATTTCACTTTATGTGTAGAGCATTTGATCGTATGTATTAAAAATAAACAGGTTAGACTAGACTGAAAATACGGGTCCCAAAGTATAACCTCAATACAAAAAAATTGTCTGTGATTTCCAATAATGCTAACTGTGTGAACTAGGTTATAGAAAAACCTATGAACATCACAGTTTTCTTGCTCTTTGCCCCGGTTGTATCTAATGCAACATCATGGCACATGGCAATGAATTACCTGAGCAAGTAAGAAACCAGATTGTGGGACTTCATAAAGATGGAAGAGGGTACAAGAGCATCATCAGGCTACTGAACATAAACTGCAACGCAGTTGCAGCAATGGTTAGGAGGTGCAGGAAGAGCCACAATACCAATAATTTCAGTGGCTGTTCTCAAACAATGATGCCACACACAATTTACTATTAATGAAAAATTGCTTTGAAAAACAGGCATGTAAGTTCTTCTGACTTAGCACAGGGATTATCTGTGGAAATTGTTGTTTCTGTGACTAATCAGATGGTGTGAAGAACATTACATGCAGTCAAAACTGTTACCCACAAAACTGTAAGATTAAACTTACAGAACATGAAAAGATGCCTGATGAATATTGGCAGCACATTCTTTGGTCAGATGAAACCAAATAAGTTTGCTTAGATCAGCATGTTTGGTGTGGACCTGGCCAGGACCACCACAAAGTGAAAAAAACTGAAACTCACTAATGAAGGCTATACTAACTTTTTTGCAGCTGTTTCTTAAATATGGACTTTTCATTATAGTTTAATTAGTCATACATTGTAGTCTTTCAAATTAATTGGCTTCACTCTTCTTGGGCTTTCGCTAAAAACAAATAAAACCATTATAAATGGACAGGATTTGTAGTTTCCTAATGTTACAGTGATATGGACCAGGGGTTTACTCACTCTGTAGTCCTCTTGTGGTCATATTCCCCGACAATATGTACCATGTCAATGCCTAAACTGAAAACTCTTTAAAACCACAAATCATTGCCTGCTAAAAACAGGCACCACAATTTAATTTTCAGCATTTGAAATGCATATCCCTATATCTGTGTATATTTAGTGATACAGTCACTACACTTGAGGTCCGTTCTTTCTCCTTCTCCATCATACACCTTTCTCTGACTCTTTCATCTGTCTTGTTGCGTCTCTCGTCCCGCTCCCTACCGCTACCGCCCATGACATCATAAGATAGATTTCCCTTTTAAGAGCATGTGGCTGGCTGGTGCTAAAGCCTACATTAGCTGTGTAAGTGGGCCACCATTTAACATTAAAAGCCTTTAATTTGCTATAAACTCACACATGCATTAATAGGCAGTGGTGTTGGGTAATTGTTCCTGCACAGAACCTTTTAAACAGGAGGCCATTAGCACCTCTGCAGTGGGTTAGTACACAGTCAGGAAACGGTATTAAAACTACTCATATGTTACACTCACAGATACACACACATAGGGAGACATGCAGAGAAAAACATAACTAAATAAACCTCACTGAGAGACAGCAGGTGAGTCAAGTTGAAATAGAAAAAGAGAGTGACAGAAATCATGAGAAGAAGAGAGAAAAGCAGTGAGTGAGTGGGATGGAGAATTTTATCATGGCATAAGGTTTCCTTTGGGAGAATGAATTTCAACACTTCATTGCTGAAAGATATTTACTTAAATGTAAAAACCGCCTGGGGATATCAAGAGTAAAATGGTGTATATGTGTGTGTGTTTGTGTGAATCTTAGAGAGAGGTAGGTAATTGGTGAGTGGGACATTTGCATCTGTTTGGCTGTGGCTGTGTGTGTGTGTGTGTGTGTGTGTGTGTGTGTGTGTGTGTCCTGCAGGGCCAGCCAGAGGGAATAGGTTAATTCTCTCGTCATCTTAGACACTTCCTGGGCTGCTGAAGCAAAGTGACAGCTAATCAACATTGTCATAAATAATCAATGGCCACTTTGAGCAGTCTCACGCACAGACACATGCACACACAGATAGGCATGCGTGGGTACACACACACGGGCAAAAACACACACAAATCTGCCTGGATAATGGGGCCGGTGCTCCCTGTGTAATTCTTGGCGGAGGGCTAAATTGGGAAAAGAAGGGAAGGAGGAAGGGAATGAGGTAAGAGAGAAAGGACGGGAGGGGAGGGAGTGAGGGAGGAAAGAGAAGTGAAAAGGAAGCGGGACAAGTGATGAGAAGCAAAGGGTCGGGATGAAAATGCCTTCTGGCAGACTATCTGGAATTAGGGAAAATTAAACGTCACACACACATACAGTCCTATCTGCCTCTTTCCTTCCTCTTTCTCTTTCACACACATAGAAGAGATTGGAGTACTGCAGGTTGTTATCCCAAGATTTCTATTTGGGGTAAAGAGAAATTGTCTCGGGAGAGAGATGGCTGAGGAGAGAGAGAAGGGGACAGGAGAAAAGAGAAAGGGGAAGTGAGAGGGTATCATTTTACACTCCAATAATTAAAACAGAAAATCCATCTTGGAAAAAAGATGCGGATTAGTAAAGGTTAAATGAAAACAAACAGATAAATAAAATCTACGCTCCACCGCTGTCTGTAAGCAAAAGCTAGATCTGATTTGTGATTTTAATTTGTGCGCGTGTGTGTGGTAATGTTTGTGTCTGTCATTGATATTTCAAATATTTGCTCATTAAATGACACAAACAGACATATACAGAGTGCAGTCCTGAGAGAGAACCATGGATGGGACGATAGGAAAGCTTTTAAAACAGGGTGACCCCAATATAAACACACACATATGTACACAAAAATGGAAAAATTAGGAATTAGGGGACGGATAATTATGCAGCGACAAGCGAAGAGTGTTTATGCATGTGGGACTTCTGTATATGTGTGCTCACTTGTTCATGTTTGCATTCATGTGTGTGTAGAAGCGTGTGGGTGCATGCTCTCCACCTGCGGTTTGGCAGGAGTCCAGTGTCGGTATAATTCTGATCACGGTGGTCACCAGTAAAAATAGTGTGACCGTCTCTGTTCAGTCTGTACTGGGAGATGTGTCCATTAGGCTGGGATGGCTGATCCCAGTACAGCTCCACCACAGATGAGTTTATTATCAGGTGTCTGGGTCTTGACCATACACCTGAAGAAGCAAAGAAAAGGAGCACGAAAGCATTTTCCAAATTCATTAATTGGCACCTATTATCAATTCCATATCATATTGCAATATTCATATGATTCATTATTCTTTTTATTAATTATATAATTAAGTTACTGATAAATTCTTATTTGATGCCTCAATGAATCTCTTACAGACGTGGCTATTGTTGCTAATTCTAACTATACAGTTGGTCTTCTGTGTATTTTAAACAAAATGCTAATGGTGTTGCCTGAAAAACAAAGTGCAATACCTCTTTGAAACGGAATTTTCCCTGACAAAGACCCTCCTGATACCAAAGTATACAAGAGCATATCTGAGGTCTTTGTTTTATTAACCGAGTATTGTCTGGTGCCTGTTGACTGCAAATGGTGACAATTATCAGTATGAAAATGCAGATCATCAAATTACATGAACTATTTACAGTGAGTGAGATTATAATGAAATCAAGATAGGAAAAGATCTCAGGAGATGATGTGATTGATAAAATAAAATTAATTGTCAAGGTGTTTCAGTTATTTGGACACATTTGGTCTAAGACTCAACTTTTCGTCTGTGTGCTGGAGGAGAGTTTAATTAATGAATTTTAATTAAAATTGAATTATTAACCAATAAAGAGACACAAACAGACAAAGGTATATTTAAGATGACACCAAGTGATGGGGTGGCATTGTTGCTGACATTGAGACACAGGAATAGATGGAGGAGAGGAGGAGCTCAAAAAAATGGGAGGCCTGATGAAAATAAATAGAATGAAAAGATAAAAGATCCATTACATAGGTGCATCGAGGGAAAATTTTTGATACTTAAATATTGACACCTAAGAGGAGAGTTAAATGTGCAATAGGTTTCGAGTGAGGAGAAAAAGAAAGAAGCTGAGTGGAGAAGATGGGGAAAAAAGAAAACAGATTAGGAAGGAAAATATCAAGACAGAATAGAGACAAGAGAGAGGGTGAAGTGATGGAGAGGAAGAGAAGTGAGAGAAGATAAACAAATTAGAAGTGGACGAAGAGGGAAAATTATCCTAATTGAAGTTCTTTAATAAAAAAAAAAAATGTAAAAAATCCATAAAGCCATTTTACTCAGACAACAAAATAAGGCTTCATTTTCCACTGTAGTCAACAGTGAGGCAGGAGAGACAGAGAGAGAGAGAGAGAGAGAGAGAGAGAGAGAGAGAGAGAGAGAGAGAAAGAGAGAGTGTGAGAGAGAGAAGAGAGAAAGATGAGCAGACAGGAGAGAAAAAGAGAGAGAGAGAGAGAGACACAGACAAAGAGAAAAATAATAAGAAGGAAAAAATAAAAGAAATAGTGGGATATATGGTATAAGGACATGAAGAGTGAGAGAAGGCAAACAAAATAAAAACAAGGGAAACAGTAAATGAGAGAGAGAAAGAGGAAAAAATTCCCAGCATGTATCAATATCTCTCTTCCTGACCGTTTTCTCTCTCTCTCCGTTTCAATCTCCCTCCCTCTGTTCTTTCGACACTCTCTCAACGGATGGATCCATATCTGTCGGTGTTAAATTATGCATGCCATAACTCAATAATGAAACAACGTAAAGATGGGCAGCCGCGGCGCTGACATGGGATAGGACCGGTCCAACACTGTAATGTCATCAGCTTTTGATCTATGATAATTATGATACCTTGGTATGCATTTAGGTTACAGCATCCAGACATGATTTATTTATAGGCACCTGCTATGCAGTCTAAAAAAAATCACATATATAGAGACTGAGTGGTCCTTTAACTGCAACCATAGGAAATCAGTTTTTGGTGTGATACTGAACCTATTATAGTTAGATTTAAATACTAGAAGGTGCTAAAAATCATACGTATTCTAAAGTTAGAACCACTCTGTGGTTATTGAAAACCTTTTTCCCTTTAATATGTTTTCTGCCTGGTTCTTAATGTAAAGTGGATGGATGAGGATGAATGGATGGATGCAAATCCTTAATGCTGTCATGGGAGTTGACTGGATATTTTATGGTCATTCGCTTAGCTGACAGGCTACAGCAGCTTACAAATCAAATTCAAACGAAAATGAAATAACTAAAACGACTATTTCAAAAGGATGACTACAAAAATCGACTTTGGCACTGCATAATACAATGTGTTGGATTTCTCTCTTAAATCTAAAATATTTTATGTGAAGCAATAAATATTTTACAGTAGTAATTATTTCTGATGGATTACATAAATATATTTTAATATTCAAAAGCATTTAGTGAAAACCCAAAATAATGGAATTCTTTTACTTAAAAATGAAATTTCTTCTATTTAATGGCTTTACTTCCATATTGTGTAATACTGAAGGGCAAATAGACAGTGGGGGGCTCTAAAATACCACTTATGAGGTAGAATTAAAACTCAATGATAATACCAATATATTACATAAAAGAGTCCAAGCTGTAATTTAGTAAAAAAAGACCACCATTTTAACTCTCGTAAAATGAAAACTTTTAGATATGCTATACCTAATTATCTAAAAAAAAATTGCTATTTCCAACTGTCTATATTTGTAGGAACACCCTACTGTGTGCCTCAGCTGCTACGATCATGTCGGGACCCACCCTGTGTTTACTACATACGGCAGTGAACGCCTATATGCAGGCCCACACACACGTGCACACACACACATGCACAAAGAGTCTAATGCACAGCGGAGTGCTTCACCGCGGTTTCTTCACGTCTCTTTCTACTGCTTAGCCCTGCTTAACATGCCTTGCAGCCCGCCACCCTTAACCCAGCCCTCAAATCAATGTGTATGTGTGTATATGTGTTTGTGTTTTCGTGTCTGTGTGTGCTTTTGTGTGTGCAAAATCACACACACACACAGCGTTGCCCTGTGTTTGGGTTAAATAAAGAAAACCTGCCAGCCATACAAAAGTACTAGGGTCGAAGTGTAAGGCTCTGTTACACTATTTAACTGTGCAACTAAGCGTGTGTATATGCGTGTGTGCACTCTAGCATAGTAAATGATATCTACGCTGCACGTGATATCATTTGTTGCAACACTCAATAAAGCAGTAACCCTTCACTACAATTTCGTCATACAGACAGACGCAGTGTACCTGTGGGATGAAAACTGTGCAGACAACTGTGTTGTAATATTTCTAAGACAGACAACTGGTAGAAAAATCCATGGGGCAATAAAGACATGTGACAATGGCTTCAGATCTAATTAAAATGCGTGTATAAACAAAATAACCAAAATGCTTTTAAATGCTACCTGTTCCTGCTAATCACATCCTAAATTCAGGTGACGAAGCCAAGTGGACTATTCAGAGAACATGCTTGTAGAAGTAGATTTATCAATTCCACCTTCAATGAGATAAGCAGAGAGTAAGAAAATAAAAGAACTAAAAGGCAAAAAACCCCTGTGAAGCATCACCTGAATCTCCAACCCCTTATATATAAACCAAAACAAGCCCAATTATACTTCTTATCCAATACACGTACATGTGAGATGCATGCAAACACACTCAAAAACCTCGGATGTTTCTTGGTGTTTCAAATTATCTTCAAGACTCAGCCTGAAGAGGGCAGTGTTGTTCTGCTTGAGAAATAACACCAATTCAACAACGGTGTGTGTGCGTGTGCGCACGCAACAGAAAAAGAGGCAAAGTGTGTGGATGCATTCCTGTATGTGCGTGTACCCATGCATGCGCATTTGTGCTTATATGCTTGATTATGGAAAGACAGAGGCAGCTTCAATCATTTTAACAGTGATCACCAGGAAGTGAAAAACCGGTGGAGGGCGTTTTTATGTGAGCAGCCTGGCTCAGTAATGCAGAGTGAGACAAGGCTGTAACTGTCATTGTAAGAGCTTGACACAGTGGAGATTGGTCCATGTTTGTGTAAGACAAAGACAGAAAAAGAGACTTTGGCAGGAAGACAGAGTAAAAAGTTGATGCTTCCATTCAAATAAAAAGTCAAAGTTTGTATATGAAAAAAACAAGAAACAAGAGACTCGATCATGAGACTGTTGTTGTGAAGTCCTCTAAAGTATGTGTGTGTGTGTGTTGCTGTCTGATTTAAAAAGGCATTTTACTGACAAGTTGCTGAGTCCTCTGTGCATTATAGAATATGATAGGATCATCGGTACAGGCCACAATACCATGCCAGTTACCTGATACACCAAACAGAGAAGGAGATGGTGAAGTCAAAGAAAAGATGGAGAGAAAGTAAAGACAGGAGAGAGAAGTGTGAGGACAGCTAAGAAAGACATGAAAGAGAAGAAAAAGAAACATGTTACAATGAAGCACAAGACAGGAGAGAGATCAGAAATCCTAAGGACAAAAGAAACAAAGCGATAGTAAGAAAATGATGCTTTATTTGCATGATATACTGAAGAACAGATGATGCATCAAGAACAAGTGAGAAAATGAAAGAAAAAAACAGAGCGCGAGAGGGAAGAGAGATAGAAGAGATCTTTGATAACACCTCTCCTAAATAATTAAGAGTTTCACTTCCTTTCTGTGGCTCCCTAATGCAGAGACCGTCTGGGATGGAACAATGAGATCAGGTTCACACACACACACACACACACACACACACACACACACACACACACACACACACACACACACGCACACACACACACACAGACACACACACACAAACTTGTACTTATGTCTTTGTGAGGACACTCATTGACATAATGAATTCCCTGGCCTCTTACCCTAACCTTAACCATCACAACTAACCCCAATCCTAATCTAAACCTAAGCCTGATTCTAATCTAAACCCTGGAATCAAGTCTTAACCCTCACAACACTTTCCAAAATGTCCTAACTCTGTAAGGTATAACTTGTCCTCACAAAGGTAGAAGGTACTAGTACACACACACACACACACACACACACACACACACACACACACACACACACACACAGTGTGTGGAGGATGAGGACAAGGCCAGAGACTTCAGAGAGAGAGAGAGAGGCATGTATGTGTCCCCTTGAAAGAATCTCTACATATACTAAACATTTTTCATTTGTGATGCAGAGGTTTAATGCTTCTTTTAATTATGATAGCTCTTATTTTCGTTACTATTGTATTAGTATTTTTTTTTAATTTTTGGAAAAAAGGGATAAACTTGAGAAAGCAAGAAAACCTTCATGAATGTCACTCTCATTCTCAATTTCTTTAACCAATAGCAGAAGTTCATTTACACCAACTTAACTTAAATATTTCAGCTTAATTATGTGTAGAACCAATTTGTCTCTGCTTGTATCTCCTGACACTCTCTGTAGTCTTCCTCAGTTCTGTCCCCCCTTGAAAAGCAGGAGCACAGATTTTGAGCCTAAACAGGAGAGAGGTTTCTGGCAGGATCGGCTTAGCTGGGTAACGTGTATCCAGCATAGCACAGAGAACATCCTTCTTTATCGTTAACTGTCCCATTGAGCTTCACTGAGCTAAAACTAAAGTTTTAGAAGTTAGGAGCAGAATTAATGAGACTGTTACAGGGTTAGATTAAAAAAAAAAAACACGAAAAACCCTTTCTCTGATACTTTTGACAAACAACAGATTCAGGACTGATACTTGATAAGAAAGGTTGTTTTCCATCTCCTCTCCTCCTTTTCCCATGTCTACATGTCTGTACCTATATCATGGACCACTTAGAGCTTGGACCGTGGGGGAAAACACATTAATAAATAAAAGAACATACTCTATTCCCTGCTGTTCTGAATTAATAATGAGCCTACAAAAGACCAATTAAACACATGATTAATGCCATAATCTATATAATTGCAGGCAATAATTCATTTGGAGCTAATGATAGCAATACTTAATATCGATTCACATGGGGTGTCTTTATACAGTAGCGCTTAATTCTTTCCTCGAAGTGTCTCTTTTTAGAACTTGTGAAAATGCTATTAATTAGAGTCTATTTGTTTCTTTTCCTATACCAAATATCTGATAAACAGGCAATGGCAGAAGCTACAAATTTGATTTTATAGAGGGTACTGTTACAGATCTGTTCTGTGCAGTAAGTAGAACTTGTGTCATTCTTCTGGACCAAAGTAAACCACAAATGTCTAAAATTTCTGTATTACATGGGTGCTTATTTTTAATACCTAAAAGGGGAGATTTTGGAACAGTGAATACAAGTCTGTCACAGTCTCACTTTATTCCTTGTGTTTCAGGTGCTTTCCCTTTCCCCTGTGTCTTCTGTCGGTCTTTCTCTATATATGTGTGTCAGTGTTGTGGGAGTAGTGCTTCTCACTCTCTCCCAGTTCTTTGATTATCAAACTGCCATCATGCCTACAATCCATCTACCCAGCAGTATATCTAGCCTGGTTCTTCACATACCTCTGGCCAGGTCATTGTTTTAGCCAGTTAGGTATTTGATGTTCACGGTTGCTTAAAATGGTGAATTATCAATTTGTTCCTTGTGTTTTCTCTGTACTACGCCTTGTCTCTATGTGCTCACTGCATGTTTGCCTGCTTGCCTGCTCATCTCTCTGCCTGCCACGCTCGCAACATCACCCACTATTGAGACCAGTTCAGCTTCATCAGTCTGCATCTTCCATCAACCCTTTACCTTGCCTGCCTGTTCCCTTGTTCATTCCCTGGACTGCCAGTCAGTTATCCAGCATCACTCACCACCTAGCATTCCTTTTCCAACTCAGCTCTGCCCTGCCAGCTACCAGCTTCCCTCTGCCCTCTGTATTAGCCCCTATTGCCAGAACACTCATTCTCCATCCACTTCCATCCCCTGGGATTCAACCTTCTCTTGTTCACTAAAGTTTTGAGTCCGTGTCCTATGTTTGGGTTCACCTGTTGATCATTACAAATTCTATATCTTTATAACTTTATTATAAAGCAACAGGTCCTCTCAGTTAAACTGGTTTACTATTTTTGTTTAACAATTAAAAATAATAATACTAGTTTTGTTATGTTTATCCTTAGTGATGAGTATGAATCAATTTATATCAAGTTTTCCTGATAAATGAACAACTTGCAGACGAGAGTGGTTTAGACAGAAGATTCTCCATCAGGGGGAGACATCTTTCCCCTAAAGATACAATATTTACCAGATCATATTAGTTACAACATTGCAAGATTGATTTCATCTAAAATTGACATTTTTGTGGCTAAACAAAGCACATTAATCCAGTGTCTGTGGTTTAAGTGAGTGTTTGAGCTCTTTGAGCGTCTGTCTCTGAAAGTGGTGTTAGCCGTCAGAGAGATGCAGAGAAGATGAATAATGACGTATTAGACATTAAGGGTGAGGGAGTAGCAAAGCAATTATTTCTGTTCATATTTCACTGAAAACACTTAGTTATGTCCATCCATCTCTTCATCTGTGCCACACCTTCCTCCTTTTCTCCTTCATTCTTTTAAAGTGTCATTCTGTGCATCTTTCACTTTTTTAGTTTGTCTAATTCTTTTGGAAGCTCCTTATTTATTTAATTTTGCTGTTGAAATTATTCCCATGCTCTCTCTTTCATTTTTTACAGTAAAGTTTTTTGTGTTTCAATTAGCATAAAACAATTTCAATAGCTATGATTTAATGGCAGTTACTCCTTACAGTAACATCACATACATACATTATGGGGAAGAACATTAGTGCATATACAGTATGTGTATGTGCCTGAGTGGGGATGACTGTGTAAAAGATTAAAAGACAGACAAAACATAACAGAAATGAAAAAATAACAATATATAGTCTGGAAATACAATATCAGTATTTCAAATTTCATATAAAATATAAAAAAAAATTCATTTAATTTTTGCTGATGCGTTATAATGATATAATCTAAATAAAACGAGTGGAAAGAGCATAAAGAAAGAGAGACTGAAACTAAACTTGATTATTTTCTTTCAACTTATATAAATATATATATATATATATATATATATATATATATATATAGTAGGGTTGTGCTGACATGATCTGCAGAATTTGTATTGGGACTACTGAAGATCTGCATTTATTATAAAAAGCTGATTTTCTGATTTGCTTTATAGTGAAAAACTGTTTCAAAGCAATACACTGTGATACATTAAAACGATACATTAAAAGAGAGCTGTGAAGGGAGACTGCCTGAGTAGTGATTTTGGCTGAATATGTAGAGTTCACCAGTGTCTCACTGGGGTACAGGGAATTCTCACACATGCATGCTGGTTGCTTACACTGGCACATGGGGCTGGTACAGTATTACAGCACATTACCATCCCTATTTGGCATTGTTTGCTTTACTTCATGCCTACACATACAAACACACAGGCTTGTGTGCACACGACTCCTGACTGGACAAGCCAACCACAGGCACCATGGGAATAGTCTACTGGCTACTGGCAAAGCTGATGCCTGGTCTGAATCCAAGACCGAGCAGAGAGGAGCTGTGAAGGGAAAATATCAATGAGTTATCACTTGATTATTTGTGGAAATTTTAATGGGGGGCTTGTTCTTTCTAGCTTTGGTCAACTGTCAGCTGTCAAAATCAACTGTCCCAGATGACAGCAAGTAGAATATGTCTACTGTGATAATGTTCTGTTGGAATTTGTCTCGAATATGTTTAGTTTTTATTCAGACAACCAACTGTTTATTATTTGTGTGTGTGTGTGTGTGTGTGTGTGTGTGCGTGCGTGTGCTCTGACTGATGGCAAAGGGCCAGCAACACTGCTCCTCCTTAGGGTAGATAAAACAAGACTCACAAATCACCCAGACCTTACACAAAGGTGTGTGTGTGCAGAAGTACAGTATATTAAGACAAGCCAACACTGCTATCTGTGTGCCTACTGTACTTTTGAGTGTTTTATTAGAGTGCTGTGTCTCAAACTGCTTTTATTGCGCCATATGTGTAGCCACGTTTGCCTTTTATTAAGTCTGTATCCATGTGAGTTTAATCTCTTGTACACCTTTCTAATGTTGTTAAGTGTACTCTTTGTGTTTT
This sequence comes from Istiophorus platypterus, assembly GCA_016859345.1. NCBI lineage: Eukaryota > Metazoa > Chordata > Actinopteri > Istiophoriformes > Istiophoridae > Istiophorus > Istiophorus platypterus. Next base: position 19,994,887 of record CM029118.1, read on the forward strand.
TCTTTCTTGTGTATGTGTGTGTGTGTGTGTGTGTGTGTGTGTGTGTGTTACTGTGTGTTTGTGTCCATGTAAGGATGGCAGGAGATGTTCATTCGGTCTTTAGATGGCTTTCAGAGACCAGAATACATAAATAAATGCATGACAAAGGAAAAGATAGAAAGGGCAAGGAAAGTAGTGGTCAGGTAATGAAGGAGGAAAAGGAGGAGAAGTAGAGATGTGTTAGAGAGGACAAGAAGAAGATAGGTACGGAGAAGAAAAGGTGAGGAGGTAAAAGGAAGAAGAAAGAAGTAAGAGTTGAAGAAACAAGATTAGATGGGAGAGGAGAAACAAAACAGAGCAAATGGGAAGAGAAATAGAAAATAATGAGGGGGGGACAGGAAAGAAAGAAACTGTACAACTTGGCAAAGGAGGAAAGGACACCAAAAGTGTTAATGGAGAGGAAGTAAGAAAGGAGAGAAAGGCAATGGAAGGAAAAGAAAATGATATAAAGAGGAGAGCAGAGAGGAAGAAACAAAGAAACGAGAGAGAGAGTTGAAGATTTGAGAAACAGGCAGGGAAAAGTGCATAGACAGTGACTGAATGATACAATATGCATCTTACCAGTCACATTGTAACTTTTGGGTCCATCGGTGTGTCTAACTATGGTTCCAACACCTGTCTGGTTCAGGCAGTACTGTTGTATGATTCCATTTGGACTAGTAGCTTCAGACCAGCTCACAAGGAGGGAGAAGGGACCTAAAGCTGTTACCAATGGAGGCTGCACACCCTCTGGGACACCCTGGACTGTCACTGCCACTACCTAAACACATAGAGGCACAGAAACACACGCACACGCACACACAAACACACAGACACACACACACACACACACACACACACACACACACACACACACACACACACACACACACACACACACATACAGATACAAACAGAAAGAAACACACTCACAAATTAAAAAGTACAACAAACTTCTGATATCTTACAGAATGTTAAAGACACAGATGGATTTCTGCTTTCATCATTTATGAATGCAATTAACATGATCGCAATCTAATAAAAAACAGTATCCAAATTCAGGGCTTCTCTTTCCCAGGCAATAAAGACCTTGACATTTGCTGGTGTAATGTATTTGAAAAAAAAAGAAAAAAAGAGAAAAGATGGGTAAGATGGGTGAATGTGGACAGCAATACATTTTTATGTCAGAAGTAACAGCTAAACATGGCCAAAACTATGAGAAAAGAATGCAAAACATCTACTAAACATAGTATGGAAAAACCACACTATATAGTATATACTACTATAATGACCTGTTGTATTTGACCACCATTGTGTATTTACTGTTACCATATGTCTTGCAATTTTACCACAACCAGTATACCAGAGAATACTGGACGTTAACAGTTTGTTGTTTCCAATTTAAGGATTATTTCTCCAGAATGCTTTTCTGTCACCCTTTCTGATGGCAACATGGACGCCCTGCCTTAACTGACCTACTCCTTTGCTTTAGCATTTCTGCATGACAAAGAATCTTGTCAGAAGCACTTTAACTCTGATGGCTGTGGCGGTCTATAGTACTCCAGTCAAAATTATTAATTTTTCGTACAGTGTTGTGAGTGACCATTTTATTGTAAATTCTTGGGGTAGCATCCGTGGGCCCACGTGAATGCAGGGTGACTGTGGCGACCACAGAATCACAGGGCAATCTGCTGCTCATGGCAACAGGGATATCCTGCCTTAATAGACTGTCACTAGCACTTCCCCCACCTGTCCCACACAGTGCTATGCAATTAGAACACTGCTACTACAACTAAGGAGACACACATACACAGTGCAGGTATACACACACAAACACAAAGAGGCAGAGGGGAGGAAACAGCAAAGGAGTCAGAGAAGAAGAAGATAAGGAAGATGAAGGGGAAGTGTAGTATCAATCATTGAGTGCTTCAGTGTGCTGTCAACTCAGATGCCTGTCAAGATTTTTGCTCAAATGTAAACAACATAAAAGCCATATAACCACCTAAGCAAACTTAACTTAAAGTGCTTTGGTGGACAACTTAACTCTGACTTACAGAAATAAGGACCCATTGTTGAGCAGCACATGGATGCAGAGATATCACATTAAAATGTGGGTGCTAATGAGACAGGTGCAATCCGGGTTCCCTTTGGGATGCAACTAACTCACTAGTATGCTACCTATTTGTATTGAATCCTTTTTGATTTAAAATGGTTGATCCATGAATCTTATAGTTTTTGACTGGGTAGACTAAATATGTAATGTACAATATGTAAACATGACAAGGCCAGAAACATTAACAGCTCGGAAAAACACAATTTATATGCTTACATTTCACACAAATATAATAAAAAAGCTGCAAACATGAAAGCATGCCTCACTTGGATACCCTTCATCCAACATTTCTTTCTGTATTCAAATGAATGGAAATGTGGAGGGACAGAGGAAAATGGGATTGCGAGAGACATACAGAGAAGAGAGAAGGGGGAAAACTGGACACCAGATGACAGGTGTTGTAAGAGAGAAACTGGTGTTTGGACAGTGGGAAGTAGTGAGGATGAGAGAGGTTAAGAAAGGAAGAGACAAGAGTTGGGAGACACCGGAGAGTATGGTGTTAAGATCAGAGGAATGACGGGAGACAAATAGCAGAAAGAACAGCACAAAAGGATGTAAAGACCGAAGAGGACCGATCGCTGCTCCTCCCTCTCTAAGTGACCAACCGTATTAGATCAGCACCTTCTGTTGTCACAGCAGGTGTGTGTTTGTGTGTGCCTGTGTTTGTTGGTCGGTGCCTGTGTGCGTATGTGAGGGGGCTGATGCCAGGTAATTGCAGTGGTGTATTAGGTTAGCCCAAGTTATCCCATAATTGGGACTGTTTGGCCAATTTTCACTGGTGTACAAACTAATTCCAACTCACTCTCCTTCCACCCTCTGCTGGGAGTGTATGTGCTTCTTCGAGTGAACAAATGTGAGACAGGGAGGTAGACAGAGATAACATGGAAGACAAAGATTGAGTTTGTGTTGTTATTGCGTATGGCTTTACGAGGATATCTGCATGTATACAAAGCTCTTCTGCTGATCATGTAGTTCATTACTAGATGGATAAATATTCCAGCCCAGCTTAAAAAGGGATTGGCTTTGATAGAAAATTTTCCATACACATTAAAAGTTGAGTCAGTATTCTTAGGGAAGCCCAGTATTTGATCCTGCAGTGAGTATCGGGCATTGCCATCATTTTCTAGCCATGAACTAACTTACCTTTAAACTGCCTTTAACTCCTACTCTCATCCAAACAAAGGCTTGACAAAAGTCCTATATCATCATTGTATCTGCTTAAGGTATCCAAGTGTGTCTGGCCCCACTGGCTCGATAGGCAATTTCATCTGAATGCCATGGTCTGCTCAGTAATCCTGTCATCATCGCTGTTTGTCAAGCTTTCACGGTGTTACAAATAATAACTAGTTATATCAATAGCTTCTATTTAGGTTGAATTACTATCCATTTCAGCAATTTTCATAATGCCATGGAATCTTCAGTTGTAAAAACCCCATCACCTTCTATCTGGGCAAACTAATCTTACCAACAGCCAACAATGAATTAAGTCCCTTGACCTGTTTATATGTCAATATGAATTTGAATATTAGTTTGAGAGTGCAGGCATGTAGGCTCCTTAGGTGGGCACCCTCTCAATCACTGTTGTTTTGCTTAGTTGGGCCCACAACACCAAGAAGGCTGAACAGTGTTTTCCAGCATTCCAGACCCACCCTCCTCTTTACCTGCACCTACACTCGACACAGGTCTCCGTAGCAAGTTATATTTACTTTTTCCTACATCATCAGCAAACAACCTGCTACCCAACAACATTCATCTACCAAGATGTCAAATTAATTAGATTGTCACTATAACCTGCAGCACGCTGCTCAACCCATTAAACAACTACCAATCAATATCTGCTACCATTCTAAGCTAAGTAGCATATGTTCAGATACCTCACCTTAGCAATCAACAAAGTATACACTTTGTAAACGCCATTAGCCAGAAACATGCCAGCTAACAACAGCTAACATTATGTTATACTAACAACTTTTAGAGAAGTGTTTTTTTTGTTTCAGAGGTAAAATTAGCCTTATTCATGCAAAATGCAAAGGCAGTCATTAATATGACACTAACAAAACACTAACGATCAATGTAAATCAAATGCCAAACTTTAATAGGATGACAGGATCAGCTCCTGATGCAACTGTTAGGTACTGGAAATGTTATGAAATACACTAAGCAACTTTGTTGTTATAGTTTCTGGCATTTTAAAATTGCATTGTAACATAAACATATAGAATAAAGCTGATGAAAATAAAAAATTAATGAATTACTAAAATACGTTGAATCTATTTGTACTACGGACTCCACTGAAAATTAACTGCTGATTCTGATTTCAGCTCTTAGTTTTAGTTCATACAAATCCCCACAAAAAAACTAGGTCAGACGTTTACAGCAAACAAGGTTAGGCAGTGCAATACCTAGTCTACACTGCCCAGCATAGACTAAATGAGCTAATGCTGTAGAGAGTGGCAAATCTAGAAAGCTGAGGAACCAAATCTAAAGATCTGTTCTGTTTAGAAACTACAGAAAAGTTTAAATGAATATTGCCCTTTTGTTCAGTATGGCCAGAAAAATGACTACAATGTAATGATAATTCTCATTACTCAACTGCTGTGTTTGTGTAAGATGTGTAAGTAATTAGCTGATTGATGACAGATCAGCCTTGTTGCCTTGATAGGTCAATATGGTACATTGGTCTGTGATTGGAAACTTTGTTCTGGAGTCTTTCTTTTAATGAAGCTTCAAAATAAATTTACAAGTTATGTTATGAATTATGTTGTTATGTTGTATAGTGATCGATATGTCACCTTTGTATTGGAATTTGCTCAGGCTTACTCGCTTTACCTGGGCTCCACTCTTTGCCTGGATCTGGCTGCTCTGGCTCTTAAAAATTACAAGAGTAATGACCACACACACAGTTTACTGGCTACTTACAAGTTGCAGCCTAATCATAGGATGTCCACTGATAGATGAGGACGTTTTTGAGGAAGCCAGCCATGAAAAAGCAAGAGTGACATTGTACGCTTTTAAAAAAGTGGATGAAAATGCAATTATATTCACAAATTAACATGTTCTATCACTTGTAATACTTACAAGACAGAAAAATTAATGCTTACAAGAATAACGGAATCACAATGTACACATATGGGAAACCCTAAAAGAATTTTTTATAAATCTCTTTCTCTCTCTTTATCTCTCTGACCATTTACCACTTCATCCTTTTTCAGTGTCTTAAATTAATTCCCTCCTATTTCATCTATGCCATCTTTCTCCTCAGCATTCATTCATTGTATACATTAATCCATCCATCATCTATTTATCTATCAACCCCTCACATCTAGTCCAACCAAGTGTACCTCGATCTCAGCCTCTAACATCCATCCACCCCTCCAGTGAGACAGCTAGAGGCTTCCTCTTTACATAGGAACATGCTCATCAAAATAATGAGATGTTAAATCAGTTTTTTTGAAAAGCCAGAAAGACAGTTTTCAACGTTAGCTTTCATCATCTCTAAGCCAGAGAAATTAATTGTTGTGGTGATATCGGCTTGGCTACAGCCAGAGAGATAGCAGGGGGGACTTCTGTGTAAAGCTATTATGGACGCTATCACAAACATCAGGTAGGCTCAGCAAATCTAGGGCCTTGCATACAGAGGGAGAGAGGAAACAAGGCTAAATAACAACTTGTTCAGACATGGGAACAGTACAGAGTTCACAGAGTGTGGAAATATCACACACTGTAATTGCTTTGCAACAAAGGTTAGACAGGTTTAGAATTTGTAAAATATCACTTGCACTGTGTACCTGAATTATGATGCAAACAGTATTTAGAAATCACCATCTGAGGCGGGTGTTACAAGAGGGTAAAGGGGCATTTAGATGAAAGGCCACTGACCAAACAATGGATTAGAGGGATGGCCAACCGCAGAAGCCCAATGTTGCAAGGCTGCTGTCACAAATTTACCCAGTGTGAAAAAGGAAGCTGAATGCCCAAGTAATTTCTCCTTGATAGGGAAAAGCAAAATTTATGTTTGCATGTTTGTATTTAGAAAGCTGTGTATAGAATAGCAATAATATTGTCTACTATTATAGTAAATTTATTGATTATTTCCAAAGGCAAAAAAGCTTTTGTTCTTCTGCAGGAAAAAAGAAAAACACTGACAAGACACTAGCCATAACAACACTGAGTAGCGATATATCAATCTATGTATTTTCTCCTTTCATCTATCAGATGATGAAAATAGCAATTTAAGAGGAAAGAAATGTTCCCTCTGATTTCAGTCTTCACAGACAAGTACAGATGTTTTTTTACACATCTTTCTTTTCTTTCAAGTGCTACAAAGTGAACTAAATTGCAAAGTAAACTGGTGCTTAGTTCAGCGAAGCTCAGTCCATCTTCAGAGGAGCCATTAAATAATCATAAAGGGGAATTATGCCTTTATGGAATAGGGTGCAAAAACATGGTAACATTTTGGAAAGTGTGTGTGAGTGTGAGTGTATGTCAATGCACATGCTATACAGGTCCGGCCAGCAGGGCAGAGATAATTAATTAGCACAGACTTGGAATAAACAGAATGGACATTCCTTGTCCAATTCTTTTCAATACTTTAGCCAGGCTGACCGAGTCACAGCTCAATTGAGTAGTCCTATAGCTCTCAGTGGTGATGTTTTAATGAGCTTCTTTAATGATAAAATTCTAACTATCAGGGACAAAATTCACCACCTCTGCCCTCAACCTACACCTATTTACCACACATTGATTTATTACACAGGAACCTCGGAGACAGTGTTAGAATTCAATATATACTTAGAAACTTTTTCTCCCATTGATGTTCATCAACTAACTTCAACAATGTCCTCACCTAAACTATGAACCTGTCACTTAGACCCCTACCATACTAAGCTGTTTAAATAAGTTTCACCCTTAGTTAGCACCTCCTTAATACATATAATAAATCTGCCTCTAATATCAGGCTATTTTCACCAGTCCTTGAAAACTGCTGTAAACCTCTTCTTAAAAAGCCTACGCTTGATCAAGATCTTCTTGCCTTCCCTTTCTCTCTAAGATCTTTGAGAAATGTGTCGCCAACAGTTGTGTTACTTCTTTAATAATAATAGTTTATTTAAGAATTTTCAATCTGGATTTAGCATAGCACATAGCACAGAGACAGCACTGGTGAAAGTGACAAATGATCTTCTAATTGCATCAGACAAAGGCGTGTTCTCTGTACCCGTTAGATCTTAGTGCTGTGTCTGACACTACTGACCATTACATCCTGTTACGGAGACTGGAACATATAATTGGCATTGAAGGAATTGCTCTAAGTGGGTGTAAGTCCTATTAATCAGATCAATTTTAGTTTGTGCATGTTAACGATAAATGTTCCGTATTATCAAAATTTTGTCACAGAGTTCCAAAAGGTTATGTGCTTGGAACAGTTCTATTTACCCTTATATATGCTTTCTTTAGGCAATATTATTTGGAAACACTCAATAAATTTCCATTGTTTTGCAGATGATACCCAACTACCCTATGAATTAGTCAGCTAAATTTAAACCATGCCTTAAGGACATAAAGACCTGGATGAGCAGCAACTCTGCTATTAAACTCAGACAAAACTGAAGTTATCGTATTTGGCCTCTAACACTTCAGAAACATGTGATCTGTTACACATATACACTGACTTAAACTGATACACTTACCCTGGATGGAACCTGCTCTGGCTGCCAGGAAAACTGTTAGGAATCTCAGAGTTATCTTTGATCAGGATATGTCCTCACATAAAAAGAACCTTCAAGGGCATCTTTTTTCACCTATGTAACATTGTAGAAACCAGGCACATCCTGTCTCTCACATCCTGGATTACTGCAACTCCTTACTATCAGGTTGTCCCAACAAATCTTAAAATACTCTCCAACTGATTCAGAATGCTGCAGTGCAAGTGCTGACAGGGACTAGGAAAAGCGATCCTATTTCTCCTGTGTTAGCTTCTCTGCTTTGTCTCCTCGTAAAATCCAGAATAAAACTTAAAATACTTCTCCTCATCTACAAAGCCCTCAACGGTGGCAAAATTATATCTTATATTACCCCAGTAGAACACTGCACTCGCACAATGCAGGCTTACTTCTGGTTCCTAGAATCTCAAAAAGGAGAATGGGGGTTCTGTGGAACCACCTCCAAGTTTGGGTTCGAAAGGTAGACAACCTGTCCACATTTAAGATTAGGCATAAAACCTTCCTTTGTGGTAAAGCTTATAATTAGGGCTGGATCAGCCTTGGCTTGAACAATCCCCTAGTTATGGTGCTATAGGCCTTGACTGCTGGGGGACTTCTCATGATGCACTAAGCTCCTCTCTCTTCCTCTCCCTGTCTCTTTCTCTCTCCACCCAAGCAGTTGAGTCAGGGTCAGACAGCCACCCACCACGAGTCGGGCAGAAATATTTTACCATCTTTTTGTACAAAATAACTACACTACACTAACGGAGCATTACAAGTGTTTTTTGTCAGTGCCAGTCACTTATTTGTTTTATCAATAGCTGCGCAAGGGATTCCAGGTTTTTTTGAACAGCCAGGCCAGTCAACTTCTATGCATTAACTTTGGATGCTCCAAACTCCCAGCACCCCCTGAAACTCCTCTAAAAACATCAACATTGATGCAGATCTGCCATCATATTTGTGAGAAAAGCATGCATAAGGTTAGTTGCTAATAAGCTAAAACTGCGATGCAACATAGAAAATCTTATTCTCATATTACATAGGAAAAATATAATATCATGGACATACAAGTCTTACCTGTGTACTGTCAGTACAACCAGCCCAGTTACAGGCCCTCAGCTGGTAGCTGTATTCCTGGAAAGGCCTGATCCCACCCACATCAGTGAAACTGTTTTCATCACCACGGTAGCGCTCTTGTCCATCTCGCAGTATTACATAATGGGTGATGTCCCCTAGTAAAATGGAAAAAGAGGTTTAATTTTTGAAAATCAATGTCAAAATTTAAATGATTTAAAACTCGATGTCCTTTGACTTTTGAGTCTACATCCACATTAATCAGAAATGCCTCCACTGAAGTTAATTAAACTGAACTACATCTATAGAGAGAGCCTTTTATTACTAATTTTTATTATTGGCTTAACACCAAAAAACTAGTGATACACACATGAACACACTCAGATACACACCATTAGGCCTGGCAGGTGCTTGCCATTGCAAACGGATGATGTCATCTCGTTCACTGTGGCGACTCCAACGGGGTGGTGCCACTCCCCATGGATTTTCTTCAGTGGTGGTCACTGTTGTAACATCACTGGAGCCTCGTCCAAACCTGTTCCAGCCCCTCACTCTATACTCATAAGTGGTGAAGGGCTCTAGGTTAGAGTCTATTTAAGATTAAGTGAGAACAGAGGAAGGGGTGCAAGTGAGACAGAAAAATATAGTATTATGGGATTCAAGAAAATAATCAACAATAATCTATCAGTAAGATGTCAATACAATGGTTAATGAATATGTCATTTACCAACACCCACACTATATCTAATCATGTGTGATTAACACTGTAAGTGCACACATGCAGAAGTATGACCTCTATTCCCAGTATTCAAACAATCATGATGTAAAATTGTTTCAATTTCTATATGAAACAGGTAATATTTAAATTAAAAAATGACAAAATGATAGAAACGGTGATCTCTTCTTATTACGGTTATTAGAAATGTCCAAAATGTGATTTACAAAAGAAATCATTAAATAATCATAATACAAAATATCACAACGCTGATTTTGCATTTCATGATATTCAATTTCTTTAGTGAATTTCTTTAATTTTAATGAATGATGTTTGGGCATGATTTTTGTGAATGGGAATAAGTTGCCATAGTATTTGACGTGACTCCAATGCAATGAAGATAAGGGATTGGAAATACACTGTGTATTCCTAACCATGGAGATTACAAATTTAAAGACAGAATGTGTCAAAACAATTCTGGCAAACCAGTGCCCTAAAATCTTTAAGATCATTCAAGCATTTTGTGCGACATATGCTGTGTATACTATTCATGACAGATTTGGCAGATGTACTTATCCGAGAAAAAATATAGTTACAATAGTTCCATTGTTGCAACTGCAATGGGAGTTGTATTGCCAATGTACACACACATTATATGAACATACTGCAAGTACAGTATATGCACAAGCACTGGCGCATAGTTGTAAATGTCAGGCTGAAACCAAAGCACTGGGAGAGAGGTTATTACAGCCCTTCTAGTGAGGTATACATACAGGAGCATATATACATACAGATGCAAGTGCACACAATTACACACATACGTGCATTACTTTTAGGAGTGTTAAGGGACTACTGCTGTAAATGAAACCATGTTTTAACCTTCAGTCTGGGACTCTTGCCTTTACTACTGTGATATCTGAGGCAGCAAAACACACACAGTGATACACACATGTAATTAAAACACTTAATGTGTTTGCATAGATACCTAGAAACTGACATTCTTTGAGTGATTAAGAACGGATTCCAAAAAATAAAAATATCACTTGTGTGTGAGCATTACAATAAATATTTATAGCAATCATTGCACATGTGGCACTATCTGTGTATTATCTACCTCAGGTTTCTTTTCCAAGAGAAGTATATCACGATGTCATGTGCGTGTATGTGTGTGTGTGTGTGTGTGTGTGTGTATGAGAAACATCTGGTGTATGGTGGGTGGCGACAGCTTTATGTGCCTCTGCCCAGATGGTGTCACAGCATCGCCTAGAAACTCTTATCCTAACTTACCCCCCAACACACACACACACACACACACACACACACACAAACACAAGCACGCACACACACACACAGTGAATAAGTTTAAGAACACATACACAGAACCACATTCGCTACTGAGGGACACTCAAATAGTAACAAAATGGACACAAACACATGCAAAACACATGCAATTATTGGTGAACAACCACCCATACACATACATAACATCGACAACCACAATTAGTCTTGATTAAGCAGACATAACTGCCCAGATAACTAATGTGTGGACAGACTAAAAATCCTGACAAACACCAACACATGCACTCCTACTCCCTTTGGGCTGATAAATTGCACAAAACATTGAAATTGCATTTAAGCGCCCATCTCTAAGTTTTAATGACACACAAGTGTACAGCACGGGGAGAGTCACCACGTTACAGCTATTAATATACACTGCAACAGCTGCCTTGGGGTGTGTGCGTGATTGTGTGGAAGGGCATCTGTCTCTAAAGCCCTCTGATTGCAACAGCTGACACATTTAGAGTAAGTGCAGAATTGGTTTCTGCAGGCTTGCAATTTCTATGAGCAGATCTTTTCACATATGGCTATATTCTGTATTAGTTATTGTTCTAGGTTGAGAGGACTGAATTTCCAGCAAAGTCAAAGGTCATGGGCATGAATTCAAATACATTCTGGTCAAAATGTTTAAAATTTAAATTCATTAGGCATACAGAGACATGCTCACACCAGAGAAAAAAAAATGCTTCAAAAATATATTTCATTGAAAATATTATTGATTGATTAATTGAGTTGAAAGGCAGTGCTGCTCAATTGAGGCATTAATCTTGGCGTCAAAAGTTAATAACAGCAGCATGCAAAAGAAATAAACTACTTGTGTTTTTTTACTCAGGCAGCTTGAATTGGTACTTGAAACTCAAATTTGGGAAAGAAACACCCCCCCAAGACTCTGGGAATGAGGAGTTCGAGAGAAGCAGGTGTTTAATCTGCCTAGCTGCTCAGATCACTAATTGACTCACAAGCAGCTAAAGCTTTAGTTTCCAGAAATTCTTACGAGCATAACTGTTTGAGGCAGAGTACAGTGAGGAGCAGTGATTAGAAAATCAGCAGCTGGCTGGACTTGAAGAGGTAGCCCACAGGGGGGGATTGATGGATACAAAAATCCCTTAATGCCACATTTAACATTATTTTAAAGATAAATGATAAAACAGATAAACTGCTTTATAGAAGTGGTAAAACAGATGGTCAGAAAAGTGACACATAAGTGACGTTCACTGGATGAATGGAAGATCAAAAAAGAAAAGGAAATTTAAAATTAAATTTGTCACAATTACAGCCTGATTTCCCACTGAAACACACAGACATACAAATATACACATACACACTCAAACTCACTAATTACCTGTGTAGGTATATCTGCTTGCATCTCCGCTGTACACTACCTCCTCATGCAATGGGCACAGGCTTCCCTCATATCGCACACTCTCATTGTGTGTGTGACTTTTTATGTCGGCCATTTTGTATTTGTTATCACTTCTGTTTGAATCTGTAGAGCCTGTAGTGAGAGTTTCCTGTGTGGTGTTGTTGGAGGATGAGTTAATTGTGGAGGGTGTGTTAGGTTGTGTGTGTGCAGACAGGACCCATGTGCAGGCAGTCATAGATGGATCGAGGTCACAGGAGCCACAGTAAGCTGTAGATGCTGCGGTTACAGGACAAACACCGCCCTGCAAACACTGGTGCTGGACAGAGGAGGAAGGAGGAAGAGCCATAAAGAAAGAGAGAATGAAGAAGAAAGGGGATGGGGTGGAAGAGTATGAGAACTTTTATATAGCAAAGTCATGGGAGCACAAGAATAGTCTATGATTGCACACACACCTTTACTTGCATAATGTAAATAAATGCATGAGTGTATGTATGTGTTTGGTATACATGGTCCTTAATGACATCATTCGAGCTAATGAGAGTTCCTAACCTTTGTGCCCTGTGTACGTATGTGCATATGTGCGTGCTTCTTCTCATGCTGATTTAGGAACACATAAACACCACATGACTCCAGTTGATAAATTGAGGATGGCCCAGTCCCCAACTTCTAATGTGACAATGTGTTTGAGTTTTAGAGAGAGAAGAAGAGAGAGGAAGAGATAGAGGAGGAAATTCCACCTATACCCGTTAGACGTGTAATGCTTGGGTCTTTTTTATGTAATCAACTAGCTTGCAATTCTGTTGCGTTGAAGTCAGTTGTGAATTAGTTTCCTGATTTTATTTTCAACTGATGTAAATTCCTAATCAATAGATGCATTTAAATTGACTGACTTTTTTCCCGTACATACAGCAAATTTTGCTCTTCTTGTTTATTTCTGTCACTTCTCCTTTGTATAAAAAGAGAGGAAATTTCTACAGTTTTCCAGCCGCGAATATACACTACACAGGAATTACAGATACACAGTAAAAATAAGACAATAATTAAAGAGATTAAGGAAAAAAACAACTACAAAAATTCTTAATTAAAGACTCATCATAAATCAGCTGCAAATGTGTAATAAATTGTGCTTGTGAGACACAACAATACTAGGTCAAAACCTAGAATGTGATTTGACCGCCCTTTATCTGTCTGTTTCTCTTCTACTGTCTATGCTCACACATACAGTAATTTAATCCAGTTGATTTCCCAATCAAGCTGTTTTCATTTACATGTTTTTCTGTTTCTGGTGATTGACGACAGAACATGTATTAAATAGAAACTGATGTGGTCAATTCAAGACTAGTTGTTCACCAGTAGTCATTTCCAAACCATTTAAAAGCTGCTGCTCTGCACTGCTAAAACCATGATTTTATAACCATGACATTGCCTTACAAAATCACTGAAGTTAAATACAATAGTTTGCAGTATTTCATTTTTAAGGAGCAAATACCAACAGTATAACTTGACCAATTATTCAATAGGTCAATCAGGGACATTCCTATTTATAGGGCCCTGCTGTTGCAGTAAAGACAAATAATGAGCAGCAACAGCACCAAGATACTGAAAAGATGACTGTTGAAGCACAGACTGCTAGAAGATGCCTTGTTTTTGAAACACTTCTTGCGGAAATTCAAACTGCAGTAGAGATGTAGTTGACCTATCCTGTTACACACAGTGATGCCACATGACTTGTTGGAGGTTCAAACAAACACAGTAGAAGGTGACTTTTCTATTCTAGTGCATTGAATGTTCCTACCTGATAGACACACCTGGTTAGTACTTATCAAATTCTCTTATCGAAGTCTTCATATATTGCCTTATCAGCTCGTGCTTTGAGTGACTGATATATTGATTACTCATAACGGCTTTGTGTACTACATTGAAAGGTGTCAGACACTTACACCTGTTTTCGACCAAGTGTACTGTAAATTAAGTACCACTGTTTTTCCTCACTTTTGTTTACTTGCGCGGATAACCTTTAATCTGACTCCTAATTAATGAATGGGTTTTATTTATGCTGTGTTAAATTTTGTTACAAAACTAGCAATATTTGAGAGTGCTAACTTAGCAATCTTGCAATCCCAGAGCTAATAACCTGTTTGCTTGCCCCTCCAACACTGGCTGGACATGGTTAGCGCCCCCAAATACCCGTATGCATGTGTAAAAGAGAAGACATTGATTTACTCGCATATCCAGTATAATAAACACAAAGACAACAGACATACAGACAAAAACATCTCACAGCGAAATACACACACACCTGTACTGACAAGCCGGGCGTGGATCGATCAGCACACACGTATCGGTGAGGGTCATAGCCAATCCCATTGCAGCATTCTTCTTCCTGATGTATGACTTTTGACCCACAGCACTGCAGTGTCACTGTGGCATTGCCAGCAGGGTGAATTGTAGGATATCCCTCTTTGCCCACACAGCAAAGAGAGGTTGAAGCGTTTATATACTCCTGACCACAGCAGACAAAACCTAAAGACAAGAAAATATGCACCATATTATTGTTTCATATATGCATTTTCAATTTTAATGTTACTGTAGCAGGAAACTATTCATGACAGAAAACCTTTCACTTTTCACTGTTGGCCTTTCTATTCTTTTCCTCCTCACCTCCACTTATCCTCCCCTGCTTCTCTTCTTCCCCATACCAGGTATCCGCTAATACCACTCACCCTTTATTCCGCCTCTTTTGTTCTACCTTGCTTGTTTTTTCTCCTGTCCTGCCTCTATGACCTCTCCTCATTCCTCAATCTTTTCCTCTTCACCTCCTTTTCTTTGATACTCTTCTTCTTCAGTCCAATGCTGGACTGTGCTGTCTCTTCCCTACACATACCAAACTGCCTGTCCCTCCTCTCTTCAATCTCTATTTTCCCATCTGTGCAGAGAGAGTATTTAAGCTGCTCTGATTAGTGTGCATCTCCTCTTATCAAGTTATACATATCCTCCTCTCCTCTTGTCTCCCTCCTCTCCCTCCTCCCCTGCATGCCTCTTTCCTCTCCTGTATTCAACTCTCTATACAGCAGTAATATTCAGACTATTCCATCGGAAGAGTGCAGGGACAGAGTAAGAGTGTTTTTCTGAGAGCTGCCATCTCTGACAGTGATAGGTGATGTCTGTCTGCCACCACTTCACCTTCAGCAGCAAGGTGACATTTAAAATACGTGCCATCACCTCCATTTCCCTATAAATGTTTTGCAGGTGAATATCAAATTTCAAGCTTTCTTTTTCTTCACATTCTCCATCGCTTCATACTTTAAATTACAAAAAAAAACCTGAGTCACTTTGAATGACTGACGAATTAAAACTGTTTAATTGCCTTCAGGCTTGAGGTAGACTTATTCTGTGTGGAGAGTATGATGTTGTAGTCTAGAGAACCTGTTTGTGTTACCTCATTTTGTTTAGAAATTAGGAAAGTTCCCATGTTAAAAGAGGATTGGGTATTGAATATCATACTAGTTGAATAACCAAGGTTATATTTACTCTACTCTAATGAATATTTTTTAAATCAATATGTGATTTTGTCAGCAAAACCTAGCTATGAATATAAATTGCAAATGTTGGCTGCCTAAATAAAACTTTTCAGAAAACACAGATTCAAGTGACTCCTATGACACACGCATACACTATTTTAAAATGGATTCAGGCAATAATCATAAAATGGATGACAGTGCCTGACAGTTGTGCCATCTATATCATGCTGGACCTACAAAATAAATTACATATTAATTTAGCAATTTACATGTGAAAGTAAGTTGCAATTTTGGTCATGACTGGTACTGAATTTATGTTGCAGAAATCCAAACTTACTACTTTATTGCATTTTCAATTTCCTGCGCTTCAAATAAAGCAAATCAATAAAGTATTTTACTTTCCTCTTCCTTTTTTTGGTATGTTGTGCTGTTAAACCCTAAGCCACTGCGGTGCCCCAGCCTAGAATTTTTAACACTATATTAACTAAATTAACTTTTCACTTGCTTAGCGTCAGGCATGTTAATCCTTAAATTCTTTTCTACGATTTTTTTTCTGTATATTTTACTTATTATGTGTTTTAAAATGATGAGGATGATGCTACCATTTTGGTGTAAACATATTCTTTATCAAACCATGAGTTAGGAGGTGACTCCTGCAGGGCTTTGCTCCATAAGAAAAGCCTTCCTGTATTCTGATGGTGGAAGACCTGTCCAGTATGATCATTGACATGATGGTGAAATAAAACTGGCTAAAAAACCTAACAAAAAGCCGAAGATTATGAGTAAACATGGTGGTTTTTTCTCCAGTGGCCTTCACAATTACACAAGGTGAACCTATCCAGTTACAGTGATGCCAGCACAGCTTCGTTGAGGCCGAGGACTGTCATGCTTTGGCCTTGCAATGGATTAGGGCTATTATACTGAGTCAGCAACCACCTGCTGTGAGGATGCATAGAAATACAAATGAGCATGGCACGGCATGGCTAAAATATCACAAATGTAATGATGGAAGAAGGACAAATTGTATTTTAATGAGAGAGTGCAACAGTAAAACTGAAAAACAGTTTCGGACTTTTTTTTTTTTTACAGTTAAAATAATCTAACTTTCATGAGGTATTTAGCCAATTTATCCTAACAGTCGATGACACGCTGATCTGTGGTACTATCTACCTCCAGCTGGGATGCCCATTTTATTTGACAGCAGACATTACACTAAGTCATTGCTTTTGTATCATGGCCTCTGCCTTTAATGGGGCCTCAGCTAGTTGTAGAGTGATAAATAACTTATTGTTTAACACCCTAATCAGCATTCACTCTTGGAGCACATGAAATGCTGTTAATTTAAGTAATCATTTCACTTAAAGGCTGGATGTGGAGAATAGCACATAGTTTCCACAGTGCTGCTGCAGTGCATTATATCCTTGCGTCCTTGCATCCATCACAGGCACCATGTGACAGTAGAAATGCATGTGTATGTGTGTGTGATTGTGTGACATAAAGGCAGTCTGACGGCTAGTAACTCACTTAGCAGCGGCAGCTGTTGCAGAGCGGGGGCTTGGTGGCCAATTCCCCTAGCGCCTTACTTCAGCTTCAATGACGCGCAAATAAACAGCTCAACACTTTTCCAAAATAGCTTCCTCCACTTATCCCACGTCCTCTCAGCATCCTCACCTCTACTCCTCCCTTCCACCACAAACACCAGGCCCTCTACAACTCACAGCTTTTACCGATTTGCCTCCTCTAGGTCTACTTTCTGGCAGTCCAAATATCTTCCTCTGTACCATCTAATATGTGCAAACACTGTGATTCTCTAACAGTTTTGTTGAACTCCAGGAAATGCCAAGTTGTAACCTGAAGTTCAGGAGTTTTCTCCTACCTCGTGTCCACGCTTTATTCTGATCATTCTTTTTTGCTGCGCCCTTAACTTCTATATCAAACAATATATCCCCGTTTTCTCTTTCTCTAGCTATTTTTTCTTTGTTCTTTACACATGTTCTACCTTCTCATACTTCCTTTTTAATTTCACAATTCTTACTTTTCTCCTTTGGCCATGTATCTGCTTATTCCTCTCTCTTCCTCTTCTCTCTTTATCATCTTTACATCTTCCTATCCACCTCCCCCCATCCTCTTCCCCTTCAACAATAACTCAATTTCTCTCTCTATTCCCCTCATAGGTTTATATCCTTTGTTTATTGTTTTGTAACTAAACTTCACTGTTGTATTAACATGCATTCAGCAGAAATCCAGTCCTTGTCTCTATGAATGTTATCTGTGTATGGGTGTGTGTGACATGATTGCGCATGTTAACGTTTTGAAACACACACTATGCACTACGCTTTTCTTCCTCTCTATAAGCTGTGTGTTTGTACATGCATATGCATGGGCGTGTATGTGTTGACAACATTTTATCACACACCTCTTGTTTTCTCTCTTGCATTGCAGAATGCTTCGGCCCTAATCTTCAGATTTATGTTGGATTTGCATACATTCGTTAATAGCATCGGGAGCAGCGCGTCAACACAAGGTGCTTAGACAACGTGAATTATTATTAGGGTTTCAGTCATTCCACTTAATGATAAGTCAATATTTAGCCCTGCCAATGAACTACTGATAAAAATGTGTGTTGTGGATTAGGGTTATCCGAGCTCTCTAGGAGACCAAAACCCCTCCACAACTTTAAACAAACCAAACACTTTTAAATACTGAATATATTATAAGGGGTTTGGCACGAAGTGCAGAGTAAGTGTGCACATACACAATTTTCAGTGTGCATGTATACCAGAACACACTCTGAAGAATTTTCCATTGACCCAGACTGGTGGCATACCTATGCCACCGTAATTCTCACCCACAGAATAAAAATGCTTGTGTACTTCTTGTGGAAATTCAAATTCATCAATTTAAACAATAATGGCTTATCAGACACATAAGATATAAACATATGCATTCTGCATATCTGTATGTTTATATACACCTATATATGTAGGTATACACAGGTAAAGGGGACGAATTAAAGAAAGAGAAAACAAAGAGTTAGAAATTCGATTCCTCCACAAGGCTCCAGAGCAGTGCTCCTTGTCATAAATTCTTCAAGTGTATTTAACTCTACTGGAGGGATGGACAGCATTCTTCCAAAGGACAATTCCTCATTTTGTGCTTTGCTGATGGTGATGGAAATGCTGTCTAACAAATCACTGCAAAATCTCCAATAGGTGTTTAACCCAATAAGGAACCCCTAAAACCCCCTAAAGGCCCACTAGAAACCTAACAAAGGACTACTAAGACCCAGTAAAGGATAACTACCACCTCCATTAGAGACCTACACCCTCCTTAATGACCAACAGAACCTCCTAAAGGCCAATTAGACTTCCTGGACCTCTCAAAGGACCACTAAAACCTCCAAGACTTTGAACCCTCCAAAAGACCTCTAAATCCTTCTCGCTGACTGCATAAACCTTCAAAACTAAAACAAGAACATTCTCAATGACCATTGGAACCCCCAAAAGGACTAGTAGAACCTTTTCAATGACTAAGCTACTCAGAACATCCTCAATAATTTCTAGAACCTTCACAATGATCTCCTAAATGTTCCTAAAGGATCCAGAAAACCTCCTCATTTACCATCAGAACTTCCTAAAGGCCCATTTGAAACCTCCTGTGGGACTGCTAGGACCTATTTAAGGACCACTACAACCTGCAAACAACTCTTAGAAACTCCTAGAGGACATGTAGAGCCTCCTCGATGAACACTATAATCTCCTAATCTCCCATTAACCTTTTAAAGGACCTCTAAAACCCTGTCATTAACCATTAACTCTTCGAAAACTACACATATATCCTTCTCAATGATCATCAGAACCTCCAAAAGACCCCCAGAAACTCCTGGAGAACCTCTAGAACCTCAGTGACCAGTACAACCTCTTAAGGGGCCTCCATAACTTCCTAAAGGACAATTAGAATCTTCTTGATGACCACTAAAATCTCCTAAATGCATCAGTAGGAACCTATTTAATGACCAATACACCTTTTAAACAACCCCTAGAACAACCTGAAGGACCAATAGAACCTTCCTATTGACCTCTAAATATCTGAAATACCAAGAACCTCCACAGTAAACCATAAGAACCCCACAAAAAGCTCTTAGAACCTTCTTTAGATTCTCTAAATACATATTGATGTGGTGAATGATTATTGATGATTATAGTTGTTTCTGTCATTAAGTTAATTCCCAGAGAAGAACTTCTCAAAATCTTGTTCACAACTCATAAATGACAAAATTTAAAGGCTCCTTTTTAAAAATGTTTGTTAGAAAAAAAACCAAAACATCAGCTCCAATCAAACTTAATAAGTGCCTCAAAAATCTATTATTAGTTGGCCTCTAGTTCACACATATACACCACACACTCACTGCAGGAATGATTGTGTGTGTGTATGTGTGCATGCACATGTTGTGAGATGAAATCACATTGGACTGACTTTCTTACGAAGAGCACAGAGTTCCCCTGTGGACACACACATGTGGATATTGTGGCAGCAAGCACACACATTTTCAGCAAAGACACACACACACACACACATACACATACACGTACACACCTATCCCTCTCTCAGCTGACTGGTTGTCCTCTTGTCTTTTTCACTTCTTTTTTGGAAAAAAAAAAAAAAAATCTCAACAACATTACCAGCTGGGCTTGTTTCAGTGTGTGTATGCGCTGAGCTTAGGTAAATGGTTTGGTGGCACTTATATTTTCACCACTCTACAGGGATTCACTAAAGAGTGAGACACAGCAAGCAGCTGTTTGTGTGTGTTTAAAGTGTCTGTGAGAGAGCGACAGAGAGACATCAGGGAGAGGGACTGGGTTGGGGAAAGAGAAAGTGATAAAGAAATGAACAACTACTAGAGCTAACGAGGTCATAAAACAGGAAAAAATCTATTAAAGTATTTTAGATGAGATGAGTAAGATTTTCTAAATTAAAAGTACTTAATAGATTGTAATATGTAGACCACCATGAGTGCCAAAATCATTGGGAACAAAATTCTTTTTTTTGTACATGTATAAAGTACATATACCTCACATAGTTTAGGGTGGATGACGTGGTTGATGATGGATAGAAAACTCTTTATGTCAATTACAGACACATAAAGATCTTATTCATTATAGGGACATAAGCACAAAGACATTGCAGCTGACAACACAATGACCCATGGCCCACTTCGTTCAGGTTATCCATCACTGTTGTCAGTGTAATCTTTGAGTTGGTGAGTTAGGGGTGCTTGCCAGCAAGTAGAGGTTCTCCAGCACCTCTATGACTATTTAAATTATCCCAAGCCATCTGTGCATCTCCAATGGAGAGACCTTCCCTCTCAGTGTCAGAATAAAGAATTTCAAGTATAACTTTTAGCAGAAGCCATGAGGCAATGTGAGGCAACACATGATAAAAAGAGACTCATACTTTATTGACCTTAACAAACTAACATAATTTAATATATATATATTTATATATATATATATTTTTTATCACTGTCATTGTAATTTCTAATTATGAATCCAAGTGAACTGTGATCTTGTTTTTGAAATCAATAAGTACTGGGAATGCTTCTTCAAAAACCAAATGGTCTGGTTCAACTTAACAGCTGTTCAGTTTATCTGAAACTATTTAAATGCAACAACTGGCACCTTTGTCATATAACCTTAACACATGAATGTTACACCCCTTTTAGTTGAATAAAGCCACTGTGGTGTAGGGATAATAGCTTTTAAGCAGAAGTAGGTAGCAGAATTAAAATATTCCATCCAGGTAATATTTGCAACTAAATCTAGTAATCACTAACAAAAATTGTCTAGATCTCTATGTGAGTGATCTTGTGCGTGAGAGCACAATTTGGACCCTGCTCTCATCTGGAAGTTGTGTCTGTTAATATTAACTTTTATTAAATCCACAATGTGTCATAGAAACAACATCAAGACTAACACAAAGGCAAATGAAATGCACACATGTATACACACACATAGCAGTCTGTCCTCATCTATGTGCTTCTGACAGCTTCTGGTTTTATTCTTGCCAGTCATTAAAGTAAACCTAATAGAAAAGCCATCATCATAAATACATTAACAGAGAGAGAAATGTCTTCCTGTGTTCAGAGAGTACTCAATCTTCTAAAGCAGCCAGACGCTTCTGTTTGGAATGCACTACTGCTGGCCATTTGCTACCCATCATTGATGAGGGCTTTTGGCAATGATGAACACACACACACACACACACACACACACACACACACACACACACACACACACACACACACACACACACACACACACACACACAGAGAAATAAACACTCAGAAACTGTTGAGAATCTGTGGGCAGAAACAATGTAAAGATATGCAAAGGATGTGTGTCTCTGCATAAAGAAACACTAAGATACATTTAGAAACAGATACAGAACAAGATGCATGCATGCACCAAGTTTAGATAATAAACCATGCACACTTGCACACACTTATACACACAAATGCATCCACTCTCACAACTCCGCCAGGCTCAGAGTGAGCTAGCTTAACTACTGGGATAATTTCCCTCCAGCAAATGGTCACTGTGCCCTTGAAAAACATATTTGATTATTACTTTTTCCTCCCCCTCCTCTTTTTTTCTTTTAGCATCATCACAGCCATTTTCATCACGCGCTCTGATGATGGCACGGCAAGGCGCGTTAAGATAACACCCCGGCACCGCCAGGCTTTTAACACTTAAACGGTGAAAAGGGATATTCAGATTTGTCCTTGAACGTTTGGATGGGGCCTGCTGAGCTGGGACAGAGGGAGGGAGTAAGGGAAGGAGTTAAAGAAATGCACACATTTTTAAGATTCACTCAATTTAAGAAAAAGTGAGGTGGGGAGAGCATTTATGGTAGCACCCACAGTGAGAGATGGGGTAGGCGGGGATGAAGGGCAGATGGAAGAGTTAAAGAACTGCTCACTATAAAGAAAAAGTGTGAAGGGGAAATGATTAGTGGAGCGCGCACAGTGAGGCAGGAGACTTAGGGAGAGTCAGGGAGCAACGGGAGGCCAAAGACACCACACATGTTCCTTTAAACACCATCTAATCTCACCTAAGTCTTAGCTAAACATTTTACATATAACCTCAGAGAGAAAAGAAAAGAGGAGCAAATGAAGAGCTTAAAAGTTGGTCTTGAACCTACAACACAGGAGGAAATGCTGCAAAAAACTGAGCTACTTTTGTCCAAAAACAAACAGCATTTAATCTACTTGAAAGTGAAATGAAAGCTGTTTAAACAAACTGGCAGATTTGGAAGGGAGGGATTTAGCACAGAGACTTTGTGTTATTGTATAACAACTCTGGATGCTGAGGAAAGGATTAGAGACCATCTCAATAATACCCCAAAGTTTAAAACTGGCCAGAGTAGAAGTTAGGCTCGCCATTACAGAGGCCATTACAAGTGTCACTTGACAAGGTAAGTTTGAGGAATGTTACATGTATTGAGGAAACTTTTTAGACACACTTCAAGTCTATGCTGGCCACTCTGCAAAAGGCAGCATATCAGCAGCAGCTGCAGTCTCCTGTCAGTGACACACTATCTATTCAGCTACAATAACACTGTGCACTAGGAAGCATTTTGACAGGGCTCAAAACCAAATACTTCATTAATGTAATTGCATAACTGTCTCAGTTATGCAATTAAAGTGCAAGTAAGTTGCAAGCCATTACGTGGTTGGTGTACTGATTAAAATTGAAATCTCTTCTGTCAGATATACTTAAGACAGATGACTGGCTACTGTTACTGAGAAACCAGTTTCTGTAATTGACGTAAAGGATTCCCAGTCAACACAGCTATATTTCTGCTAGAGAGGCAGTGTGCATGGTCTTTCTTCTACCACAGTGTATATTTTGATAATAACATTGGTTGTTGCCCAAGTCAGAAATCATAAATCATAAATCATAAATATAGAGCAGTTTTAAATCCAAAGTCAGAGAAATTTAGATAGGAAATATCAGTGGCCTAGCTGAAATAATCTAAAAAGTATTCATAAAACTCTGGTACACATTTGCATTATAAGGAAAAAACTGTGCTCTACTTAGAGACAACCCAAAAAAATAGGAGAGAAAAAAAGAAAAGTATCAATCAAGTAAACATAAATTTACTTAAATCCTAAAATATGCCAGAGTGCAAATTAAGCAGGTACATAGACTGATGGGTGTTGGGTGGACAGGAATTATATCAATTTACACTATCTACACTAAATAGAGGGAGAACAGTTTGTTAAGCCATAAGAAATGTTTTTCAAGAACACTCTTTTTTGTTTTCTGTGTTTCTGTGAGTTATGTTGGGTGATATTTCTTTTCTTACCCTGATTCTATTTCACATGATTTATACTGGATGCTCAAGAAGTCCACCTTGAAGCACGTGTATGTGTGAGAGCATGCTCATGGAACAGTGTGTTGCATATTTTTTGATTAAGTCAACATGTACATGCAATTCTCTGTGTTTACACGTGCATTTTTTCTCGTGAGTGTGTGTGTAGTTGTATATGATTTTTGTGTTTGTGTATGGATGCTTGTGTGTATATCTATGTGTGCACATGTGCATGCAAGCCAGTATGCGTATCTGTTGCCAGACGGCTGTCTCCTGGCATTGCTGTTCCCCTGCAGTGTGTGTGTATGGTTGTTGACAGTGTGGACGGTAATGTGTGATAGATCGCACTTCAGGGACCCCATAATCACATCAGCCTAACCTAGTCTATCAGCTGGGCACAATGGGATACCCTTCACTCCTCCTTTAATCTGCTCCATCTAGCTCTTCACCACTCTTCTAGCCTGCTTTCTCTCACTTACTTTCTTGCTCTTTCGTGTTTTTTCAGTTTCTGAGGAAATTTTGCCATTTAAAAAAATAATCTTTTTTCTTTCTTTCTTTTTTCTTCCATTAATCCTTCTTTGTCTCATCTTTCTTCAATATAAACCATTTTTTATTTCATCTGACATTCTTTCTTAAAATTTAGATTTTTTTGAGTTTTTAATAAAACTGTTCTTCATTTGTATCCCACACTTATGTTTCTCTCTCTAATTTTTATTGTGTATTCATTTTGTATTTGTCACTATTAGTTACTTTAAATTGAACTGTATTTAATCTGTAGTCCTCTTACTTGTATGTTCATTGTTTCAATCTTTCTTTCTTTCTTTCTTCCCATTTCTCTCTATTTTCCTTTCTTTCTTTCAAGAATCTCAAGTCTATATTGTTAAAGATACAAAACCCTGGACAAGTCAAGAGGGAGCAATGAGAATGAGTGGTGCCAAGGTTAAGTATCCTATCCTTTAATAGGTGTTGCTGTGTGCATGTTGTGTGAGTGTCTTGAAACAGACGTGTGGGGTTGAGGTTGCAGAGCTGGCCCCAGGGCTCCCCGACAGTGCAGTGCACCCGGCAAATGGCCCTTAGCCTTGCTAGCGCCGCTAGCCCTACGATCCATCATACCATATGTTCTCAATGGGGAAGCTAACGCTAATGACTGATGAGTGGAAGGGAAGGGGGCATAAAGGGAGGGAGGGAGAAGAGTAGGATGAGGAGTGAGAAAGGATGGTAGGTAAAGAAAGGAAAAGCAAAAAGCCAGAGGAAGAAGCAGAGAGAGTGGGAAAAAAAATTAGTAAAAGAAACAAAAAAGATGACAAAGGAGTAGAGGAGATGGGAAATAAGTTAAAGAAGGAGACTGAGAGAAAGAGGAGGTAGGGAGCATACGCACGCCTTGGCAGGCCTCCCTCAAATGAAGTATAACCATATAGCCTGCTCAGCTAGAAGAGAGGAGTGGATCGAGTGGAGAAGAAGAAAAGGAAACAGATGAGATGAAACGAGTAACAGTTTGACGGAGTAAAATATTGTACTAAAAAAATTAACAAGCATTACACAGTATTTGAAGGTGAAAACTTTGAAAAAGGATGTTGAGAAAAAAAGCAAGAATATAGGTATTTCCAATAAGGGAGAGAAACAAATGATAAAAGCAATGAAATCAACTAATATATGAAAAAAAAGTATTGTTTTTCTGCTGAATTGCTTCTGGGAACTTTTTAGTCAGTGTACATTCATTTCTGTGTGGGTAGGGGTCATATGCGTGTGTCAGTGTGTGTCTGTGTGTTTGCGGGTAGGCTAATGGAGTACTTTGGGCCTGCCCATATGGGGCCATTGTTTATGTGTGATGAATAGAGTCCACGTGTCTGTCTCTGGCACTCAACACTGAGCGAACCCTGCCGGGGGCACCCTGTTGATTCTGTGTGTGTATGTGTGTGTGTTTGTATGCATGTGTGGGTGCATGTAATATGTGTATGTGTGTGTGAAAGAGAGAGAATAAGTGTGTATTTGTCCTGCTGTGTGCTTGGCAGTGCCCTCAACGGTGCCATCCCAAGTGTGTTTCATCATCATCTCCCATGACAAAGATGTCTAATGACACACACATACACCCACCCACTCAACCAAACCCACCCACACACACGCACACACACACACAGTCCCATCTGTGCAATGGTATCCGGGTGCTTTGGGACACTGCAGGAGAGGAGGAAAGGGAAACGACCCCACGTTCCTGCACCATGTGTCTAACTCAAGCCTCTTTGCTTTAATCTCGTGTCCTGTCGTGTTCTATCTTTTCTGTCACTCTCATTTACTTTTTAGGCCAGAGTATCTAGTTTTCTGAACGAAAGACCCTTTTGTCGATGTAACCATACAATACAGAATTTTCTCTGGACAAAAGCAGTTTTTTATCAAGAAGGCACAGAAGGCCATCAAATTCATCCAGTGTGCTTTCGCTGTTGAGCAAAAAGCTTAATTCTTATTCTAACAACAGTAGATGTTAATTTATGTTTGTGTTCGCACTTGTCCTTACTCACCTGGGATATATGTATGCACTTCCCCCTTCTCAACATCCCCGCAGCACACCAGTTTATCATCTACAATCCGGCTTCCACAGCATTGGACCCCATAGCCATCATGCAGGCTCTTACTACAGCAGAGCTGGCCACCTTTCATGGAATAAGGAACCCCCCCACAGCAGCTGTCACCCAGCCCCACTGAGACCCTGCCCTGCGAGTGGTCAGGACAGCAGTATTCATCTACAAAGACAAGGACAGATGAAGGAAACGCATAGACTCAAGTCAGGTTAAAAGGGCAAATCCCATGTAAATATAAACACATGAGGCAATATGAAACTCACTGGTTTTCACATGCACATAGTAGCCTCCACAGCACTGGTGGTCAGGGAGAGCTGGGAGCAGTTTGCCATTGCAGCAGATCGTGCTGGAGGAATTACTCAAGCTCAGGTAACTGCCTTCACAGCAATGATAATGGGCCTTCTTAGTGTACAATAGTCCATCGCAGCAAACCTAGTAAAAATAAAATGGTGAACTCATACAGAATACACAGACACGGGAGAGTATTCACAGAACAAAATGCACAATCAAACTACTTATGTACGTGCATGGAATGTGACCTTTAAGGGGAATGTTTCTATGTAGGTCCACACTCCCTTAAAATGTTTGTTTCCCACCCTGAGTACTTCTTTCACCGCACGGTGGAAGAAGTACTCAGTACTAACTTGATGAGTTATATCATCAAGTTAGTACTGAGTACTTCTTTATACTATTTAGAATTCCAACAGTAAAGACACTCATTATGTAGAATTGCACACTTAACAAAAATATACACTATTGTATTATAATTATTAATGCATTAATCTACATATCACATTAATGGTGCAGCTGGTAAAGATAGGGCTAATTTTAACAACTGTATATACTGCTGCATAATTTAGTCCATAGTAATGCATCATAATTTATTTTTTGATTATAATTTGTACCAATAATTTAATCTCTGCAAGCAGCTGGTAACTAAATCTTTAAAATAAATACAGTGGAGTAAAAAGTACAACAAAAATGTAGTGGGGTAGAAGTATAGAGTAGAATTAGTCGCCCAAATCGAGACATATAGTAATGAATAGCGGTATATTACAGAGTGCCTACACTCATAAACCCCTTTTTTGATAATACTGACTTCTTTCCTGGATGTAGAAATGACATATTTATACATCTCTGTGTTTTGTCAACATTAATATAAAGAGACAATATATTGAATGCTTAATTGCAGATACAAGATACTCATGAAATACACTTTCATTTTGACTCTGATGAGCATCACAGTTTAAACATAAAACAGCATATCATATCGTACTGTTTCATTGAGGACATGACAAATACTTTTTCATTAACCTTCAAAGGTAGCAGCTGTGTACCAAACAGTTCTACTTTGTGTTATAGTGTTTGGTGATTCTGTGAGCACATGTTAGTGGTATAGGGGGAATATTTTTCTAGGTTCATGAGTATGGGTTTCTGTGTAGTCCATCTAAGCATGTCCAATTGCAAAACTTAAATAGGTGTGTTTGTGTGTACTTGTATGTGTGAGCTTACCGTAAATATTATGGTTTGTGTTTGGGTGCAGCGGGGGTAAATGTATGGTGGGTGGTTTAACTGTGCCAACTTGGCTGGCATTCAGTGACATGAGGATGGAAGTGAATGCAGATGACAAGTTAATCTATTTAGAGAAATAAATCACTGAGAGGACGGCCATGCATTCCATTTAAATAGCATGCACTTGGAAGTCAAAATGTGAGTGTGTGTTTGTCCAAGGGTCTCTATATATCTTTTTGTACATGTCTGAGTGTGTGTCTGAGGTCTGTTGAGGACTAATATCCAGAGGGAGTTCACTGCAATACTGTATTTTTCTCTCCACTTCAGATTAGCAGCTAAAGCAAAGACCCTGGACATGTATCTTGTTTTACACATTGTTGTTGTTGCACAGCCAAGGTTTTAATGATTACCCATGACAAGTTTTAGTTATGAGAGTCTCTTGTATTACGGGTGGGATGGCCAGGGGAGAGAGGTTTATGGGAGAGGAAAGATGCAAAACAGAAGATAGCAGAGCAGAGCAGAAGAGAGGAGAACCCCCCCCCCCAAAACTTCATTCTATAGGCATCCATACTCATTGTTCGGGTTATGTCTTGCTAATATGTAAGCAACAAACCTGCATCACATTATCACAATAAAAAAAATTATACATAGGAAAGGAAGAATGTAATAAAAATAAACTGGATCAGAAATGTCCAGAACATAATCACCTGTATGTCAGGATTGAAGCATGATGTCCCACAGGCACCATGACCCACAGGACATTGCAGGTAGGAACATCTGAACCTTAAACCACCTGCACCCTCTGACTCTTCCCCCACGGAGGATGTGACCCCTGTTGACCCACCAGCACATGACCTCAGTGTCCGTCTTAAAACCTCATAACCCAGCATGATGCCACTGGGTCTGCCTGGAAGGGACCACTCTAACCTCACCACCCTGAAAGAGTGAGAGAGGGAGGGAGAGAGAGAGAGACAGAGAGAGAGAGAGAGAGGGAGAGAGAGAGAGAAAGTGAAACACACATTCATGCACACACATACATTCATGCATGGTTAATGCCTGACAAAGTTGAGTTACAGTGTCAGGGCGTGTGTATCTTTATACACTTCACACTATTGATTTTCCTCTGTTTTATCCCTGACATCTTTGGCAGTGAGACCTGAGTATTAACACACAGACTTACAACTTCCACAGTTTTACTAGAGAGAAAATAAGCTACAAATCACCAGCAACATTATGGTTTAGGTCAAACATGGGAAGTAGTGTTTAAATGTCATTAAATTTAACTGACTTCAAACAAAATGTCAGTTTACCATCATACATTATTAATTTTGGAAGCTGTTAAAAAGCTACTTTGAGTTAATCCAGTAAGACCTCATATAACCTTATTTAATTAGGTAATCTCAATTACAGTACAGTACTTGAATGCATTAATGTATGCTAAACAGTTTAACAGTTAAACATTTTGCCCAGCGATTTGGATTTTAATTAATATTAATTTTGGAAGCTGTTAAAAAGCTACTTTGAGTTAATCCAGTAAGACCTCATATAACCTTATTTAATTAGGTAATCTCAATTACAGTACAGTACTTGAATGCATTAATGTATGCTAAACAGTTTAACAGTTAAACATTTTGCCCAGCGATTTGGATTTTCTTAATTAATATTAATTTTGGAAGCTGTTAAAAAGCTACTTTGAGTTAATCCAGTAAGACCTCATATAACCTTATTTAATTAGGTAATCTCAATTACAGTACAGTACTTGAATGCATTAATGTATGCTAAACAGTTTAACAGTTAAACATTTTTAGCGATTTGGATTTTCTTAATTAATATTAATTTTGGAAGCTGTTAAAAAGCTACTTTGAGTTAATCCAGTAAGACCTCATATAACCTTATTTAATTAGGTAATCTCAATTACAGTACAGTACTTGAATGCATTAATGTATCTTGTTTTACACATTGTTGTTGTTGCACAGCCAAGGTTTTAATGATTACCCATGACAAGTTTTAGTTATGAGAGTCTCTTGTATTACGGGTGGGATGGCCAGGGGAGAGAGGTTTATGGGAGAGGAAAGATGCAAAACAGAAGATAGCAGAGCAGAGCAGAAGAGAGGAGAACCCCCCCCCCCAAAACTTCATTCTATAGGCATCCATACTCATTGTTCGGGTTATGTCTTGCTAATATGTAAGCAACAAACCTGCATCACATTATCACAATAAAAAAAATTATACATAGGAAAGGAAGAATGTAAGAAAAATAAACTGGATCAGAAATGTCCAGAACATAATCACCTGTATGTCAGGATTGAAGCATGATGTCCCACAGGCACCATGACCCACAGGACATTGCAGGTAGGAACATCTGAACCTTAAACCACCTGCACCCTCTGACTCTTCCCCCACGGAGGATGTGACCCCTGTTGACCCACCAGCACATGACCTCAGTGTCCGTCTTAAAACCTCATAACCCAGCATGATGCCACTGGGTCTGCCTGGAAGGGACCACTCTAACCTCACCACCCTGAAAGAGTGAGAGAGGGAGGAGAGAGAGAGAGACAGAGACAGAGAGAGAGAGAGAGGGAGAGAGAGAGAGAAAGTGAAACACACATTCATGCACACACATACATTCATGCATGGTTAATGCCTGACAAAGTTGAGTTACAGTGTCAGGGCGTGTGTATCTTTATACACTTCACACTATTGATTTTCCTCTGTTTTATCCCTGACATCTTTGGCAGTGAGACCTGAGTATTAACACACAGACTTACAACTTCCACAGTTTTACTAGAGAGAAAATAAGCTACAAATCACCAGCAACATTATGGTTTAGGTCAAACATGGGAAGTAGTGTTTAAATGTCATTAAATTTAACTGACTTCAAACAAAATGTCAGTTTACCATCATACATTATTAATTTTGGAAGCTGTTAAAAAGCTACTTTGAGTTAATCCAGTAAGACCTCATATAACCTTATTTAATTAGGTAATCTCAATTACAGTACAGTACTTGAATGCATTAATGTATGCTAAACAGTTTAACAGTTAAACATTTTGCCCAGCGATTTGGATTTTAATTAATATTAATTTTTTTTTAAATGTTATACCTCATTGATATACAGATTACTGAAGCTGACTAAAATATTTATACAGTCCTGTCACAAGATAAAAAAATAGCTCCACAAATAGCTGTGTTAGTGCCAGCTGTATTGATTCTATTGTGTCAAACCAGCAAACCAACCTTTTGTGCTGCCAATAAACATTACGATTACTGCACTCAAACCAAAGGCTATAAAATTTCATGAACCTGGAACAATGGCAACACTCTAGAAATGGTCTAGAAATATATATATAAACAGGCAAGAGAATGCAGAAAGTGGAAGAATAACTGAAAAAACATTTATATTGTTTTTATTTATTTATATCTGTGTTACCTGGGACTGATCACTTGTGCGAGTGGTGTGCCCAGGTCAGCAGGCAGGTCCTCCACAGTAGTTGTCTGAGTAACATTACTTTTCACACATGCATACACAGTACACACCTCCACCTGAAATTCACACACCAACACAGAAAAAAAACATAAAAAAAACCAAAACCAACACATTTTTGCACATCTGTGTCTGGCTGTGCATGTCTGCTTCAATTTGCATGTGTACCTGTACATTGTAGACCGTAAAAGGTAGTAGGTCCCCAAGCAGGTAGGACCCTTGTGAGCTGTCAACACTGTCATGGATTTGGTCATTAATGTAGATGGAGTAACCAGTAACTGCTCCATTAGGGTGTAGAGGAGGGAACCAGAGCACACGTACTGTGTTGCTATCTACTGGAACCACCTCCGGGGCGGACATCCCGTCTGGTTCTGAGGGTGGCACATGTGAGTACAGAATTCAAAAATACTTTTATCCTTAAAGAACAACAAAACATTTTACAGCTTGACGACTGGAGACATGGCCGTCCTCAAACACAAATTTGATGAAACTAGTGTATGCAACCCTTCACATAAAGACTGCGTCAACTGTTACAGATCTTTCAAAGTTAGTTAAAGGCAGCACTATTTTCACACAATAAAGGGGGAAACTGCCTGACCAACTGTTCCAACATCAAACTTCAACACTTTTAGTCATCCTTTACTCAAGAGGTGTATATGCGTGAGTCTGTGTGAAACAGAAGGTAAAGACAGAGATGGACAGGCAGATCTTATCAGACATTCTGTATGTGTACAGCACAACAGAGTCTGCGAGTGTGTTTGTGTGTGTGACAGGGAAAAACAAAATGTTTGTGTGTATATAGGACAGGGCGACTGGGAGTCTTTTGGTCAGTGAGGGAGGGAGACCACCTGTGTGTCTTTGTGTGTGCAGTATTACGCTATTAATGCTCTCTCCCAGTAAATGAAATGTGGGCTGGCCTGAGGTAAGAGCACTGGCAGCAAACCTTTCTGAGTTTTGTTATTATATTCTACCTTTCCTTCACTGTCCCTTCATTCTAATTCCCTTA
Organism: Istiophorus platypterus; assembly: GCA_016859345.1. Classification (NCBI taxonomy): domain Eukaryota; kingdom Metazoa; phylum Chordata; class Actinopteri; order Istiophoriformes; family Istiophoridae; genus Istiophorus; species Istiophorus platypterus. The sequence continues at coordinate 20,027,679 of CM029118.1, forward strand.
GTTCCTTTAATTCCCTTAATTTACTCTTCCAAGAAATTCTCTTTCAGCACATCCACAGAGGACTATAAGCCAAACTCCTACGCTGATTAATTTAGTATGGTAACTGATAGGAAATTAGTTACAGATACAGAGGAAAAACAAAGGGGAGAATTACAGACACAGTGAAGGACACCGTAAAATCTGACAAATAGACAAGTGAGAGATAATCTGTGAAACAAAATCTAGAAACTTGAAGAAAAATCAAATGTCAAAGAGAGGGAAAAAAAGAACAGAGATTTGTTAACTCAAATGTTCAATGTTTTCTTCAAATGATAATGGAGATCAAATTGTAAGTAGAAGTGTGATAAGTGTGAAAAGGAACCACACACAGAGGTAGTGAATATTAGAGATGGTGTGTGGGAGAGGTAATCATACAGACTCCATCTATTATTCGATGTAGAAATGCACTCAGCTAAGAGAAGTTAACCCAATTCATTTGCTGCCAATGCACTTACCTAAACCCAACCTACTGCTCTACATTTCATTTACTGCAGGATGGCATTATCAGCGCAATACTGCACACTGAACCTCTTTCACTCATACACACACACAGACATGCACGCACATTTTTCTTGCCAATTAGTCCTGATGTTAGCATTGCCCTATAGATTGCAGGCCATGTAAGGATGGTTGGTAGGGTTGAGCTGCATTAGTTAAAATATATTTTGCCTTGGTGTGTGTGTATGTGCATGTGTCTGTGTGTGCACTCTTATGGCTGTAAAATAATGAAATTACCTCCAGAGCCCTCTCAGTTAAACGAGCCGTGCTTTGCCTTTAGCACCTAATGATTTTCTAATGTTTTTAATGCACTTTTTATTATACTGCTCAGATTAGAGAGAAAGAGAGAGGCCTCTGACATATGATTATACTGAAACAGAGAAAGAACTGTGAGGGGTTGGGGGGTGGTCAGAGGGAGGAATTGAGAGGGAAATGGAGAGAGAAGGAAAACAACAGACAGGGTAAGTGACCTCTGACATGATTATACAGAGTGATTTGAAAGATAACCCTAAAATGATAAGAGACTGGACTGAGTGTTGAAGAAGAAATGGAAAGAAAAGTCGTGATGACAGTTGGATAGCCTGTGCAGTTCATAATTAAAGATAGTAAAAGCTGACCCTGATTGAAAAGGGAAATACCAGAAGATCTAAGCCAGGATATACTTTACTGATGTTCCACTTTAAACACTCTCAAAGCTCCATATTTTACAATCCCGATAAAGAGTCACAGTTGTTCATTTTATAAATATTAACAGATTATGCTGAGACAGTTAAAGCTGTGAGAACAGATGAGGCTCCATTAAAGAGCTGTATCATAATGATGTAATTGCGTTTTCTGATGGAAAATATCTATTTAAACATAGATATATCAAAGACGGACATATATAAATATATCAAGGACAGATATATTTTCTCTTATTTTGTCTATTTTCCATAGAATTACGAATGTATGATCTAACGTTTTGGAAAAGTTCAAGTGATGTATTGTATTGTATCATGAGGTACAGTAATTAAAGCCTGCAAAAGCCATGGAAACAGCCATGCTACCATCTTCTTTGACAGGTAGAGCACAACTTGTGTATATGGCTGCGCATGTAGTTTGTGTGTGTTTGTCTGTGTGCAGTGCCAACAAGCATTTCACAACATCTTAAATTTGCCCCACACACACTTTGTATTGATTTCATGCCTCACTACATGATGCGTTTAACATCTCCCGTGAAACACAGAAAAGAGACACAGAAAAATGCACATTAACATAGATAACTCTCTTGGACTTGAAATTATGTAGTGTATGAGACACACTCATATATGCATATGTGCACAAGCATATCCTTATACATATATACTACATGAAGTAAATTTGCAAATTTTAGTTTCTAAAATCAATTGCTGGCAAAAAGTCGAACACATGTGCACATACCTCCATCCTCTGTCGTGACATTAAGTATTGTCTTGGTTGTATTATGTGCCCCGTTGGATACCTGTAATGACACCAGATATGTGGTACTGGGCCAAAGGTCACTTATCACTGTGAAGTTGATCTCAGGGGGTAAAGCCAGGATTTGACTTGACTGAGGAGACTCTATTGTGAGAAAGTAAGATTCCACATCTCCCTGCAGGTCTTGCAAAGCTTGGAAAGACATGAGGAGAGAGAGAGACGATTAAGGGGGGAGTTAAAACAAAAACATTAATTTGAATCTGTATTTTTGCTTTTTGGTATTTGTCAAATGACAGAACAATCTTTAAAGAACATCGTCTCATGAAAGACTGCTTGCGTACACATCTAGTATGTATATATCCATTCTTCTGTCATTGAGTTTCAAACCATTCTGAATAAAGTCCTTTGCTGGGTAGACTGCGTGTGTTTGAGTGGGTGTGTTTAAGATAGAGGGTAATCTTACAGGGATGTGTCCAGTTGACCTGCACTGCAGTGTGATTGATAGCATGGGCAGACAGGGATGGAGGGTGGAGGGGAACCCCTGCCATGGTCACCACAGCAACAATCTCTCCGGAGGAGAAGCCCACATCATTATGGACCTCTAACCGATACTCGTAATGGGTGAATCTGTTGAGAGACAATATTTCTGTTGGAAAAGATAATAAATGCTATTATAGACACGTTCCTGGTGCAAGTATGGCCTGAAACAGCTAATCGGTCCCCTATTGATCAAATTAAGAAAAAACATAAATAATAGGGTTTCTTTGTAAGTGCGATAAGGGGATCATAATTTAGTCAGGCCTGTTTTTATCTATTTGTTCACTCTAAGTTACTCTACATTACTCTTTTTTGCAGTTCTGCTAATATATTGAGTTCTATTTAACCTACAGTAATTATTTTTTCATAAATTTCTCTCTTCGACATCTATGATAAAAAACCCCCCAGCAAAGTGAAAAGTGCTGACATGTTTAAATGTTCATCAGTTTACTACTTGAATAAAGCACAGTAAAGACACAAACCTGAAAGAGTACATCCAGAGCCGTTTAGCAAGCATAGAGGGGAAAAAAAAAATCAGCTTCCACCAAGTGCCAAACTGAGATTAGGGGACGCTGTGTGAAAAACAATTTAATTCTTTGGGATATTTGCTTAATGTATCTTTGAGCGGTATTAAAAGATCGGCATCAGCGGCAGCTCGCCGATCAGCTCTGCACACACGGTTTGCTGCAGCGCCGGCGTTTGCTCTAGAGCTCATTTCAGTAATCTCACCTGCTTAGGCCTTTATCTTGGTAGAACAATTTGGTGCCGGAGTAAACATGGAGCCAGCGATGGAGATCTTCAGAGGGGGGAGGGGACATGGCTGTTACTGTGGGGACCGTGGTGATGGCCAGAGGCTGGTGGGTTTTACGTCTGAACAACTTGTATCTGAAGGGGAATTTTGAATAAAAGAAAAACACACACATACACACACATGGTTGGATGTTTAGGGAAGCATTAACATACAACACATGTACACAAATGTGCCAATATGAGTGCACAGCCCCACACTGTTCCCCCATGGGAATATATACATGCCTGCACAAACATGCAAGCATATATACACACACACACACACACACACACAAATTTCAACTGACTCTTCTCCTTATCACTCATTTCCTCCTCTTCTGCTGTTTTTCATCATCTCCATTCTTTTGCGTTCCCTGTATCTCATCCCTCCCTCCCTATGCCCCTCCCTCTGTTGTTTTTTTCTGCAGGGTTTGTGTTTTCCTCTCCCAACAGTGATGCAAATTTTTGCTGTAATCAGAAGAGAAGGGCTTAATGCCGCCTTTTAACCAAGCCACTTAGACAAACACACAGAGCTGAGCAGAGCAGAACACAGAGACGGGCTCATGCATTTTAATCGTCTGCCAGGAAAATGGACCTTTATTTTAGGCCTAATCACCGACAGAGTAGAACAGGACAGAACAAAATGGACCAGAATGTGCATTAGGATTGAGAAAACACTGATTAAAAAACACACAACATTTAGCTCATTACCGGGGCACTTATGTTAGCAGTTTGTTAACGTGTTTCTATCTGCTAATTTTCACAAGTTTCTCAGCAGCAAGTGCACATCTCCAGAATGTGTCTCTCAATAACACCATGCCTTAGATTGCAGTCTAGGCTGTCTGGTTTCTAACTCTAGATGTTAGCCAATGAATATAAGCACAGGATTGACACAAACAATGCAAAGTGTGGTCTGAAGTCCACTCATTTTTTTACTTCATAATAAGTACTGACTTTTGGATGTGTATCTCCTTGTACTGATCTAACATAAACTTATAATCTCCTTACTTCTCTTTCTCTGGATTAAATTCCTCTGGTTCCAAATCATGATGAGATCCCTGCTGTGGACAGATAAACCGTCCCTCCTCTGCTGTTTTGTACTTTATTTACTTCCCTTGTGTACATACAAGTTCAGATAACAGATGGGCCGATGAGCCAAGGCAAAATTATTTTCCTCGATAATTACTGAAATGGTGCAACAAAACAGAATTCTTTCCCATTGTTATGAGTGACACAGTGAATCATTTTTTAAGAGTTAGCAGCAATGTGAAGAACCCAACATGTTGGTATGGTTTCTATCAATATCAGTGTTACCTGATGTTAGGTCCATTTGGCCTGCTTGGTGTTTGCCAGGAAATGGCCACAAAAGTCTCACTGACTGGCACTACTGATAGTGGTGCAAGTCCTTGAGGGCTTGTGGGTAATGTGGTAGCTAGAGTAGGCAGGCTTTCTGTACATCCTCCAACCTGTCCACCCCCCTCGGCACACGCCAACACAGTAATACTGTAGTTTGTGTACGGAATGATGTCTGATACTGTGATGCTGAGTTCAGATGCGTTGCCACTGTCATGGAAGATGCGTGGTTCAGGAAGGCGGATCTCATAGCCATGAATTTCTCCATTAGCAATGAGAGGAGGAGACCATGTGACCTGAAAAAAAATTGAAAATACATTTGAAATACAGTATTCAGATAAAACAGAGTAGTATAGAGAAAATTAAAGGCTTAGTTTACTTATTCCTTTCTATCACTATCCAAGAAAAGTCATTTCATTGGTTGGCTGAGAATTCCAAATGTTCTTGGCATACTGAGGACAACAGAAAGCTTTTAGATGGATGAACTACAGGAAGTCATAGCACAGTGTGTTTGTGTGTATGTGCAGAATTTGCAGTGTGTTCACGTGCAAATAAATATCTGCATCACAGTGTTAATGCATGTGTGGTCAAGTTTGGGTGCTATCAGTTCTATCACACAGTTAGTGTCCGTTTTTTTCACCCATGTATGTGAATGTACAATGTTAGAAGGGAAATTGTGTGTGTGTGTGTGTGTGTGTGTGTGTGTGTGTGTGAGTGTGTGTGGGCATGCATTTAATTCTCCTGTAGGGAAAGATAACCTGACTTTGACTTGGGCAGAAGATTCCTTTCATCACATTTAAAATAGGGTACACACACACACACACACACACACACACACACACACACAAACGCACACACAGGAACACGCGCACAAACACCATGCTAAAATAATGAAAGCTGGTAATGGAATTGCTGCATGCAAAAACAAAAGCTTGCTGTCGTTGAGCACTGCATCTGATTTGGAAACAGTTCAGTCTGTCAGCATTTCAGAGTGAGGATAAAGGTAACTGGCACACACACAAAAAGTAATACACACACAAATTCACAGAACCCTCAACACTTCTGCATATTTGAATTACAGATATCTATAAAATTAATGTTTTGTTTATTAAACCACATACAAACACACACCTACACCTGCCATACAAAAATTCAAAAACTGCATGCGTCTCACACACACACACACACACACACACACACACACACACACAGACACACACAAACACACAATCTCTTTGGGCTCTTACCCATTATGGATACAAACTCATGTGCATTAACTGATCAGTTAAGAGCTTGTTGAGACTTAAGAGTTTAGGTGATTAAGTGGTCAATGTTGATGAGAGTATTATGAATGAATGTCAAGAATAATTATTTTTCATGCAACCTTGATATTCATTTAACAAGTGACACTGTGAGGTGATACAGGACGCACACAAATGTACACTCCAAGCCACACGCACGCAACCACATATGGGCAGGGTCATGTTGAGTTAGGTAGCTCATTTCCCAAAGTGCGCGTTGGGTGTGCTTTGTGGTGGAAGTCATTTACAGATTGAATAGCCTGATGTAATCTTTAGATGGTGAAGACAGCAGAGACCCTGAGCTGACACAGAGAACTGGGGCTAAGGCCAGTACAGAATGTGTGTGTGGGTGTGTGTGTGTGTTTGTATATGTGTTTATGCGTATATAAGTGAGAGAGACGGATGACAAAGTTGGGAGGGAAAGAGAATAGGTGTGTGTGTGTGTAAGAACATGGTCTATGTGTTAGTCTTTGTGCATCTATGCTATTATATTGAGAGATAGCTCCAAGCCATTGAGAGAGTGTCAGTCAATGTAGCTGAAAGTACAATTCTACAATTTTCTCACACATGCATCAGCATGATTGCTTACATATTATAATAAATGTATACTGTCATCATGTGAACAGACTCTCAAGGTTTGGGATAAGGTCCCAAACCTTTCAGTTTTTCTTTTTTTCTGAATAGTGGTTAAAAGTGAAAATCAACTATTTACATATCTTCGCAGAAATAACTGATGTTGGAATGAGAAACTAATCACTTCTAGCTGTGAACCTGACATATAATGAAGAAGCAGATTACACACAAATGAAAAAAAAAAAAGTAAATGTAAATTTGGCTAGATGTATAATTCACAACTGTCGATGTTGCCTTTACTTGTTGCTCAGGCATTCCCTGTCTTTTTCAAAGTTTTTTGTATACAACTCCTGAGCACTGAAATACAACTATCAATGTGCTGATCTTCATCTCTCACTGCATCAAAAACTATTTCAGCCAAAGTCTGATGAATCCAAAGCAACACTGTCTATGAATAACACAGATACCATGCTAATACTTTAAAAAAGAACAAGTTCAAGCTTATGAAAAAGAGTATATAATATAAACACATTATATACTATACTATAATATAAACAGGTTAATTCGAAGAGAGAGTGAGTGGATACCTCCATGAGGAAGAAGTGATTTGCAATGAGTGACAGAAAAGAAAAGAAACCATTTAGAGAATGAAGGGAGATACTCAAAATCTTCTCTGTGTTTTCAAGGTCAATTGGTAACCAGGAAGCACCCTGCCTGCCTGTCCAATTAGCAACAACCAGGAAGGAACACTTTCCTTTTCAGACCTGTGACCCTTAAAGCTGTGCTACTGCTCAGATGACAGGGGCGGTTCTGAAATGATGACAGGCATTAGCATTTTTCTGCAGTTAGCTGTGAGTGCATGTATGCGTGTATGTGTATGTGTGTATGTGTGTGTGTGTATGTGTGTGTCTGTTCATGCATACAATATTGTTTCAGGGGCTTTCAATGATAGGCCTTGATGTGGGATTAGCCAGTGCTGGAATTTAACTCTAGCCCCTCCTTCAAAATGGCCGACAGGAAGGAAGCTGCCTAAGACAGGGTCACTATCCAACCCATTTTCTGAAGGGGACCTTGAGTTGAATGTTTTTCTTTCTCATTAAATCTCATAAGGGAAAGACAGAAGAATCAGTATGACATTGCTTTGTCTTTTCTACTCTACACTTCTGTCAAACCAAAAATGACTTAAGAGATTTTCATTGAAGTTGCATTCTATTTTTGTATATTGAGACTTAAACATTTTAATACGGTCTAAAAGTTCATTCTAAGATTCTTAGACCTTCAATCATTTATCCCTTACTTGAAATGACTCTGGCCCCAAGACCTTCACTCTTGGTGGATTGAGACCAGCTGGCCGTGAAGGTCTGGTGGTGATGCTGACCCAGGGTCCTGTAAGTATGTAACAATTTCTGGTTAATGATCCTACTGTGTGACACCAAAGGATAGAGGCCTTTGTCTGTAATTTGTCACAAAGTGGCGAAATCTACTACTTCATTTTTGGTTAGATGATTTTAATTTCAGTTGAACCCTTTATTACAACTGTACCTGTGGTGTTGCCAGCCTGGTTATACAGAACAAGTCGATACTGGTAGCTAGTCCAGGGACTGAGAGCTGATGAAGAGTCCAGGAAGGAAAGTGGGGGAGGGTCTGGTGGGAGGTGGCCCACCGTGGAGACTTGTTTGGTCCCAGCAACTCTACGCTCAATCAGCCACCTACTCCCAGCGCAAGACAGAGTAGAAAATAAAAAGTTAATCATATACAAATATGAATATCAGAGAGGGAGTGAATTGCATTTGATCATTTACCGATCCAGTGGTCCGTTGCTCCACTCTGGTGCACCCCAGGACAAGAGAACAGAGGTGGGGGTCTCAGAGTAAAGGTGAGGTGCAGGAACCCCTTCAGGGGGAGCGGGGGGGGTACGGAAAGGCTCAGACATCCCAGACACTGAACAACCCACACTGGTGCATGCTTCCACCTAGATAACGGAGAGCAGTTTTGTAACGTCACACTGTATCATTTATTTTTAATGTCTTCATTGTAATGCTAGTAGTTTTCTTTCTTTATACAATTGTAACTCTGGCACCCTCAGCTGAAGGTCATTTGAATTCAAATGCCAGGAAAAGCATCTAGTTATTGAGATCATATTTGTCACTAGAACATAATCTGAGAGGAAATCAGACTAACATTTGTTTAACTGTGACATTACAATTTGTATTTATAAGTTTTGCTTTTTAATTGTATACTATTATGTTAAATCTTTAGGATTATACAGTAGAGTACTGTGTTCTACCTTAATGCCATCAGAAAGCTATATTCTACCATCTAGTTAATATACAGTACCTGGAGGCTGTAGGTCTGGTATGGCAGTAGTTCGAGGAAAGTGTAGGTAGTGATGTTCCCTGGAACTGTGACTGACTGAGGGGAATAACTAAAATCTGAAGCTTTTCTAAAGGAATTGGAGATTGGGCTGTGGAGGGGTTCAGTATTAAAGCTGGTTGCACTGTAGTCTGGGTTATACAGTACAAGGCTGCGGCCTGGGTTTAGACTGGTGGTATTGGATTCAGTTTGGTGGAATGAAATGGAAGCTTGGCCTTGGCTTGTATTGCTCACACCAGCAGACCTGATAGGGCTGTCTTCTGTAATAACAGGCCTCAAAGTAGAAAAAGATTTTGGGACAAGGTTGGATCTAGTGCCTTCGATTGTGCTTGAGCTGCCATCAGTGCCTTTGTTGAAAGTAGACATGGAGATGTGTCTTGAGCCAGGGGAGGTAGGACTGGATGTTGGCCTGAGGCTATGACCTGAGTTGAGATATGCACCCATGGGAGTGCCTGGGGTAGAACCTAAGATGGAGTTGAGGGTTGTGCTGTTGTGGGAGACTAAATTGGGTTCAGAATCTAAAGAAGATCTAGGCCGAAGATAGAGGGTATAACTGGTGATAATGCCTTTTGGTTGTGTGGGAGGAACCCAGGTAACTGTCACACTTCGAGGTTGTAGCCCTGATACAGTTGGGCTGTCCACTTGTCCTGGACCTGCAGAAAAGGGAGATAATGAAGAGATGAAGAGCCAGAGAGTTAAGAAAAAAAAAACAAGAGATAAACACACTCTTTTTTGTGTGTGCTTATAAAAGAACAAGAACAGAGTGAGGACAGGGGATTTGGTCTAAGGAATTATTTGACAAGTAACATCAAGAATGACATCAGAAGGACAAAGAGTGATTTTGCCAACCCTATCCAAGGGATTAACATGGAAACTCTCTCTTTCTCATTTGCTCCTCAAGCAACACAAGATTGCATTTATGGATTTATGCAGTACTTCCGACTGTTTGAATGTGAGTCTGTGCCCCTTTCAGCAGGGAATTCAAGAGGTGAGGTGGACTGGGATGCTGGGAACATTGTAGCCCAACATCACACCGGCTTCAGTAAATGCGCATATATAAATACATAAAAATGCATGTGCACTCATATTAACCCAAATTTTAGTAATCAACAGGATACAACCAACGATATCCTATATATTTGACCATATGGGTTTATATGAAAACCTAAAAACTGAGAAAAACTTGTAGCATTTACTTAACAACAGACATGTCAGGAGACCAAACTGATTGCAAAAGTATCTGTGGTGGCACCTTGTACCACTTCTTTGTGCAGAACTGGAGCCTTGTTCACAATTAAATTGTAGTTTTTAATTTGGGTAGACTGTGTTTTCATGTATACTGCAATTTTCATTGCCTGGGATTACTTTAACTTCTCATGTCAATGGGTGGCTGTGGCTCAGGAGAGGGTCATTAACCATCCGGAAGGTCGGCAGACTGATCCCTGGCTCCTCCAGTCCACATGTCCCCTGCCTTGAGCAAAATACTGAAAACAAAATTGCCCTGGATATATCATCAGAGTGTGAGTGTGAGTGTGTATGTGTGTGTATGTATGTAGAAAGTACTCTAAGTATAGAATAAAGTGCTGTATGAATGTATGTGCAAATGTACATGAGAATGGGTGAATGTGGCAGTAGTGTAAAGTGCCATGAGTGGTTGGATAAGACTAGAAAAGCACTATATAAGTGCCACACATTTAGCATTTACCATGTCCAGAACGCAAAATGATCCTAACTAGTATTAGAAGTATGCAGGCAGACAGAGACACACATCAGAAGGCCACAGGCACACATATGTCACATTATCTGCACATGTTCATGCATGGATAGGAACCTAAACAAGACTAGTCAGAGGGATATTTCACTTCACAGTAGCTCATTTGAAGGTAATGCCCCCTCCTCCCTCCTCCCCCGGCATTTACATCCCACTGTACTGCTCTATAATGGATACACACAGATGCATGTCCATATACATAGACACACACTTCTTCTAACGTACACACACATGCCCACACCCACAGTGATGCAGTGTAGCAGTAATGGTGCTGTGTGAAGGGCAAGCAGATCAAGGTGACTGAGCGGACTGAGGGAGCGTGCTGCGTCGCTAAGTGCTACCGCTAACCGCTAACGGCTTTCCCAGATGGCGGTGTGTATGTGTGTGTGTGCAAGGGAGAGGCAGAAAGAGAGAGATTGAAAGAAGGTGAGAGTATGCGTGCATGACTGTACGAGGATCATGTATGCAAGCATGTATATGTATCTGTCAGCATGCATGCAAAACACTTGTGTAGGTACAGTATGTGCACATTTGCAGACTATCTGTGGACTGATAGGTCTCAAGTCACAGAATCACTGAGAAGCCAACTGACATTCAGGGTTCGGGCCAGGGTGTCCCTGTTCTCTTAAAAGTTTAAAATGTCTCCAGTGTAATGCTTACCCCAATTCAAATGTTTTGCCTCATATTTTAATTGAATTTATGCTGCCTGTTATGACATTAATGATGTGAATAGCCTGAGTTTGCTGGTACATTTAGTGCACACCAAGCAAAACTTTTCCTTGGTAACTTCTGAAACAAATTTGCACAGACTAAAAGTAATCTGTGATGTATTTTCATAGAGGAAAACAAAGGAAAGCATGCAAACCCTTTTAAAAAGTTTAGTAATGTTCTCTGGGTAATTTATTCACTGATAAATTAGGCAACATAAAAAAACTGGCATGGAGTTTTACCATGAGTGTATAAACACACACATATACATAATATGAAAGTACAATCATACACAGAGTCACACATCAACGGCAAAGACTCAAAGGTAGATTAATATGGCCGCCAGTCTCTCACACACACACACACACACACACACACACACACACACACACACACACACACACACACACACACACACACACACACAAACATACACACACACACATGATCACACACAAAAAACAATATAATTATATCTTTTTGTGGACACTCATGGACCTAATGCATTCCCTAGCCCCTTTACCCCAAACATGAACCAACACAACGTAATGCCTAACCCCAAACCCAACACTAACCGTAAGCTAAACGTAATTCTAACCTTAACTGTTAAACCAAGTCATAACCATTAACAGTCCTTTGAACTTGTGTGGCCTCAATCTCGTCATATTCCCACAAGGTCCTCATCCTGTAGGGTGTATAACTGGTCCTCACAAAGATAGAATTACAGTAAGTACACACACACACACAAAACTCCTACACTAATAAACGACAATGTAAAATGGTGATGTAAAGCTTAGCTGACTATAGATCACAAATATTCCATCATCAACCCATCTTTCCTTCTGTCTGTCTCTTTCTTCTCTTTTCTCTGACCCTTTCCCCCTCCCCTCCACCGCCTCTCTCTCATTCTCTTCATTCTCTCTCGCCTTTTTCTGCTTTGTGTTGCTGTCTCTCTCTCTTTCGCTCACCCTCTCTCTCAGCGCTCCCTGCTAAATAAACAATGCAGAGAGTTGACCTTTTGGGTTAACAGGTTTTTATGCTAGCTCTACTCAGCACTCACACTGATTCAATTACCACCAAAGGTCCACTGAACCCCACGAATAACCAAGGAGCCCGTCTCCCTGTCCGTCTCTGTGCATGTCTGCTGGTCTCACTCCGTGCCTCGCTGCGTGCTCGTTCATCTTTGCAGAGAGTTGTGGGTGTCTCTCTACCTGTTTGTCTAATTAGAAATTCTGCATCCATTTGTCTATCCATCTGCCTACTTTTGTCCTGTCTGGTCACGATGACTGTCCGTTCCAACAGCACATAATTAAAAAAAAAAAAGAAAAAAGAAAAAAGAAAAAAAAAGACGAAAGATGCACATGGAGAAAGACAGAAAGTCCTAAACTGCCAAAAATTTCACCACAAAACACAATACAGTCACCTTAATCCTGCCCACCTCAACCAAGCAAAATAACCCCCATTGTTACCCCCCATTCTTCTCTCATTCCCTCTCTCCTCCCTTCCCCCATCCCCCTTCTCCCTCTAAGTGTTGAGTGTTATTTAGGCTTTACTGGCGCGTGTAAAATTCTGCAATTTGAAGGGCTGTTAAGTTTTTCAATTGAAATTTTCATTTAAGATGCAGGTGATGCTTTTTTCCTTTTTTTATATTTTACTGACGCTTTACTGCTCTCTGGATAGGAGGGAACGAGTGCTGAGGGAATGTGTGGCAACAACTCTCTCTCTCTCTGGTTTCTTGACTCCTTATCCACCTTCCCTCTTCCTCTTGCTCCCGCTCACCTTTTTTCCACTTTTACATTTCTCATCCTGCCTCTCCAGAGCGCTCATCTTTTCGCTTGTCTCCCACTTCCCTGTACCTTTTCACTCTCCCCTGCCTCGCCCACGTCTTTATCCCCCATGCTTTCCCTTTCTCTTTCCCCTCTCCCTTCATTCCTCCCAGCACTACTCCCACCCTTACTCCCCCTTTTGCCAGTAAAACACAGTAGCAGAAGGCTAAAACAGGAGTGCAGGGCCACCAAGCTTTAAATCACATTTATAAGGATTTGGTTAGCATAGTAATAACACAATCAACTGACAAGGGCTGGGAGAGGGGGAGGAAGGAGTGTGTGTCTGTCTGTGCGTGTGTGTGTGCATGTGTAACTTGGGCATGTTATATAGCTTCTTGTGCATATTCTTGTGTATGTGTGTCTGGGTCAGGATCCATCTGTGTATATTTAAGTGTGTACATCTGTGTGTATCCATGTGAAGAGAAAAGGAAGGGTATTATTTTTAGCCTCGCACAGGTTCCTGTGCATGTGTGTGTATGTGGGTGACTGGTCTTTTGAAGGTGAGTTGAGGCTCCTAGGAGTCATAATGAGGACAAACGCTGAGCTTTACTGTTATCAAGATGCTTACGACAGTGTCAAAGTCTGACAAGCAATACGATGAGAATTTACATTGCATTTCATATCTTTACTTTTTCAAAAGATTACTTAATGTCATTGCTGCTTTGGAAACACCAAAGGGGCAATGAGAAAGAGGATGATGTATTTCCAAGGTCATGAACTTGATTTGTATCCATAACATTAAGAGAATGTGAGATATGCATCAGCCTTTAAGCAACTATGACCATCATGATACCTTTGAAATACCAATAATTCAAAATTCTGACTATTTGAAGTGATATTATTTAATTCCAATTAACCTTGCAATGGATGACAAAAATCAAACAAAAAGTTTCAAAGTAAAATATAATGTGGAAATGTGTTAGCATGTCAAATTAATCAAATCAGTGGAAAATGATGAACTTTAGTAACAAATCTTACTAAAGAAATTCTGAAAATGTGATAAAAGCCATGCTGTAGCAAGTGACTGCTGAAAAATGCAGTTTTTATTTACAGAACTGCAAATTTTCCCAGTGTTAATGAAACTATATTTAACAGACAAAAAGGCACAAAAAGCAACATGTAAATACATGTTCAGGTACTTAGTGTGTACATAGTGTGCATAATATAATTATCTCTTGATATGCAAAATAACAATGGGATTATGCTCACATTATTTCAACATTTCCTTGGAGAGCTAAGTGAACGGAATACTGGGAAATAAGGTAGAGTATTATTTTATTAATGCAGTCACTCATTCATTAAATAACATGAATTCTTTGTGTTCTGTCATTACCTCTAACCTCATTTCTGTCCCATTTTTTCCTTTATCTTTCTTTCTTTCTCACTCTATGCTTTAATTTCAATTCGGTAAAATAGTGACTTTTTAATGTCGTCTCTCTCTCTCTCTCTCTCTCTCACACACACACACACACACACACACACACACACACACACACACGCACGCACACACGCACACACACTTACTTTCCAAGACTGCTTGGATCATTTTGTCAAAACATTGCTTTAATTATACTCTCTATTACACACACACATACATGCACTTTTCTCACAGAACACACAAACACACACACACACACACACACACACACACACACACACACACACTCTCTCTCTCTCTCTCTCTCTCTCTCTCTCTTAGATCACTTAGCTGGTGTGAACATGGGAGTAGACAGAGAAAAGGGAGCTGTCCAACACGGCTAGAGTTTATGTTCACAGGAGCCGTCTGTCTGTTCCGCAGCAGCAGGAATTCATAGGGACCAAATTACATTAAAAAGATGGATATAAAACTTTAATGGAATGATAAAAAGGAAAGGAGGAAGTGTGGGTCTCTCTTTCTCTGTTCTGTTATTAGCCCCCTCTTTTCTTCTCTTCCACTTTTTTCTTCAATTCCTCATTTTACCTTTTTGCTCTCTCCATCTTTCCTCACTTATTCTTCCCATTTCTTATCTTCTTTTCTCTCTACTCTCCCTTCTCTCTGAATACTCAAGAGTCTAGTCTGTCAAATAGAAGAGGTGAAACCTATTCTGTGTTCAAATGCAAAAAACAGAAAGAAAAAGAGTGTGAAAAAAAAGGAGAGGGAAAGAGATAGAAAGACAAAAGGAAAAAGAAAATATACAACAACTTTGAAAGAAACAGAGATATGGCTAAAGTAATAATATAGAATGCATACTTGGATCCATACTGTTAATGAAGGGCCATCTTACCTTGCAAGGTTACATCTTACACATACACACAAAGATAAAGTTAGGAGGATCTCTTCCAAAAAGGGGAAAACCCAAGAGACCATAACACTATTAAAAATGAGCATTTATACTGGGATCTATAGTACATGCATATACTGTATATGAATATGTGTATGAGTTTATGTACATGAATATTCAGGTTGTTTGATAAGTTAAGATTTTATGTGCTTATTTCTATCAATTTGTTATGTATGACTTCCCCTGAACTGAGACAATTCCCTTAAAAAAACAATTACATCATAACTACTTGCCTTAATATACACAAAATCTTGTGAATAATATGTGAAAGTGCTTGCTAAGGTTTTCATTTTTTGTAGAGTGAGGAAGATGAGATTAAGAGTAGAATGCAGCCTTTCCTGTCACTACCAAGATGATGAGAGGATGGCTTTATGGTGACAAATTACACATCAATGTTAGAAAAATCCAATCTGGCTACAGTTGGCTTTCTCCCACCACAGGCTTAAATCCCTTCTTATTACAAGCTTTCATACCTATCATGTACTCTATTATTAGGGTAAAAGAATTTTTCATACATACTTTAAAATTATTGGACATTTTCACATTTAAATAATAGTGTGTGTCAATGAACTGATGCTAAAATTCAACTGTATATATTTAATTATTAGTACTTATTTTATATTGTTATAACACATGGAGCTGTGAACAAAAGGCTGATATAACACATAAGCAATGTCTTTTATTCTATGCTGAATGGCCTATGTTTCAACTTGGTTCAGGTTCACCCAGTGTCTTTTGTTTTAATTACAAAGCAAATTTTGATGGACATAGTTGATCATTTTTAGAAATTATTGAGTATCGCTGACTGATCTGTTGCTGCGTCTTAATTTGTAGACTTTTCTGTACTTCACCTCTAACAGTTTAGTTCCAGTTTGCAGGAAGTGGAAGTGGTTAGTATAAAAAAAGAAATAAGGGCCTTGTACACATTTTCCCCCCTACACCTGTACTTGAACTGTCACATTGTCAGCCTGTGCTTTGGGAGATGATTTTGTCTTCATGAAACTTCATGACTGTGTGTTCTTGCTTATCAGCATGAGGAGATGTGTGTTTGATAAGGAGGTGTTCTCAGTGTGTGTGTGTGTGTGTGTGTGTGTGTGTGTGTATGTGTATGTGTGCATGAGTCTAAGACAGGCAGAGAGAGCTCAAAGAGTGGGATGGAGGTTTGATGATGGGGTACGATGTGATCAAATGGACACATTTATTACAGTCCACACGCACCCACGCACGCACGCAGGCACACACGCACGCACGCACGCACGCACACACGCACGCACGCACGCACGCACGCACGCACGCACGCACGCACGCACGCACGCACGCACGCACGCACGCACGCACGCACGCACGCACGCACGCACGCACGCACGCACGCACGCACGCACGCACGCACGCACGCACGCACGCACGCACGCACGCACGCACGCACGCACGCACGCACGCACGCACGCACGCACGCACGCACGCACGCACGCACGCACGCACGCACGCACGCACGCACGCACGCACGCACGCACGCACGCACGCACGCACGCACGCACGCACGCACGCACGCACGCACGCACGCACGCACGCACGCACGCACGCACGCACGCACGCACGCACGCACGCACGCACGCACGCACGCACGCACGCACGCACGCACGCACGCACGCACGCACGCACGCACGCACGCACGCACGCACGCACGCACGCACGCACGCACGCACGCACGCACGCACGCACGCACGCACGCACGCACGCACGCACGCACGCACGCACGCACGCACGCACGCACGCACGCACGCACGCACGCACGCACGCACGCACGCACGCACGCACGCACGCACGCACGCACGCACGCACGCACGCACGCACGCACGCACGCACGCACGCACGCACGCACGCACGCACGCACGCACGCACGCACGCACGCACGCACGCACGCACGCACGCACGCACGCACGCACGCACGCACGCACGCACGCACGCACGCACGCACGCACGCACGCACGCACGCACGCACGCACGCACGCACGCACGCACGCACGCACGCACGCACGCACGCACGCACGCACGCACGCACGCACGCACGCACGCACGCACGCACGCACGCACGCACGCACGCACGCACGCACGCACGCACGCACGCACGCACGCACGCACGCACGCACGCACGCACGCACGCACGCACGCACGCACGCACGCACGCACGCACGCACGCACGCACGCACGCACGCACGCACGCACGCACGCACGCACGCACGCACGCACGCACGCACGCACGCACGCACGCACGCACGCACGCACGCACGCACGCACGCACGCACGCACGCACGCACGCACGCACGCACGCACGCACGCACGCACGCACGCACGCACGCACGCACGCACGCACGCACGCACGCACGCACGCACGCACGCACGCACGCACGCACGCACGCACGCACGCACGCACGCACGCACGCACGCACGCACGCACGCACGCACGCACGCACGCACGCACGCACGCACGCACGCACGCACGCACGCACGCACGCACGCACGCACGCACGCACGCACGCACGCACGCACGCACGCACGCACGCACGCACGCACGCACGCACGCACGCACGCACGCACGCACGCACGCACGCACGCACGCACGCACGCACGCACGCACGCACGCACGCACGCACGCACGCACGCACGCACGCACGCACGCACGCACGCACGCACGCACGCACGCACGCACGCACGCACGCACGCACGCACGCACGCACGCACGCACGCACGCACGCACGCACGCACGCACGCACGCACGCACGCACGCACGCACGCACGCACGCACGCACGCACGCACGCACGCACGCACGCACGCACGCACGCACGCACGCACGCACGCACGCACGCACGCACGCACGCACGCACGCACGCACGCACGCACGCACGCACGCACGCACGCACGCACGCACGCACGCACGCACGCACGCACGCACGCACGCACGCACGCACGCACGCACGCACGCACGCACGCACGCACGCACGCACGCACGCACGCACGCACGCACGCACGCACGCACGCACGCACGCACGCACGCACGCACGCACGCACGCACGCACGCACGCACGCACGCACGCACGCACGCACGCACGCACGCACGCACGCACGCACGCACGCACGCACGCACGCACGCACGCACGCACGCACGCACGCACGCACGCACGCACGCACGCACGCACGCACGCACGCACGCACGCACGCACGCACGCACGCACGCACGCACGCACGCACGCACGCACGCACGCACGCACGCACGCACGCACGCACGCACGCAAGCACGCACGCACGCACGCACGCACGCACGCACGCACGCACGCACGCACGCACGCACGCTGAACCACTACCAACAGGTAGCCTATAGAACAACTGTACTGAGTATTTCTCTAACAAAACAAGTTTGTTTATGATTTGCAGTGATATAATTTGTCTTTTTTTCAATGGTATTTATCAGTGACTTTTCTCTTTTACTGTTTTTGCATTGTCGGTGTGATATGGAACTAATGTGTAAACCCAAGCATTTGTGCATAACAAGTAAGTTAAATTTACGTGTGTACATTTTAATGTATGAGTACTGTCTGTGTACTTACTGTCCTCTGCAGTGTGCAGGGTTGCCCAGGGGCCAGCTGTCTGTCCATGTGTGTGCGAAACTACCACTCGAAACAGATACTGCGTGTATGGTGACAGGCCCTCTACATGATAGGAAAAGGTGTCCGTTGCGTTTTCCAGAAGCCTAGGAGTGGGTGGACAAAAACATGAATACAAAAAAAAGGAGTCCCAAGAAAGTAAAATCAACCTCTGACAAAAATATGAATTAATTTGAAACCACTGTTGTTTTAATACCATTTGTTCTGGCCATGACAGATGGAATCATCTATTATCATAACTTTGATTATTTGGCAACTCCTTAATTTTTACATTAGCCCAAAATTTGTCTCTTTTAACTAATTCCACCATCTCTTGTTCTGCTCTTCAATGCCCAATCTGAGTAATAATGGGTTACCTGTACAGAACAGTGTTGCACTGAATATTTTGTATATGGAAGGCAGTTAGTATATATTACATCTCATAACAGTAGATGTTTATTGTAAGGAAACAAAATGCTGTATCTGTTTTATGTCTTTTAATGAGTTCTTTCTACATTAATTTTAATTTAAGGGTGATATTATAAATGTGTCAAGAGACACAGTTCATATGATCACTAAACAGTGACTGTATTGAAAATATGTACAATATTTCCGTAGCCTTTTATAATATCCCCATGTCATAACAGATCCCATATCATATGATCATACAAAGGAATCTAGGACAAAGTAAAAGAATATTGTCATAAATGAGGGACCGTTGACCATTTAGCATCAGATGGATAGAAGGGATGAATGAATGAATAAATCAGGGAACAATGAGATTTCCATAGCAGAAGAGGAGGAGGGCAGGGCTGTCTGATATATAATACATGTAGCTAGTCATTTATTTATTACCACAGAATGAGAGCCTCCTCTTCTTGGATTAAATTGCAATTTGTTGTCAGGAAGCATGTAATGAATACATATCAGATGCACACCCTCTCTCTCTTTTTATTCTATTAAATTTTCTCGATCTCCCTCTGCCCTGTCTCTGATTTTCGTCTTTCGGACTCAACCCCGTCTCTCCAGCTCATTCCCTCTCTGTCTTTCTGATGGTCTGTCATATTGATGTGACATATTCAGCTGTGTTGTATAATGTACCCATTTGTATGTGCATGCGTATGCATATGTCTATGTTCACATTTTTAGTTGAGTATATATGTGATATATATCTGAGAGTGTTGTGCATGTCTGTCAATCTCTTATTGCTGTTTATTATCACATCTCTGTATCAGGCCACTTTCAGGTGCTGTGGACAGCTGTGCGCAAACCTGTCCACTTGTTTATCTACTCTGTGTGTGCTTTTAATGCTCTTTCTCTTACCTTATCACTGGCCTCTTTGGGGATGTCCTCATTTGTAGGCTGTAGCGCAGTGGGCCTGGTGCGTTCGAGTGGGCAGGAGGGTACCATGAGACATTCAGGCTGGTACTAGCTGCATTCACCAGCGTCAGAGGTGACAACCCATCTGGGGCTATGCAAAGTGAGAGAGAAGATAGTGAGAGGGAGACAGAAGGAAAGAACAGGTGATGAAGGAGGTATGAAGTTGGTGAAAAAGCGATGAAGGGATGGAATGAGGACGGGTGAGGGGTAAAACAAAAAAGACAGCAAAAACGATATAAAAAGAGAGAAGAGAGAGATTAGAGAAGATGTGTCAATTTTATATTGACATTCTTAATGTCCTTGCTCAACTGCATCCTAAAAGACTGCAATCCATGCAGGAATGGCTCTGCTTAGAGTGGAGTGTAAAAAGAAGACGTAGGTGAAGACAGAGTAGCCGGGAGTGAAAAAAGAGGATGGAAGGGGGAACAAAAGACGAGAAAAGACATTGCAAAAAATATACCTTGGAAGGAAAATGTCAGAAGTAGACGTCAGATTCTCTGATATACTACTACCTCTCTCTCTTGCACACATACAAACATGCACGTACAAATAGCGTTATGACCCTGCTCTCTCAGTCCTGCTGCTCTATTCCAGCTGAACATGATAGCATACTGTTAGTGTTGGAAAAATCAGTAAAACCATTGTGATTCAGTATGATAGTCATGCTCTTAAAAGAAAAAGAGACGATACAAGGAAAGACAGAATAAGAAAGTGAAAGGGACAACAAACACAAGGAGAAAATTAAAATGACTATAGTATTGACTATGTGACATAAGAGTAGGCCCTTCGATGTATAAAGTGACCCTTCAATCAAATACACTGGTCTCTTTCCACTATAACAAGACTGATTGCTGAAGACATCCTATCCTCCAAAAGATGGCTGTTACAAACACACACACACACACACACACACACACACACACACACACACACACACACACACAATTCAATGTACGTCTATTGTAATCTAAGTGTTTCTGTGCCTTTTTGTTGAAGGATCACCTGTAACTGTTTACAGTTCTTATTTTGCTGCTGGTACTAAAGAGTTACTATTTAAGTTCTTATAAATCTGAACTACTTTCACATTTTAAGTATATCAAGTTGTTTCTTTTCAGTTTCATATACCATCAGAGTCTGTGTCACTATGCAACTAGCAAAGCACTATTTCTTTGTTGTCAGTTTAATGATTGTTAGTTTAAACAAATGTAGAAACGTGTTTTTACATCCTAAAATTAATACCATAAATCCATGTCTGAATTTTGAATAATGAAATCTTTTTTGATGCCCATCTCTAGTTTTACTTTTTAAATAAAGAAGACCCTACTGTAGAACAGTGTATCATTCCCTTAGTGTGTCTGTTTCAGAGAGTAAGTATATGTGTGTTCTTGAAACACACATTGATTTCTGCCTCTCTGGCACACAAACACACACACACACAAACACACAAACACAAACACACACACACACACACACACACACACACACACACACACACACACACACACACACACACACACACACACACACATCTCAAAGACACACACTATTGGTGAGCCTGTGTCTCTCTCATGCTGTGTTAGCAGGTACAATATCAGAGGTGTCACTAATCGTTTTAAACTATGCACTTTTATGTTCACTTCTCTCTCTCTGCTCTCCTCCTCCTTTGCTCCTCTGTCTCTTCCTCAGCTATCTTCTCTCTGTTCTTTCATAGAACAAGGACGCATCAAGACAGTTTGCCTTAAAAAAGTCTAAAGAGATGCCAGAGGCACAGAGGTAGAAAGAGAGATAGAAAGAGAGGAAACGTCTGGTATTTAAAATTTATACTTTCTTATGCCTTTGTTTTGAACTTGAACAGTAGAACTTTCCGCAGTCTGTCTTTTGTTGTTCTCTGACTAAGACATGGGTGTGGTGTGTGTGCATGTGTATGTATACAACACTTTTGTTACATTAGCTGAACTGCTAAAATGTTTGTTTATAGATGTGTGTGCTGTCACTGCTTGTTTACCAAACACACACACACACAACTGTTTTTAAATCAGATATATGTGTTAGGACTATTAAGTAATGTAAAATGATCTGTGCATGTGTATGTACTGAAGATTTTTTTTTTATTTGGGGATATTTTTTTTTGCTAAGCAAACCAAAAAAAAAAAATATTTTCAAGTTCACAAAAATACCAAATAAAACCATAGTAGGGAGATAAAAATGTTATTATGGTTCATTCTTGTTTGTGGAGTAAGAAAAAAAAACTACAATTATAGCCATTTAATTTAGAATATACACAATTTAGAGCTGGAAAAAAGTGCCTTATTGTAATGGAGTAACACCACAACAAGGATGTTTCTTGGCAAAGATTTTCCACATAGAACTGCATCATGCTGATTTTTTTCCACACTTTATTTTTTTTTATTGTAACCAGAGTGAAAAACATTACCCATGATTTTACGCCCAGTTCAAAGTTTAAGATCATATATATTGCAAAAATAATATTTCATGTCATTTTGGCTGTACAATATATGTTTGACAGGTCATGCCTGCGCCCAAAGATCAAAATGAGCCCTCCTACACCTGACTGGATGGATGTAACACTTGCTTGGATGTCACGAAGGCAGCTACTTACCAGATCAGTTTCTGAACAAATCTGAAAATTATTCCATGCATTTGCACATTAATGCATCCCCTCATTTTTAATATTCATGAGGGTGATGAGTCACTTCATCATATATCATTTTACTATGTGTCTAATCAAGACATACAGATTTGTATGATGGCTGTGTGCTTACTTAGATTTCTAGTGAAATTCACGCTCCTAACATGCACTCTGGTGGGGGGAGGAAAACCTTACCTTACCTTACTGTATCTGTGTTTGTTCTGGGGGTGTGTACCTGCTGGGGGCGTAGCAACATTGAGCGGAAGGCTCTCAACACAACCCTGTGTATTACAGCCTCTGATCCAGAAGCTGTAGTTGGTGTAAGGCTGTAGGTCAGTCACAGACAACCAACTGCCGGCTGCTGTACTTCCATCTAACATACCATCACCATCTAAGAGACAGAGAAAGTCACACATAGACAGACATGTAAGGTCTTAGGCCGAGCAAGCTCTATATATCTAGTGAGGAGAAAGACATTGATGTCTTACAAAGATTATTTTCATGACACATTTATTTATTGGAGTCATCACAGTGATGGCAGGAAAGTGATTCATAAAAGATACATACTGCAGGAGAGGGAAAAGAGAGAAGAATGAGTGAGAGTTCAAGAGAGAGGAATACTGACTGAGATTAACTGAGAGTGATCAAAAGAGAGAGGCCTCCATATTGAGGGTATGCAAGGATAGTCAAAGAAAAAGGATCAGAAAATTACACTATGTAAGGCTATCCAATATATTTAGATGGACACACATGCTCGCACAAACACATATCAGTTCTGTGTGAACTGATGAAGGCAGTGGGTATCAAAGAAACAAGGGGTTATGGGTAACTAGAGCGAAACACCACCTCTCTCCTTCCTCCACACCTCCTCTATCCTTCTCTCCACTCATTTTAATCTGTCTGTTCCTCTGTGAGGCGCAGATCAAAGTCCCTGACTCTGTGTATGCGTGTGTGTGTGTGTGTGTGTGTGTGTGGGCTGGCAGACAGAGAGAGAGATAGACTTAGTGAATATGCGTAACTTAAAGGATGAGTGTGTTCTGCTGTTTCTACCTTTTCTTTCCTTGTCCAGTTCCCCTCTTTTTTCTTTTTTTTCTATGTCTTACGTTGTTTTTAAGTGGAATTTTTTCTAATACATCTATGTAAATATGAGCTTCTCATCTCTGTTTTCTCAATATACTGTTGTTTTCCTGATACTTGTCTTTGTTCTTCCTCCCATCTTCATACCACTTTTTTTTTGCTCTAGACTCCTACATCGTCTTTCTCTCAAGTCACTGGCAATATCAAAAAACCCCGTCTTCTCTGTACCCCTCTGGTTTGATTACTCCCTTTTTCACTTCCCTACTCAATGCCTGACTTCCAGTCTTGAGTGTGTTTGTGTATGTGTGTATCTTTATCCATGTTATTCCATTCTACTCATCTCTAAAAAACTTTTTTGTCAGAAAATCTTTTTTAAATTGGTAATAATAATTGTTCTCACAAGAAAGTGACAGTAACTACTGTATTACACTCACTGGCAATTTATGAGATATACCTATACAACCTAATGCCATCCAATACAAAAGCTCTGCCATGAATACTAATTTTATGAGGCTTTTAATTTTTTAGTTTTTGTGGACAAAGCATTTCTACATAACTCGACTTTATGTTTGTAAATTATGTCCTAATGGGTAGTGATGTTATACTGGACTATCACCAAAATTACTTTCATCATTCTTTGGTCTATTACAAGAGTACAACCATCCCCTCAAGCACAGATGCTGAAAGACAAATGCAAGCTTTTATCCCTATCAGGCTTGTGATCTCATTTCTACACAGGATAGACCGGAAACACTACATATTATCCATAATTTTTGGATTTGTGTTTGTATTTACAGGTTTAATGTTCATGTAGTATCTGTATTTGTGTGTGTGAGAGAGAAACAAAGTTATAGAGAGACAAAGAGAGTGAGAGAGAGAACACAGCTGTATGTTTTACCTTTACTTTTGTAGTAAAGTGTGTAGCTTAGGTTCCCATTTGGTCTAGGAGGGGGTGTCCAGCGGGCTCGGAGTGATCGAGAGCTCTGATTGGTTATTTCCAACAATATGGGTCCCTCTGGGGCCATTTCTAATGTATTCACCTCCACCTGATTAACCAAAAACAAAATCAAAAAACTGTAGAAACAGAAACTCAATTATATTCCAATGCTTAGAATACCAGTCATGGAGGATGTTTACATAAAAACTACGCATGATATTTTACTCTTTTTTTCTTTATTTTTTTTTAACTATAACTGTAACTCATCTGTCCAAGTGCAATAAAAAAAATATAAAAACTTTCCCCATTTGATTAGGGTAATGATCACTGCGACATAAATCACTGAGTGGATTTTCCAATGTGTTGAAATATAATGCTTCAACCAGTTTTAGTTCAAAATTAAACCACATTACAAATCCAGCCAGCATTATTCTTTCCTACATCACTCTGCTCACCTCTTCGGTGTCTTTCTTCCTGTCTCACTTTCCTGTAACATTCTCTTCACTGCATTTTGCATCCTCACTTTCCACCTCATCTCTTGCTTTGGTCTGACCATTTACTCTATCCTCATCATTTCACTTTCATCCCTAAAGCCCATCCTTCTGAGACTCCTTTCTTCTCCTATTCCCATCTATCCTGCCATCTCTTTTCTTTTCCTCCTCGTCCTGTTCTTCCCCCCTCCCCTTATCACCTTCCTCTCTTCTTTTTCTGCTGTGTCAGCTGATCTCGCGGTGTTTGACTAAATATGGCGTCCGTATCGGAAAAATGCCCCAAAATGTGGCCTGTTGTCAGGGACAACGCTGGGTGTGGAGTGGCATTTCCTACAAAATGTCACTGTCATCATGCCAACCTTTGTTATTGAGCCAAGAGAATTGATCACCTTTGTGATATCCAGTCACACACACATACACACATGCGCACACACACACACACACACACAGGCATGCACAACACACATACACTTTGAAAATGTTTGAGTATGTATTACAGCATGCATACCTGTTTTTGTATCCTAAAAAGGATTTTGCAGATTATACATTTATAAAACTTTTATTACTAATTTAACTAGAAAGCGATTCACTGACCATTGGTCCTTTGCCGCAGCCCTGTGCAGTACAGGCCTGCAGTCTGAGAATGTGTCGGCTCCATGGAGAGAGTCCCTCAACCACAAAGAACGTCTGGGAGGAACTGGTGTTTAAAATGAGAACTCCATCTAGCCAGAGACCATAGCTGGTTATAATGCCTGTCAAAAGAACACATCTGATTATGACATGTATGAGACAAAGAAGAAAAATTAAAATGACATAAATGACTGTTTCCAAGCCACAGTAAGACAGACAGCTTAGCCTGGCTATCAATGGCCTGAACTTATCTTAGTCACTGTAAACAAGTTTAATGTTAATGTTAATGTTATGTTCACTGTATTGACAACTCTGCACATTATTATCTTTACATGTGAACATAAACAATGTGTTAAGTTCATAACCTGCACTGCTCCCCTTCTTTAACTTCAACATTCAAAACATTGTTTCATAACCACGACTCAAAAGCCTAACTATAAAACAAAACGTTTCTATATCACTGAAAAAGCAAATTTTCAAAAAAATAGTATAAACATGATGGCGTGATAACACATCTTTTTGTGTCTTGTTCTGAATGTGTGTTACAGATTTTAGAGTGGCATAGTTTTCAGAATTTGTATTCTAAGATGTCCACATGTTATTTTTCTACTCAGTCACGAACTACTACTTCTTATTCACATCCTGTTTGCATTGGTCACTCATAAATTGTAGGACTGTGTCCAGACTATGGGGAATCCTGATCAAAAAGTGAGCTTTGCTAGGTCGGGATGCTGCCTAGGTCCCACAATTACAATGCAAATGAAATCTGACTTAGGGGCTCCAGACCTGCCAGTCAATGTGTCCTGGTGTGACTTAACGATGAAAACAGCACTGAAACGACAAATGTAACCATAGGTGTTACAAGGATAAAGGCCCTCCGAAGGACAGTAGTAGCAGTGTGAATAAGCACACACTTGGGGGTGCAAATAGGTGTGCACAAACTCAACCATACAAATGGACATTCCACGCATGCATACAAAAGTACACGCATTCTAAGATGGAAACTATGACATATCCACACACACACACACACACACACACACACACACACACACACACACACACACACACACACACACACACACACACACACACACACACAATAATTGCATTACACTACATCCACCTAATAAAAAAATGAAACAGTAAGGTGCCGAATGTACTTTTCCTTAATAAAAATGCATACAGAGGGCTCAAAAGATCAGTGCTAAGAGCTAAGAGTCTATTCTGCTTTAATCATGTGTGGGTTTTATTATTGCTCAATACAGATATACACACCTATCAGAAAAATGAAGACACAAAAACCCCACCGACGCCAACTACATCTGGGAAGCTCTTAATGTGGCCAATCACATGCGCATGAGAGTGTATGTGTCTGTACGTCTGTGTGTACTTGTGTGTGTGAATAAGCCCATATCAGTATAGGTTGTAATAAAGACAGGTTGGGAAATGAAGCAGCGAATGCATAACAGGCTTATTTCCCCTCTTTGTCTGTGTGTTGCCCCGACCTAATCCCCGAGAGGATTATCCCCCACAAATCCCTGCGGAATTGGGGAGAAGGGGGGTGAGAGAGAGAGAGAGAGAGAGAGAGAGAGAGAGAGAGAGAGAGAGAGAGAGAATAAAACACAGAGAGAGAAAATAATACAGAATCTCACTCCTGCGGAACCCATCACCATCATCATCGTCATTGTTGCTGTCCATTTATGAAAAAAAGACCAAAAAAAAGGGCACTGAGCCCTTCTCCCTTTCTAAGAAAAAATTAAAGCTTTTTAAGCATGAGATAATCGGGTAATCATGATTAAGTGTCTCCCTTGTTATAAATTTCTGTCATCAGATGAGAAAAGCTTTAAGTAATTTATCCAGGCTAATATGCACACACATCACAGGGTTTATGGTGCGAAATGCACTCATGTGGCATTGAGCGTAAAACACACATGATTCACTTTATACACACACACGCATTATGGAATTATACATACTTTTAACGAGCGTGGCAGTAACATTTGATAATATGTGGCAGTGCGTTGTATGTTAGAGTGAAATGGGGTGGGAAATCCTCAGATGGTTTTCATCGCTCAATTCATTCAGTTTCACAGGAATGTAGTCCTTGATAATTCATGTTTGTATTTAGTTTAAGACAAATACAGAACTTTGAGTATACCATGTGGAAGGTGATGGACCCACTGATCATTTTAGTTATTTGAAAATTCACTGGACTGTGTACCTTTAAGAGTTTTATCGACACTTGAGGACATTGTTCCAAAAGCAATATCGCATGGCCTGATGTACTATGAGCTATGTAATGAAACTTTATACAGTGAGTATGTAAATTTCATAATAATATGTTTATCGCCTTTTTAAAATTTTTTGGGGTAATTACAGGAAGGAAAATACAGAGAGTGGACTAATTACAGGAAATAAGGGAGAAAGAGATCTAACTGGGGATGTTAGTGGTAGTGCTATCTTAACCTGATGATAAATTTTGAAGATGTTTTTAATGATAAGTTCTTTGTGTTGTAATGGATATTATTGACTGGGATTGATTACTGATCAGGATGGTTTTCTGCTCTCTAGAGTTTGGTTTGTACATTTCTATAAAATCAATTAGTGTTTACATAAAGGATTGCACACAGGAGATTTTTGCATGCTCCATAGGTTAGTGATAGATATTCAAATATCAAAAAAGGGACATGTTGATTTTGAAACAATGTGCAAAGAAAAAAGTGGTTACATTTCACTGTTTTAAATTATCTGCAAGATTTTTGAGTTTTTGCAAATGTTAATGTATTACCAGTACTTCAGATAGAATTAGACTTAGTGATCATGCATCACTCCTTACTCTTTCTCACTAAAACACCTTAGTAAATCACCTTAGGAAATTTCATTTATACAATGGAATTCAAAACTGTATCTACCAGAAAATTATTCTTGACAGATCCAAGTCAATAGCCGGATTCCAAATTCACATCCAACATACACAAAGTACACCTTGGCCCAGCTCTGTGCAATGGATTTTAATTGGCTGCAAGTAAATTAGATGGATAACAGAAGAACAGAGAGAATGGCAGTCCCTGAGTTTTTGTACTTCCTGCCTGCAGTTCCCTATTCTGTCAAAAGGGAGCACTTTTCATCCACTTAAAGGAGCTTGGTGAAGCACTACCCTCTCGCTCCTCACCTCCGTTAGTCCCAGTCTGAAACTGTATGTTCTCTAACCCTGCTTCTGTCTCTGTCCCCTTTCGCTCAGAGTCCTTTATGCCCTCTCTTCTCAACTTCTCTTTCTGTTTTCCTCTTCGCATTTTCTCTAACTGTTTCATCTCTATCTCTTGCTCACCCATCTGATTCTTGTACAAAGGGAGATGTTCTCCTGTTTCATGGTCACATGTAGGGAATCCCTTAACCATGTACAGATCTTCATACCTGTGGGTTCTATGATAGACTGGACCACGATAAATACTGACACCTGGAATTCAATTCCACAGTTTAACTAATGACACATGCTGTTATTATAATCATGATTCATGTTACTGTCTCTCGACATATTTTAATTCTCACAACAACATAGCAACATTCTACATGTCACTGTTGATCATTTTTTTAGACTGTATATTTCAAGATTTTTGGCTATGTATCTGTGGGTATGTGTAAGTGTAAATGTGTGTCTACTCACCATTCGGAGTATCAGGAGGTGTCCAGCTCACATTGAGTGCATATGGGGACAAGGGGGTGACCAGCGGTGCAGGAACATTTTCTGGGGTGCTCTCCTTAGTCTGAATCCTGCTGGGAGGACTTAAGGTACAACCACCTCCTGTGCAGGCCTGACAAACAAATACATTAATGTATGGATGAAGGTGATGATGCAAATCAGAAAGATGACTTACATGGCAGAGCAAGGGACTTACAGCCAGTGTGATGGTATAAACTGTTCCAGGGGTTAGGTTGCGAAGTGTGTGGTCTTCAAAAAGTTCTGAGCTGTTATAGGCGAGCACAGGCCCTGTACCATCATGTGACAGGAAGATGGAATAGAACTCCAAAATGCCATTGACCTGAGAGGGACAGGACCACCTGGTGATGGAGAGAGGAATCCCCAGAGATGAAAGCAACAACATACTGGACATTTACTACTAGAATATAACCTTATTTTCCCATTTTGCAAAACATTTTTTGTGAGACACTTTTGCTAAAACATTTTACTTTTATTCCACTATATTTATCATATAGGTGTAGTGTCCGGATATTTTCAGATTAAAAATAAGGCTGGTGTTATATTAGCTTTTTACAGCTTTGTCTTCTTCTGAAGACACCAAAAGTACAAATTTATTTACGAGCAGGTTTTTCCTGTTTAACTAAAGCCTGAAACACATGTAGCTTATACCCCTCTAACATAGAGATAACTACATTAGCCTTGTGTACCACATTAGTTAATATTTTCATATTATTTAATTGACTATAAAGATAACTTATAAGGGTGGCTTATATTACCATAGCAATATTAGAATAAAAATTTTAGATACAATCTTACATTTATTCCTGAAATAATATTTAATTGAAAAAGAGCTGTCATCCTTTTTGAACAAGGACTGCTACTGTTAACAAGACTGGGTAAAAACCCAGTATTTTGCTGGACCTTGTATGGTCAATTTGCAAAATTGAGGATTTAGTTGAAAACTGTTGTGGTAAACAACTATTTTCAATGAGGAGCAGTTAAGCCTGCTCAAAAGTCACTAAATGTTACTAGATGATGTAATATGCTAATTACTTAGATAGTTACTTCCTTTAATGGTCATTTTTATGCTTCACATAAAAACGGAATTGTGTTTCACATACAACACTAGACAATAAAAATATATCAGTGCAGCAAGATTAATAACTTAGAAACAGTAAACAGTAGCATTAAATTGGTATTAAATAAGAGCAACACTAATGAAATAAGTTAAAGCTGTTATCACATCATATTTGTATTGTGCCTAATGTAAGTCGTTTTCAGCCCTTTTTCTTTAATTTAATACAGCTGGATTCCTAATAAAGCTGCTCTTATTTACATGTTTTTCTGTTTCTGTTGTCAGACAATGGAACAAGTATGGAATAGCGACTGAAATGTGGCCCATTAAGACTAAATGTTAACCAGCAGTCACTTCCCAAGCCTTTTCCAAGCTGCTGAAATCCTGGTTTTATGACAGTGCTGTTGTCTGACAAAGTCGACACAGACATTAAATAAAGACAACAGCTGTGTTGTGATTTCAGCTATATTTTAGAAATTCAGAAGCTCACTAATGTCTGTGTCAGCTACTGATCGGTCAATTCAATGAGACACATAGAGTTTGAAGACTGCGGAGGTAAAGCCTGACCTCGCACTCGCTGCGCCATACTGGCGACCCTCCTCTATCGAAAGTAACTAAGGTTCATCCAAAAAATGTGCTGCTAAGTGCTTTTTTAAAAAAAAAGGTCATTAAAGGGGTCTAAAAGGTTGGTAAATCTAGCGACAGATGTGCTAAGTTGACAGCACTGCCTATGAACAACCCATTGATGATGCAATAGAAGATGTTTGGACCAATTTATATTTTGAAAGAGCAACGGCAAATGGGGACAATCCAACACTTAGCCGGCCTTCCAATGGTGTAACCTCATCTCTAAGTAAGTTAGTCAGTCACAGACACTCATGTTTATAGGGCTAGCCATGCTGTTGCACTCCACCCAAACTGGGTTGCGCACACACACACACACACACACACACACACACACACACACACATCTGTAGAAGGCACAGTGCATACCTATTTATTGTACAACACTAATAAAACTCAAGGATTAGAGCTTAGAGCTTCCTTAGCAGTCCTTTTGTTTAATCAACATAGATGTGTGTTTGCGTGTGAATGTGTACACATGTGTGACTTAACCATTGCATTTCCATCTGGAAGTAAATGGAAACACAATGCTGAGCTAAGGTTTCTCACACATGACATACACATGTATGCTGCACACACAGTTTCCTTTGTAAGATAGAGGTGTCTCCTTTTCTATATTTAGAACAGGAAGGTCATCCCCAACTGAGAGAAAGAAGGAGAGGACAAGAGCCAGTATTTGAAACATGCTGATGATACATTTCCAAATTTAAAAGAGATATTTGTCTACTTCATTAATGCTAAGTGATTATTGTACTATTGTTTTTTTTTATCTCTCTTCTAATGATGGATTGTGGGGGTTCCTGAATATGTCCTAATGACCAAAATGTATCTTCTTTCCTTTAAATGTGCTGTGATTTTTGCCTTTTGATGTTGTTGGAGGGATATTTAAAATAATATAATAATTTAGAGTAAAAACTGGTGCAGTCATGAGAAAATTATTATTAAATTGTAATACTTCTAAGACGACACAATTGTATATTTCATTTCACCCCAACTTTGTAAGCTACACTGCTGTAGTAACAATGCTTTGAAACAGGGATATAAACTTTTGAATTCATACAAAATCCAAAATATCCTACAGTTTTCCCAAGATTTTGAGAATAACAAAGCACATAAATAATTCATAAATAAAAGAGTAGAAAATCATTTTTATAAATAGTCCTGCAATTCTTACAAATCTCAGAGAGTAACCCGACCCCCATGGAATGGTAGCAAGGGGAGGCCATTTTAAAAAATGATGGATTCCTTTCTTGGTTCCTCCCATTAAAGCCAGTTTTTGAAAGAGTGATGAGTGTGTGTTAGCACACAATTAGCCACTGCAGCTAATCTATCACATTTATTATAAGATTTATATGCTGTCGATTGGCAGTATGATGTATGTCCACTTTTGAAAACCTAAATCAAAGGGGAGTTTTAATAATCTGTACCATAATTCACTGCAGTAATGGTTTTAGAATAGGATTGGTTTAAGAGTGTCTTATTAGTGTGTAACAGACGAGTGTTTTCTCAGCATGTGAAATTTAAAACCATGCACTGGGTTGCAGTGAGATGCAGTGGGTTAAAATTCTTCATCATGATCTATGAAGTGTAAACTGGGCTCCTCATCTTCCCTCAATCCCATCTGTTCTCTACATTGCAAACAAAACAGCATGGGTGCCATTGGTCCCATTCAATTTTTATTAACAGAAAATTAAAGTATTGAATATTGAATATAATCAGAGGAAAAAACAAGTCAGTGAAAACATTTAGAATTGCTGTAGCCAACAATTGTAGTGAATTCTGCCTCTGTCCTGAACATGTCATACGTCCCATCAGGGTTTCTTTGTACAGTAAGGCTCATAAGAATTTGGACAGTAATGCAGTTTTCATAATTTTGCCTCTGTACACTGGAGACAAAATCAAAATGAAACAAAGCCATCAAGATGTAAGAATAAACTTTCAGCTTTAATTACACAAGAAATAACAAGGGAGAAGGCCACACCTGGCCATGAACTGGATTCACAGTCAAATGTCCAAATATTTTGGAGCATTCTATTTATAAAAATGGCTATAATCCTAAACCCCTTGAATTAAGGCTAAAAGTCTACACTTCAAACACATCTTGATGGCTATACTTTTAAATCCCTGGCGGTAGTGTACAGAGGCAAATCATAAAAATTGTGTCACTCTCCAAATGCTTATGGACCTGACTGTATTTGTGATAGTGCACGTCTAACAGTGTGGGCACTTTTGCAGCTTAGTCCTCTTGTGTGTGTATAAATGTGTTTGTGTCAGGTAGTGTTAGGTGAGGGCAGGGAATAAATCTGCTGATATTGTTTTGTTCACATCCTACAGGCTACTGCACCCTTTCTCACAGTCTCTCACCCACACTCTCTTCTACGCACACTCCATCTCACTTTCCTTTTTAAACATTTCTTACATTTCTCTCCATTCTTTCCTTTAAAACTCACAACTATCTTTCTCTCCTTCTTTGTTCACCGGTTCTTCTGTCTTAACATTTTTTCACTGTTCTCTTGGCTTTTCTCACAGACACCATAGAGAGGTATTGACTAAGTATGATCTCTCAACCTCTGCCTATTACCAATGTGCTAACAAGGCAATATGCAGCCTTCCCACACCTGGTGAGTATATAGCTGGAAAACATTTTAAAAGCCCTGGGTATGATACATTTCCCTGCTCTACAGACAGTAATACCCCTATGGATGATGTATTACAACTAGTAATTTGTCAAACATTTGTATGTAGAGATTATATTAACTGCCATTTATTTGCAGATTGAGACTTTGTTAAAAAAAAAATAATGTATGTTTTTATTTCTAAAAAAACACAAAAAATCCATCTAATGTTTTTTGGCTCCAAAGAAACAATTGACATTGGCAAAATACAAAATATAAACTATTTCAATAAAGTTGTTATTTTAAATAATGTTTGTCTTGTAAAATGTTTGTTTACTTCCACCTGTCGATTCCTGTTAACCAAATTTCATCACTGCATCCAATAGAAATTGTTAGTATTATTCTGTGACTTTCTTGTTGCTTTAGAGGCCTAATATTCCTATTATTATGAGTACTAAATTAAATTACTGTGCATTACTGTCAATAAGCTATGGGGCATTATTAATTTTCTCTTTTTAAATTATTATGAAAAATTTATTAGAGGGAAAAACAATAATGAATGAGACAAAAGTTTGGAAACGTATTTTTATATCAATATTTTTATATCAATACACTCAGGAACAAATGTACTGTATGTCTGTATGTGTAGATGTACAACTGCTTATCCAAGACAGACAAAGCATTACCAAGATCATCACATCTTAACAACATAAACTGACCATTTCCCTCTCAGACACTGGGTATCTTTAATTAACTCTTTTTCCATCCTCTCAAACCACTCAGCCCATCGTTCAACTATGTGGATATTTCAACTATATGATAGTCAAAATATAATGTATGGTAAACGCAACTGCAGAAGATTACACATTCTCACATGGCTCGTCTCCTCACTCTGTATTTCATAGAGACACGATACATGAAACAGAAACAAAAAGCTATAATATACTTGGAATTATTTTTATTTTCACCTTGTCCTTTTCAATGATGCTTAAACATTAATTTTCTCCTTATCATTTGTTAGCAAATACTTTAGTAAGTATAAAGACATCCATCCACCTGTTTTAATTGCCATTTTCAGTTTGCACTTAAAAAATGAAAAAAAAAAATTAAGGTGGTGTATTAATAAAAAGCCAAATGAGACAAAGTCCAATGGAAATATATCTATCATATTAAATACGGCAAGCATGAAGCATGTGACTTAAACATCAACTGAGGAGACAAAAAATAGCAGCAGATGAAAATGGATCTGTCCAGAACAATGAGACTGCATACAGAACTATGCGTTGTGTCTCACAGTTTTATAAACCCTAAGTGAATGTACTGTGTGTAAATATAATGTCCTTAACCACTCTGTATAGAGCCAACATGATTATCTACTGATGCAAGTTCTGTGTGAATATGTGTATGTGTTGTACTTACTCCACCAGAATAGTTCTCGAGTCCAGCAGGGTAAGATTTGGTGCTTGCAGATGCCCTGGAGGAAGCTGAGAGGTCACCATAGTAACTTGTGAACTGTTGGTGCAGCCCACTGAAGTGCATGCACTCAGTAGCAGGACATGAGTGGAGTACACACCAAGACCTGATAAAAACACATACACCAATACAGCAACAGACTGAGAGAGGCAGAAAAATACACAATGATTGCTTGGATTTTTTAAACAAAACTTTGAGTTACATCATTAACTTAGTTGCTCTCACACCTTGTTAATGTGAGGGCATTTACTCTCATTTCACCCTCATTTGACTCATATTCCTCTCTATCACCCTCTTGCTCCCTTTAGTGCAGTTTCTTGATCGTTGTTTCACTAACATAGTTTATATTTGTCACTGCCTCAAAACTACTCTGCATATGTCCCACTGTTGCAGTCTCACTCTCTGTATCACAATCTATTCTTGCAAATACCATATAATTACTACATTCATAATCCTTCCAAACACTGTTAACATCAGACGCTCAGCATTATTAACCCAGCATGGATGATATGTGCTCTTGTGCCTTCATTTACTTACAAAGAAAAAAACATACACTATTGGGCCATGTGAAGTATGTATAATCAAAATTAGTGATAATTTATTCTACCAATGAAAAAAATGCCATAGAATTTGACACTCCTGAAAGTGTTTACCTTAATCTGTGTACTTTAGTGTATACTGTATGTCTGAATATGTGTGTGTGTGTGTGTGTGTGTGTGTGTGTGTGTGCGTGTGTGTGTATGTGTTTGCTTTCGTGTGTATGTGTGTTTCTATTTGCAACCTGGTGTAGCACTCTAGTCCCAATGGTGTGACATGTGTTTCATACTTTCTTTAACTCTCTTTAGTGAGAGCTTTCAAAGCAAATTGTGTGTATGCATGTGCACTAATGTTTAGTGTGCTTTGTTTCTCTGCTACTTCATTTTCGTGTGTGTGTGTTTAGCGCTCTTTTTCAAAGTGCTATTCCCCTGGCAAGGACTGAGATGCTCTTTCCTCTTTCAAATGCTAATCCCCCACTCCATTTTGCTTTTCTTCACTCTTCCCCTTCTCTTTACACTGAGGCCTCATCCCTCCACAGTCAACGCTACGCTGTAGCACGCACACACAAAAACCCACAAGCTCTCTCCTTTTTACCAGTGATGTTGTGTTTCCTCTCTTTCCCCCTGTAGACCATTTCGTTGTTGTGATAGAGGAGGTACTCTGTAATGCCTCCATTGGGCCTATCATAGGAACAAAAAAGCAAAAGAGGGTAATATTATGATCTTATATTTAACATATACAAATTTGATGTTAATCTATGTTTTGTTCAATTAGGACTTGTTTATTCAAGGTGAAAAAACATGTATGCTAAATAAAAGTAGATACAACTGTCCTTTTTATACTACATTGTGTTTATTTTATGGTTGATTCAGTTTACTTCACTGCTGTCCTTCATATTTTCCTGTAGTAGCAGGTCAGAAAGAATGCATTCAGACTGGAAAATTCAATAATCATGTTGTTCATTAATGAAAGTTTTATAAATGAAGATAAGGGTTGTACTTGCTTATGTAGCAACATAAAACTTACGCATGAAAAACAAAACAAAGACCAGCAACAACATGAGACCTGGTGTGGTATGTGAGGGGAAAGGGGTAGGTGAAACTGTGTGTTGTGTGTTACCTTGCTGGAGGTTCCCAGGTTACATAGAGAGCTGAGGGGGATGACACTGCAGCTGGAGGAGAGACAGCATCTGGAGCTGAAATTAAATTTTTTTTCAGTAGGAGTATGTTACCACAAATATAGTGGTTGGTATAAATTACAATTACATTACAATTACATTACATTACAATTACATTACAAAATCACAATTTAATTTTCATACACTTTTTAATTTACATATTTATACAGGGAAAACAGTCAATAAAGCTAATCTCATTTACATATCTCTCTCTTTCGGTTGTCAGACAACTGAACAAGTATGAAATAGAGACTGAAACACAGCCAATTAAATTGGATGTTTACCAGCAGTCATCTCCAAACCATTTCCAAACTGATGATCAACACTACTAAAATCATTATTCATCATTTCATAATAGCAACATTGTCTAACAAAATCAGATACACTTAAGTTGAAGACAACGGCTCTGCTATATTGTGGGCTATATATAGCTGTAAAGTGATCACTCAGAGGGAAAGTTAGAAGCTGATTCATGTGTTTGTCAGCTGCCTTGCAGTCAGTTGAATGAGATGCATAGAGAGGTGTGTCTGTCGAGGGAAAGCCTTACTAAGCACTCGCCGACTCTCCTCTATGGAAAGTAGCTAAGGTTTATTCAAAAAGTAGATCATTTTGTCTCTAAATTCATTTTTTTTTTAAAAAAAGGTCTTTGTCTAGCGACAAAGGCACTAAGTTGGCAATACTGCCTGTAAATGCCCCTTGATGACATATTAGCAACTGTTTGCACCAATTCATTTTGACAGAGCAACAGCCAATGGGGAAACTCCAAATATCAGCAGGCAGATCTATGGTTTAACATCCCAGTTGCTCAGTGTTCCTTGATCTTCTGAACAAGGTGAAAAAATGTGCCTGTGCTTGAGGGAAAGTGATGTGTTTGTGTTTAAAAAATAGACTTTAACAAAAGAGAGTTTTAAATAAGTTCTTTCTCCAGTCTTTCTAACACGGGTCAGTGTCTTAACTCTGTGCTCGATGAGAATCATTACAGTAATCTGTTTTTTTTTTTTTCTCTTTTACTACAGATTGATTTTTGCTGTTGCTGCACTGACCCCTGCCGTCACATTATCTTCCCAACAAGGCCAGTTAGTTCAACACAGATTAATGTTGTGACTAACATATTAGGAAAAATCTTTCTTTTCATCTTCCTCTTCTTCTTTCCTTATATCTTCCTTCCATGACCATGATGTTCTTCTTCTATTTCTATTCTATTTCTTTTTCTCCCTTCCCTGCTCCTATTTATTCCAATCTGACTTATCTATCTTTCTTGTCTTGCTACTCTTAAGGTCTAAAAATCTCCATCACTGAGGAGATAGGCTGAGAGTGTCCATGTGTGTTTGAAAGTATATCTCTGTGAGGCCAGATGCAAAAAACAGTCATAGATTAAGGCCACTGGTAAGGGATAGAGAAAGATAGAAGTTCTGTTCATGGGTGTATGAATGTGTGTATATATGAGTGTTTGTGCTTTACAGCATTACCTTCCTCTGGGGTTGTCAGACTCAGTCCTAAATCCTTATCATCGGCATTCTCATAAGGAAGACTCTCAGTGCAGCCAACAGGACTACAGGCACTTACAGTCACAACGTATCGAGTGGATGGTGTGAGACCCGACAACACACCTGGAGAGGAGGACAGTGTAAACCATGTCATAGAGGGAGTGAGGCAGATAACACAGACAGAGGTAACTTTTCCCAAAAAGAGAGTAACTTTGGAACCCACTTAAACCCACTTGATGTTTGCAACTCAGACTTCTGGAACTTCCTTTTAGCTTTAGCTGTACTTTGGAATGTATTTATGCAACACAAATATGGGCTTGTGAGACCTCTTTTAAGATATAGCTTAGAAAACTTGTAAACTTATCCTTTAATATTCCTTTGTGCCAACCATGCATTACTGACTAAATGCCTTTTTTTCCCTTTATGGTGTAATAGAACCTGTTGTTAGTGAAGTATATACCAAACCAAACTGCTTCAATTGTGCAATTTAAATGCTTTACATGCTTCCATGTGCCACTGTTGCTAAGCAAATTTACTGCATTTGGCAGACAAAGAGAGTCCAATCTAATTGTAAAGCCTCAGTCGTCTCTCTCCAATGCTTTCTGTTCTAGCCGTGTCGGCCCTCTCATTTCCTTTCTATATTTCCTAAGTCACTCTTTTACATCCACGCCTCCTCTCTTCCACCCCCTTCAACTCTCCTCATCCTCTGTGTCCAGTCACCCTGTACTTGCCTCTCTTTCTCTCTCTCTCTCTCTCAGTTACCCATGTCTTTTAATTCAATTAAGGGCCCGGGCCCCACTCCGCTGCCATTACACCCTCATTTGCTTTCTGTGTTTTTTAGCCGTTGGTGTAATTCTGCAGTCAGGTGCTGAGGCCATCATAAATTAACAAGAAGCCTTATCACGGCAGACTTAATGTCTGGCAAAGAGAGAGGGTGGGAATGGGGAGCAGCAAGAGAGACACTAGGCAAGACGGAGACAGAGAGCTCATCTTCATATTTGCCTGGAGACATGGCAGAGTGAATGAGAGGAGGGACGAATAGCAGCAGCGGACACACACACCATCATCATCATCATCATCATCATCATCATAAAAGATGAAGTGAGGAAAGATCGAAAAGTGAGCAAGGGGGGGGGGGGGTGCCAGGGTATGACATCATTGGGGTAGTCCTGAGTGTCTTGTTCCAAATGGAGACAGTCTCCTAAAGCTGGGGACTTGCCAAAGAGATATTAACAGGTTTGCCTGGGACAATGTGTGTTTATGTTTGCATGTGAGATAGAAGGAAATTCAGTGAAGAAGGCAGTGAGTGTGTTTTCACTAAGAGCCACAATGCCCCTACAGGTCTTACAAGATGCTGGCGGGAAAACAGCTGCAATAAGTTGAACAGGACATTAAATCCAAGTTAAGCTGAATTCAAAATCTGATGTTTGCCGGACTCTTACTGAGGAAAATACGTTTTGTCCTCCAGAAAATAGTTCCCTCCTCTTTTTTCAGTTTGTTGCGTCTCTCCTCTATGTCATTATTGCTTCCAGTGAGACTACGTGGCATAAGTATCACAAACAAATTTATATATTTAATATATCTACTGCATGGAGAAATATTTCAGACTGTCAGATATTTGTGTTAGTTTTACCTGTGAAATTTCCATTAGCCAGGTACATGGCCTTGATCGGTGGTGCATTTGGCTGGTCACTGTTGTAGGCCTTCAACTCATATCTGTCAATGAGCCCTCTGATGTCACCAGTGGGTGGCACCCAGCTCACCTTGGCACTAAAGCCATTCAAGCTCTGCACTGTGGTAGGAGGCAGTACAGCCTTAGGTACTAGAGCCAGAGAGAGGCAAAATGAGTTAACATGACAGACTGAAGAAGATTACTGTGGATCAAAAAATAGAAAGAGACAAAGAACCATAAGCAGCAAAATAAATAAAACAACTTAATGCAATAATTAAACTAAGGAACACATAATAAAGCAAGTATGCGAATCAAAGAGAAAAGGACCAAAGAATATAAAACAAAAAAAGGAAAACAACAGGTCGGGAGCACATGAGGTTAAAGAAAAAGCACCCCCATCTCTCTGTGTTTTAATAGGCCCAGTAAATCATACCTCACCATTAGCATAAATAGTATTTATGAGAGTAGTAACTTTTTCAGCACTGATTTAATACAGCCAGCCATTCATTCTGGGCCATATTTCACAGCAATCAGCCTCCCTCCTTCTCTATAGCACTCCCCTTCTCTCTCTCTTTGACACCCTCTGTAGTTCATGACGGTCCATCTCCTTTCCCCCTCCCTCTCTGTCTCTGTCTCACTGCCTCACAACCACCTTCATTCGGTCCTCATCCATCCTTCCATCTTTCTTTAAATCTGCCTCCACCATACTTACCCTGAATTTAGCCCAAATGCAGACTGGCTGTCAGTTTGAATTCTTAAAATTGTCAAAAAAGGGAAATTACATGTGCAAATATTTATTTGTAGCAAACATACAAAACATACAAATTGTTAATAAATATTTCCAAAGTTGTCTTCCACCTATCTCTTTAATCTCATTCATTCTAGTCTGCTGCACTTTATGGTTTTGAGTGGGAATTCATAGTATACCAAGTCATAAAATGTTACACTATTGAGGAGCTGCTTTATGCTCTATCTCCTGCAACCTTTTTGTTTTTCTCCTGTCAGTCATAAACAACTCTCTCACCTTCATTCTCCACTTCAGTTACTGTCAAATATTCCTGATTTTATCTACCCTTTCATTACCACTTAGCATGCGTCTTTCTTCATCTTCTCCCACTTCTTCCGTTTTTGCTATCGCTGTTTCCTCCCATTTTCTTGAATCTTTGTACTTCCCCCCTCCTTCCACATTTCCTCTCAGTCCTTGTCCCCCATCTGCCTCTTTTCTCCTCAGTTCTTAATATTTTCAACACTTCCTCCCTAACTCCCCTCCACTCCTCTGTCTAGTCATAGCATGGTGTACTGAGACCTACCAGTGTATCGTTCACTACTAACGAGCAGCTTTATATTACACAAGGGACTACACAGGCCATTCTGGGTTAACAGCCTTTTACTGGGATGCCCTTTATAGAGGCCTTATCAATCTCTCATACAGTCAGGCACATGTAATGTCACTGGCTTTGGATAAGTCCCATATACTGTACAAGATAGTAGAGCCTTTACATCTAAAATCTCTTTGGAACAAAGAGAAACACTGTGAACAAAGTCAACCAAAATGTTTCTGAGAAAATAAAGTTTCTGTTTTCAGTTAATCAGGGTAAAATGATGCAAAGGCAGATTACATACCACATCAAACAAACATTAAGTGTGTGCAAAGAGGAACACACACACACACACTCTTTCTCACTCACACATACAGTATGATAATGTCCGAGGTTCTGGCACACTTATGAACTTAAGGGTCTTATCATTCTCCCATAGTTTTAGAGGATGTTAGATAGAGGATGGATAGAAAGAATGACTGATACAATAGCAGATACTGTATACAGTGTGCTGTATGAATGGGGTGTTTGTGCATGTGCGAGTATGTATTACTGTTATGATATAACCATCATCCTCATCGTCTTAATGTCTGGCTGTAAAACATACTGTTCTGACATTACATAAGAAACACATTTTAAACTACTGCCAGAGAGATACGAGACATCTTACCTCTGCCTCGACTGCGTCCTCTTTGCCAAGGTCCTACTGCCAAACCTCCTTTAGCCAAGGCCACAAACCTGAACAAGTACTCTTGAAAGGGGTGTGTGTGTGTGTTTGTACATAGGAGGAGATGGTTGGGACAGAGAAGATACAGATTTCTTACATTAAGAGAAAGGATTTGAAACATACACACAAAAAGATGCATCACATGTTCTCAGCAGTTGTCACTGTCACGAGGGAGTGCAGACACCTTAAAAGTCTAATTTGTTCAGTGTGTAG
This sequence comes from Istiophorus platypterus, assembly GCA_016859345.1. NCBI lineage: Eukaryota > Metazoa > Chordata > Actinopteri > Istiophoriformes > Istiophoridae > Istiophorus > Istiophorus platypterus. The sequence goes on from CM029118.1 coordinate 20,070,634, forward strand.
TAGGACGCATTTCCTAATTACAGAATTTATAGTTTTGATGTTATAGAATTTCCAGCCGTAAAAAAGACATGGATTTCTTGGTTGGTTAGCAACTAGTCATCTCAGTGTAAGTCGAAATAATGTTGAAAAATAGTAATATCCCCACACTAAGCTTATATCAGAGAACAAAATAATGTTTAGAGCAATTGCAAATAATTAGAGTGAACTATAAACCTGGTATTTGCTATAGCTGGAAGATTTGCAGTTATACAAATAGTGCAGCATGTACAACAAAACTATCAAATGACACAATCAGAAAAGACTAACCTTTGCTTATCTAGCTTATCTATATATCTTGAATATATATACTCTGACAGACACCTGAGTGACAGTCGAAGAGGAAACGTAATCATGTGAATAGACAGTAGCGCACTTCAGCACACCGTTGGTACCCATGTCAATTTGAAAAACTGAATAATGTGTAGTTTTTTTATTTTGTGTTGCATCTAGATAATTTGGACATGATGTTATATGCGAGGATACTCCCTGTCAGAATTTTCCCTTCTGACAAATACTATACATTAATTGCTCTTTATAGAATGTAATTCATTGTTGACTGAAAATTCACTTGGTTGCTCCTTTGATCAAATTCTGTTTTATGATTGGCTATTGCAACGGACACTGTAGTAACAGTACTTTTGTCTTGATATTGTTTGTTTGATTTCTAAGGAAAGTCAGAAACTGAAATGTTGTTACTTATAAAGGAGACAGAGTTCCAAATTTCCCTTTCAGATGAACGCTGTCTCTGTGTTAGAGTAATCATGTATACAGTATTTATACTGTGAATTGTTACCAGTGAAAGGCTGTAGACTATAATCTTTGGCTTCTGTCTTTCTTCCACTATACACCAACACTGAATCGTTTCCTCTGCAGCTGTACCGACTTTCTGTGGTGGGGCAGCCATCTAAGTAGACTCTAACAGAACGGCGGTAGGCAACAGAGAGATTAACTCTCTGACTGGTGGGGGGGTTTGTTTCATCACTTCGTATGGTAAGACCCCTTATACAACCACCTAGGCCTGTGAAAGAGGAGAGGAGAAGGGAAATAAATACTAGTGCATTTGATTTTAAGTTGAATTTGCGATTCACTTACACTTTAGTTAAATACAATACTCTAAGCAAATATTAGCATACTTGCTATGACTGTACAGTATACCTGCAAGTATACTAACATATGTTTAACTCTACAGAGGAAAATTGAAAAACAAAGAACCCACAAGCTGCAGTGAAATGAATATGAAGTAATGGAAATCATTACTTCAAAAAAACAAAACAAGTTTAGCTGTATATTGCACCAATCACAGGCAAGTTAAACACTTCTTCCCTCTTCTTGATTGAACATCTGCCATTTTTAATAGGGGGGCATGCTAATACTATTTCTGTGCATACACATATCTCACCGTGTTTGTGACTTCGGCTGTCCAGTGCAGGATGTATGAGCTCTGTTGGCACGCCCCCCAAATATAAAGGGGAATCAACTACCAGCCTCACTGCCCCTCCCACTCCCCTTGTCTCCTCTGCCCAGTCATTGACTGCAGCAGAGATGAGTGAGCCATGTTTTGCCAATGACAACTGTTTCCAGTCTCCATCGCAGTAGCTAAGCCCCACCCACATGCTGAGTTCAGTCACATGACCTTCAGAGGCAAGAATGAAGGACAGGAGACCGGCCTCCAGCTCCACCTGAAAATACACACCAATAACCAGAATATCACAAGCTGATGCTTTGTCATGAGTTTCTTAAGTTTTATTAGTGTAATTACAGTATTTACTCTAGGATTTTAAATGTGTCCTCTGCTCCTTACCAGCATGTAGTCTTCAGTTTGTACATTATATGTAAAGAGCAAAAGTGCATTCAGCTGGTCTGTTCTGAAATCCATTGAAATGCCAAAGTCCTGTCCTCCAATAAATACATCTCTGCCCAGCTCCAAGTAACCTAAAACAAAGGGGAAATGATAACTAACAACATGTTTTGACCAGGCTAAGGGCTAAAGAGTGAAAAGGAACTTCTTTTTTTCTTTATTGGGGATTTGTAAAAATTACCTGGACTAGTTTTTTTTTTCTTTTTCAAATAAGATTGAGGTACATTTAAAACGTGTGACATGTTTAAAGTTAAAATGTTCTGTCATATTTACAAAAAGTGAGGGCCAAATAAAAGATTCATTGAGCAGGCCATTTTACATGCAATAACGGAGGAAATGTTCTCTGATGAACCTGATATTTCACAAAGAGACTTATGAACTAATCATCAACATATTTATCAGGATGGAACAACAACCATATTACCAAGGGTGAAGCATGTTATTAAGATATACACTATTTTCATTGTATTAGGGAAACTAAAAATCCACTTGAAGTTGTATCTGAAAACAGATTTAAAAAAAAGACACAACACAGAGCTTTTCTTCCCTTCTGCAAGGCTAATACTCTGCTGCATATTGTCATGTTTCTAAACAATAGCATGGTATAAATCTCAAGATCCTACCATGACCCAGAAAATGTGCTCCCTCCAAACTTTGAATAGGGCACCCTTCCCAGTTTTCATACACTGCTTCCTTCTTTGTGGCTTTTGCCCAGTCCAGAGATTTCCATTCTTCTGAGAGGCTGTCAGCAATCTTAAAACTCACATCTCTAATGCAACCAGAGAAACCCTGTCGCACCAGCCGAGCATCACCTGGTGAGAAGGACAAAAATAAATATCATAGATGTTTCACTAAAAGTTTTCATTCCATGCATACAAACTAGGAATTATAGATCAAGGTGACTGAGAGTTACTCAGTACCAGTGCCTGAAAATGAGAACGATGACAAATTTTATGAAGGCAAGAAGTCGATCTAGTAGTAGTGAGGCTGCATGACCTGGCTTATGAAAAAGAGAGGAAAGCCTTTTGGCTAAATACCAATACATTCAGAGAGATATAAGAAAGTATATAAAAAGAAATTAGCCAATAGCCAATGCCAGGTTCAGAAAGCCAAAAATGTCTCAAATCAATTTAAATGACATATTATAAATAATAATAATGATTAAAAAAGAGAGTGGGCTGGGATGGATTACCCGAATCCTCTCTTAGGAGTGTAAAGTCTTCAGGCAGTCCTCCAATGAACACCCCTGTGTTCTCACCAATAATGGTGCTGCCACTGAAGGCTGATGCCCTTCCTGGAGGTGAGGATGATGATGTTACATATTAATATGGGGGGGGGCAAAGTAAAAGTGTGTAATGAAGGGGCGATAAGAGTAAATATGAACCAGAGCATCAAGGGAAGAAATAAGGGATAGGACACATCAGAGGAAAGGGAAAGACAATATCAGAGTGAGGGGTAAACAGGGGATAAAAACAAAGAGAGAGAGAGAGAGAGAGAGAGAAAAGAGAATGACCAAGTTAGAGAACAAGAGAAGGGTTATGCTCATGCAGTTTCTATCTACATTTACCAAGAAAGAAAGAAAACATTCAAAAGACATATCTGAGAACAACTGAGGAACATAGATGTGCTTCAATGTGTGAAACAGTATTTTTTCTCATCAGACACAGAGTGGCTGGGATTAACCTGGCTAATACCTCCATGCAGAGCTAGGGGATTTACATTCATACTTAGAAACACACATACACACATGTCAGTCTTACACAATTAACATCTAACATCGTGCACATCCTCTCATGTACAAAAGAACATAAATACACTCGTATTTACACTCACACACCCCCACAAAGAGCTGATACAAACAGTGGTCAGTATGAATATGAGAAGAGTTACCTCTGTATCGATTGTTTACAACGATTGTTCCCACGGCCCCTCGCCTTGTTGCTATGATGCTGTGCCATTGTCCATCGTTGTAGTGTCGCCCTCCATCACCTTTTACACTCACAGCCACTGCTGAGCCCTACACACACACAAGAAAATGCAAACAAACACACAATATGGACATGATTTTAAACACGCTGATATTAATGCTGTTGTGAAGACAACCAATTGACTGGGACTCGTTTCCTGACTCACCATGGGTCTAGCAAATACTTTATGTGGTTTACAGTAATCGCTAAAGTAAATCTATGACCTTTGGCTCATAAGAAACCACTTTTCAAATCACAATATAATGAAATATGCTTACTTTGTAACATTTAAATGATTGCTTCTTTATCCCTCTGTTGTTCAAACAAGGTTAGATATTAGGAACTGTTGACACACATCAAACATGCACCACCCTCAAACAGACATGAATATACACATATAGTCATCAAAGTGTTGTTACAGGGCTTTTTGCTATCTATTAAGTATGACATCATTGTTGTGATCAGCTTTTAGCAAGTAGGCAAAGAGTAATGTAGTAAAACAAGAGTAACTGATACGTGCACACTCAGGCAAACACACTGACATATATATCCAGAGACCAAACACACTGTGATGAAGATTTAATGATGAGATCAATAAATGTATGAATGCTGGAGTATATCAGCCTTTGACATCTTTACTACCTTTGCTAGACAGCTCTACTTAACAAGACAACAGGGGAGGAGTTTCTCTTCTGCTTTCTTCTTCTCTCTTGACACAAACACACCAGTTCTGTATGCATCACCTGGGAGGTACTGTCATTGGAAGCAACTAACATTAGGTGCCCTTGAGCAAGGCATTTAGAACATAATTGCTCAAGTTGATTTGTTAAAAGGCAGAAGACACACACACACACACACACACACACACACACACACACACACACACACACACATGGTGGTTTCTTCCCCAAAGCCTACACTTGTGGTCTACAGTACTTCAATGAGGTTTGTCTCTACTGTTGAGTGATAATACCCCAATAACCAATCTCTTTAATATACAATATCTGAAAATGGAAGTTGATGGACACACACACATACACACACACACACAAGCAAACATACACTCTTAAACACATGCATTTTTGTTCATTCTGAGTGTCTCTTACATGTATAAAGCATACACACAGACATATGTGCACGCACACACCAAATAAATAGCACTTATCCAAAGTGCTCACCCTGTGGCTTTCCCAGCTATATTTGGCAGCCCGTTACTGAATATGAGTGCGTGTGTGTGTCTGTGCCCTTGTATTTGTGTGTACAAAGGCAATCACTTATGGACACAGGATGAAGTGGTATGTCACTTTTACATCTTCCTCCCTTCCTTTGTATCATCATCACTATCGGTGTCTCCACTGAGGCTGTGTCTCCCAAGTGTTTCCTGTTTTCATTTCAGGTAATTGTTCAGTATAACATATTGCAATCTTAGTCAAGGTCCATACCTATGAAAATAAATTTGAAATCTTTTTAAAATCAATAGTTCTGATCATTTATCCACACTAAGTCACTCATTTTCAACCACCATCTTTTGAAAAAAGTTATAATTATAGATATATTCATCATTTTGACACCACTCAAATGTTAGTCCAGCATAAGTTTATAAACAAGCCGATTCAATCACACTGCTGGGTTCAGCCAGACAAGACAAAGATAACAAACCAGGACCTGGCCAGCTCTAAGATGTCTGGTTATTCAAAGTCTCTTCTCCTGGTGTCACCTCTTATGCTGTACATACTTTCATTTAATATACCTTTGCACTAGGAGACCTTATGCCACCCTACACAACATTTCTACCAGGCACCAATGGCAGGTGTACTATTATGTCATCTCACTTCAGTTTAAGGAGAGTTGTTCACCTGTAATCTGCCTCTCTGGGTTGCAAGGTGACTCCCTGATTTTTGAGACCCTTCCCTATTGTCAACCCTGGCAGTCACTTCTAAATTCACATTCAAGGAGCACAAATGCAATTAGCAGTTATTAGTGGTTGTTACCTATTGGTTATTATACTTATTGTATGCTCTGGTTTATTTTAATAATCTTTAGTACAGATTTCTAGATATTAGAAAGAGCCATCAATGTTATATATACTTCGGTATACTGGGACAGCCAGTGGTCAATAAAACACCAATCACCTGCATCCTGCATCAATAGCAGTGCTCCAGTGCTGTGCTCTCTCTCTTCTACATGTGAAAGGGAATGTTTTTGAGTGTTCATGTATTGCAAAGTATGTGTGTGGCAGCTAACATGTTCACATATTTATGAGCATATCACTTTTCTGTGTCATGCTGAATTACAGCCCCCCCCCCTTCTCCCCCATCCCCAACCCCCTCCTTGCACTGGTAATCCCATTAGGCTAGCTCAACAGGCTAATAGGGGGAAGTAATGGGCCCAGCTATATGTATGTAGGGGAACACTAATAAGCTGTGACACCACTCCCACTGTTAATTACCCCAAACTAACCCAAACAAAGGAATCAACCCAGTTGGAGAAGACACACATACACTCCATTGCACATCCAGGAGTACACATAGCCACAAACACACACATCAACACTTCAAGTCAACAAGGATTTATTCAGTGAAATACATCCCTCTGCACACACAGATACATCCCATAGTTAACATTTGGATGAAGACTTCTTGATAATGGTATTGGATAGTGATAGTGAAGAGGAAGAAAAGTGTAAGTGTGTATGTGTATCTTTTTTTGAGTGTGTAATTAGTTGGTGGCCTCATGGAAGTATATGTAATCATCTCCCATCATCACTTTCATCATCGAAGTCGTTGACTCTTTAACCCCTCTACATGTGTCTGTATAGATGGATAAGGGAAGCAAGGCTGTGTATGTGTGTGTAAATGCGTGTGTGTGTATGTGTGCAAGGGTGCAAAGCTTAATTAGCTTGCAATTGGTATTCACGCGTGGTGACTGCAGGGAACGAGTTAATTGCAGTCCAATTCAAACGTTGACACACTTTCAAAGTTTTCTCCCCTTTCCCTGTCTCTCTGACAGAAACCAATGAGGGGCTACAGATCACATTTATTAGATGAGAGCAAGTGAGTGAGAAAATTGGAGGCACAGGAAGCGGCAGTGAGAGAGAGGGGAAGAAAAAGAAAAAGACAGAGAGACAGAGATGGATCAGAAAAACGACGAGTGAAGGTGAGCAAGTAAGTAAAGTGAGTAAAATGAACTAATAAAGTAAGAGACAGAAACACATCAATTTTGTGTTTTGTTGCAATTTTTTTTAAAACAAACAGAAAAATGACAGGTTTTTCTTGAGGTTGCCTAAGCCAAGTGATTAATTTATATTATTATGAGTATCAGGTCTTTGCACTCATATTCTTAAAAGTATATATTGAAAAAATGTTACATACCTGTGGGTCAAACAAGAAGAAGGGGCGTCCGTTTTTTATCTGAAGAGCAAAGAACTCTTCCTGATCTCCAGGAGAGAAAGCACAGAGCAGCAGGCCATCTGGGGACCAAGTCTTGAAACTTAACTCAACACCTGATACAAAGCAGGATAAGGAACAAGTGTGTTCGTGGAGAAAGAGAGAGAGTGAGAGAGAGCGTAAAAGATTTGATTTACCCTGATTTGTATGCAGGAATTAATTTAACATGAACAACAACATCTAACACTGTCAACACAAATAAAATTCCATCATACTGTTAAGAAGTAAACCATATACAATATAATTAAACAAAAGAGCAGTGTAATTTATCCCTTTTTAAGACTTAAAACAGCGCAGGATGTAACACTCTAAACTCTGGATTATTGAACCATTGGGGTTAAGTTGTGGGCACAACTGTATTGTCTCATTGTGAAAGCTGACCATTTATAGGAAGATAGCAGGCAGCATCTAAATTAGCAAAAAGTTCCCATCTCTGTATGTATGCTCTCTGTATATATCTTCCTGTCCCTCCAGACCATCTGAATAAACACTTTGATTTTATCAAATCCATAAGATGTGCATAGTAAACCCAATAAATACCACTTGCACAGCACTACAGGGGTAATTTAATGGCAAGTCAGCGATTTTAAGTAGGGCCTTGGGTCAGTTTCCTCACAGCACCCCAGTTCCAGACCAGCTTCATTTCCACTATAAACTATAAACTGTCTAGGATAACCTTAAAAAAAAAAGATCATCTACGGAAAACATGAACTTCAGAGGACTAGCCTGAGTAGGCAGACCCCCTTCTCTCTGAAAGCTAAACTGCATCAGTTTTATATTAAAGATAAAGTGATTAAAAGACGGAGTAGGGCCTCCTAAAGATATATGTTTAAATTAAAAAAATGCAATTAATGGACTTGTTGATTCATTTTGGATTCCAATGATGTTTAAGCCCGTTCAAGCTTCCCTCTAAATCAACATACGAGTGGTAATTGATTAAGGAGAAAAATTACAGGCTTTACCACATTGATCTCCTCCAATTTCAAGTTACAAAACTGTTCAATACGAAGGATTGTGGCTTCACAACCGCAGGACAACTTCATAAATAAATCACTAGAAAACATTAAAATGTCTGTAAAATTAAACATGATTTAGTTCTCTTATATCTCTCAGAAAAAGCCCACCTTTGCTAAAGCCTACAAAATCTTGACACACAAACCAGAATGACAACAGATTTTGGAATGTGAAAAAATAAGAGCTATGAGGAATATAATTTGATCTTTGAGCAGGGTAATAATAGACCAAAAGAGTTGCATCTATTGTAACACAGCTGTCCTGCCTATGTTGTAAATGGTGAGGTGCCTCGTTTGTTAAATGCACACTATGAATCAAATATTTAGCAATGTGGGAAACCTACAGGTTCTTAGACCAGCAGAACCTCTGACACAAATGTGGAGCAGAGAATTCATGCAGCGTTCTGTCTTTTCATGTTACTATGGATCAGAGATTGAATCTTAATCCACTACTAGATCCACATAGCGACACAGACCATGCGTTTTTTTGTGTGTGTCAATGAGTATGTGTGCGTTCCCTTAGCTCTGTCTGTCTCTGTAGAAAACAGAAGTGTGGGAAGATCTAAGGCGTTGAATGGAGGCAGTCCTGGGTTCATCAGAGGCCGGTGTTAGCAAAATAATTAGTGTGTGAATTCACTTAACATGGAGACAAGTCAAACAGTTACATGGCAAGCTCAATATGAATACAGATTAGCTATCTCTCAGAGCTCCCAGTTTTTACACTATGTTGAATGAAAAGTACTTTATCTGTGTTGTTACCTTTTGTCTATTTGTAACTGGATCAATTGTTATGCTAACTGCTAGTTTTAGGAAAAGACTGTGATTTGTACTTATTAAGTCAGTTCAAGTCAATCATATTTACATAGTCCAAAAACACATTTGCACTTTGTGCAACATGTTGTATATTCACATCTACAAAAATCACACAAAAAATATTTTGATCTACAGCCTGCAAGTTCACAAGCAGTGTCACAACAAGAACCGGCATCAGTCTCAGCAGCAGTTACCTGTTTGAGAGGTGCATATTTGAAAATATGTTCCTCCCACGATGTAGTGATGTGTTAGATAAGGACTTACTGCCATTTCCATTTTATTCCAAGACACAGGTAATTTGAGGATAAATTGGGCTTACTATACATGTAACTGAAACACAGAATTGTTACAGTTTTCCTTTCAAGAATGAGAAGTTGAAAAGTCTCTAAATACAGGAATAAATGTTAAAGCATCTTAAAATGGTCCATTTCACATATCCTCATATGCATTACCACAAACAGTGCATAAAATCAATAGTTTTACATTTGCTAATGATTCATAAACCATTCTACATGAAAAAAATATAATAACTTTGGTTATAGTACAAAAATGACAAAATGTTCTTTGCATTGGACTTGCATTCTGTACATCAAGCAGCACGTGTCATTTACATTCATGACCTTGTCACCACAAAGATGAGTGAAGTCATGACAGAAACCTGACATTACATTATCCTGTTTTAACCTTCTCTCTCTCTACCACTGTCCTGATCTCTCATCCCTTCCTTCCTTTTTTCCTTTCCTCCCTCTGCTTTTAACCTTCCCCCTCTCTGTCTTGACCTTTTCATTCTCCATTTCTCCACCTGCTGCCTCCTCTGAATGTTTTCTCTCTTTGCATCTTCAATCCTCTTTTTACCTTTCACTGACTCTGCTCCTTCCCAATTATCCTACTCTCCCCTCTTTTACTGTTCTGACTCTGATGTAAACATTGTCCATGGTAAAACAGATGGATGATACTAGCAGACAGCATATGCTATAGTGGGCATCAACATGGTAGGTATATATTTACAACAATATATACACACTCACAGCCAATCCTTTACACAGGGGACAGGTCTATGGAACACACACATATAATCTGAAATTGGATAAGCACCTTACTATCAGTCCTTCCTCATCAGCAAAGGAATTCATATACATTTTGCACAACATAAACAGAATTAAATGGTAAATGAGGATGCATTATATCCTAGTATACCCTCATATATAGACACGTTGTGCAAAATCAGTAAGTTTGCTACAATGAATTGTGGTTTTGAGATGAATCCAGAAATCTAGAAATCAAGAGGTCCAATACAAGCCCCACAGCTACCAAACAGTAGAAGAGGTGTTAAGTATCACTGAAAAAGTTTGTTTGTCTAACAACATTTGCAATGGCAGAGTGGTCACTGTATCTGTATATATCATGTAAACAGCAAGTTGTTTGTAAGATGTTTGTCTTAAAAAGCATTTTGTATATATGTCTAAGTTCTAGAAGCTATACATGTAAGAAAATAATGGACAACTGTTGGCATTTGCATTAAATGTACAGTATGTTTATATGAGCCTTTATGTGTTAGGGAGCAGCAGACTGTCAACACATGCTTGACCAAAGCGTTTGGTCCAAAAGTACAACGTCTAAGTGACACTGCTTGTGCTCAGCATTATTTCCTTCATATTTCCCCACAGGACTTGTGCTACTTCACACTGACAACCACTTTGGAGCCGTCAACAGACAAACCTGAGCACACATCATGACAGGTGACTGTGCTGCATATAGAGTCCACGCATACACATGCACACACACACTCACACACACACACACTCACACACACACACACACACACACACACACACACACACACACACACACACACACACACACACACACACACACACACACTGCATTCCCTAGCCCCTTACCCTAACTTTTACCACCACAACAGAATACCCCACCCCAAACCTCAACCCTCACCTTAACCCAAACTCAAACCTAACTCTAACCATAAACCCAAATTATTATTTTTTTTTTTATCCTCAAACAGCCATTTAATCTTGTAGGACCCAGCATTTTGGTCCCCACAAAGCTGTCCCCAAGTATATTTTGAGCTCCCGTTTTTCAGATCCCACGAATATAGTAAAACAAGCCCACACAAACGTGCATACAACCAAACGCTTCACAGTCACACAAACACCACAACACTAGCATGCAGTTGTTAACTTGAGGGTGCACATCAACAAGATACAGTAACATACATGGTCAAGACAATGCTCAATTTACACAAACACTCTCTACAACAGACCCTCATTCCTCAAAAGTACTGCACATGCCAATGCTTAATGTTAAACAAATGATAAATACTTGATTATAAACAAGTAAAGACAAAATAACCAAATTTTCATTTGATATACTATGCAATGCACTTCTTTCAGATTGTCACTTAATTGTCTTCCCCAAAGTCATTGCATTAACAACTGGCCCATCAATCCCAAAATTAAATAGATTTAAATAAATTCTTTAAAAAAGGGAAAAAGTGAAATTGCAAACATTGTTTTAATTGTGGCAAAAATTACTTGGATACCGAAATCAACTGTTCATTCCCTTAGGAGGATGAATGTGCTCATCAATCTGATAAATTACAGGATTGTACTCTAAGGGAGCATAAATGTGTTCACAGTGTGCTCCTGGTAATCTCCCCATTACATTCTGAAATTTCTAACACAGACATATAAATTTGAAATCTTCCCATTTGATGTAAAGATATCCTGCTTCGGGGCAAAGTGTTGAACAGACTCACTGAACAAGCAACTGGCCAAACATCAACATCCTTAGAATTTGTAGCTAGTCATGCAAAAGTTTGGCATGTCTAATCCATAGAAGAGATTTTACATGTTGTGCATTCTTGTTTGGAAAACACCAGCAGCATTACAACATGCAATTCTGAATATCCCATTAGGTTTTTTTTAATGAATGATATATTAGTTAATGTACTGCAAAGAATACATTTTATGACCTACAAGTACATAAAACCAATTATACTCACACCATCAACTCTAGAGTTAAATGAGACAATTATATTGTTTAAATTGAGGTTTTAATAAATTAAAATTATTAAGACTGCTTTAAATTGAACTGATTGTTCATACTGAATATTCCTGTCTCTTTTTGTCTCAGCAAAAAGAGAGGATTTATGTCATATTCCAGGATATGCAACTTTAACTAGTAGAAATACTCAACTACTTTAAGTTCTGAACAGAGTCTTATTTTTTTGGGTAGTATTGTTTCATGTGTTATTGTAATGTCTATCCTCTCTCTGTCTCAGTAAACAGTGGAGGTTGTGTGTAATCATCTACACAACATAACCTGAATAACTCCAGTCATGTTAGCTCTCTGCTGGCATTAATCAGAGCCTGGCGTATTAATGAGAGCGCGGCAGCTAGCTAATTACACCCATAGATTCTGCAGCAGCCCATTAAATATACAAATGACAGAATTAAAGAGCCCAGCCTCTTCTGATTAATCTTTAAATGGGGAAAAACTAATGATGTCTGTGCAAACTTTCCCTTCACACATTTTCCCCCCTCTCCTCTCAACGTCAATGCCTGGCAATCAATCATATTAATTAAGGAAAAATAATTTGTATCATTTAACATTTCCCTCTTTCCTGTTCAGTTGCTGCAGTGGTGCTCCAGCAATGTACTGCATTAGATATGTCTGGAAATTATCCAAGTCTATTTGTTTCTGAATTCATTTTTTGTTCTTTTTCTTCTAAAATATGTTTGTGATGTTTCATCTCTCTTCATTTACTGTCCGTTGAAGAAATACATTTGAAATAGTGAAAATATGAGCAGGTCATCATCCTCATTACAATCAGCCCATTTCAGGTTCAAATACTGAAAAAAATTATAGGAGGAGAGCAGACTATATAATCTGTATCAATCCGTATCTATCTAAATACATTATTTTTCACAAAGAATGACACATTCCTGTCTCAAACTGAGATGCACAGAGCCCTTAATTCAAAGAAGAAAGAGGGAGTAGTAAGTCACATCATAGGGCTTTAGACACAGAAACATTATAGTTAAGATGAATGGACTAACATGCATTTACGGAAATAAGCACTTAGAGGGTATTCATATCACAGCATGATTGCATATCGTTATAATCCTGTTTTATCTAAAGTAAGATTCAGTGTAGTAAATATTGACCTCAAGTACCTTAAATTCATTCAGTATTAAGAATAACCCTTAATCACAACTGAAGAGACTTATCATTTATGGAAATATGCACTCCTATCACAATAATTGCACATGGAAGGAAACCTACCTGACCAAATTATTTTCAGTAAAGTGGTCAAGCGATTTTACATTGTAAACCACTTTGATCCTAACTAAATTTAACATACAGAATACTGACCCTGCTCAAAGATCTGTCCTTAATTCACATGCTTAGGAAATGAGAAAGCCTGCAGTAAGAACCGCAAAGAACTACTTAAGGAAACAACAAATTATTAATATTCCTAGAACGGTGCATAATGGTGCTGTTTCATACAGAAAACCCATAAGGATCTTCTGAGGCATCAATGCAGCTGGTGGGGGGGGGGGGGGGGGGGGCTCATACATAGTGTTTTGTTATCTTAGACTCAAAAGAACCCAATTTCAAAGCAATACATTATCCAAATTTTGTGTGTTTTAATTGAAATATCATTGGGTCATATCGAGAGTGAACAAAAAAGACTACTCAAAGATTTTAACTCATATGAAAATTTTACAGTCATCATTGCAGGAGTTACTAGGTTTCCACAAGACATCAACGATTGACGACTCTGATCAATTGACTCTCGAGGGGGCATTACACTGCATTACATTCATAATCCAATTTGGCTTTGATTTGTTCGCTGTTCCGTGCACTTCGATGGGAATAATTGTCTGTAGATGATGCTATTAGTATTGATGGTTGTAAAAGGGCAATGGTTTGAGGACTGCCGACACATTGATGGTCCAGAATAGATCCGGTCTGAAAGTGATTGTCTGATCCATTACCCTTAATGAAGGAGGAGAAGAAGGGAGATGACAAAAACCTTCAGTAGCAAAAAATCATCATCCGTTAGCTAGTAGTATACTGAGAGATCTATTAGCAAAAATCATCATTTGTTGATTTGAGATAAAAATGCAGCACTCAGAGAAAGCCATGAACAATATCCAGAAACTACGAGTAATGCTAAAGAATAAGCGGAAATTCAGAAGCTGGGTCAGCAGTTTCTTAACATTTAACCTAAGATGGGTTTTACTAATTTCAAAAAGACAATCATATACTCCCCAAAAGAACGCAGAGGAAATTATAACTTTTCGAGAATTGTGGTTTCTTCCTCCATTTGATTCAAAACTCCCTTTTCCTACCTTCCCATCTCAAAGCCCAGTAAGAGATCACACTAAACTCCTGTGGCTCTCTTTGGTAATGATTTTATTATTTGTATACTGTTTGGGCTGTAAGCTCCTCATATTTCAGATGTAAAATGAACAGTACATGGATCCCAAATACATGGGGGGGAAACAGATGGAATAAGATTATGTGACCAACACAGACAGCTTTGTTGGCATAATTACAGAGCACTGTCACGTAAGGATTATAGATGAAAACTTTCATCTGCAGAAAGTCGGGAAGTTTAAAAAAATTGTTTGCCCCCAGATGTAAATTCATTTTTGGCATTCTATTATACAATTTTAACATGGCTTAGAAAGATATAATCTACCACCCAAATTTAAGGATTGTGTCCTCACAGAAAGACATAAATGGTGATACAAGGTTTGTGCAGGACAGTTTAAGAGCTTTGCCTTCTCAAATCCTACTGATTGGTATCAGCAGTCATTAATTATGCGCGTCAGACTGGGTGGTGTTCTCAGATGAAGCAGAACATGTTTGGCTGTGCAGCTCAACCCTCTAATGATGCTGGTAAACAGAAAGATAATTGACCTTTAAGATGACTGGGGAAGTCATTCTAAAGGACCGTCACAAGAAGGGAAAGAAGAGAGACTGTAGCGCGATCACTGCACAACAAAATACCCATACCCACAAACACAGGCTTGTATTTATGCATGTGCACACAAACTTGCATGTACAAGTTATAGCAACTCAGGCAGACATGCTGTTGATTATCTGAAACACACAAAGATATCTGCATATACATAGATTTTACTACCTGTGAAATCAGTGTTGCCAGGTACAGTGTCACTTGGAAACTGGTAGTAACTGTTTCCGGGGAATCTGGTTCCTCTAACAACAGGGACTTGTGGGTCAGAGAGGGAGACATCTGTCCTCTCCACCTGGAAAAAAATATGACATTGAAGAATAAGAATAAGAAACTTTTACAGAAACAATACTCAAATAAGTGTTTAAGTGCTGTCATATTTTAAAGTTTTGACTGGTGGTTAATTGCCAACAGTATGTAATCACAATCTGAAATTCTATGAAAATTGTACACTTGTTACTTTGTTCAACTTTAGTAGGATGCGGCATCTGTAGGCTGTAAGTGGGTATGTATATTGTCTTGTTAAAACACAAAATAAAACAAAAAAGACCTGATATAGTGGAGATGGTCCATTGAGTTCAACTGGTAAGTCCCATTCTATCTGAATGGTGGTTTCATTCACTGGATGTAATCTAGGTGGAGACAGTCCTGTTGGAGCTAAGGAAAGAAAGTTATAGACTGACAGTCAGCTCTATGCAAATATGAACTTTCCTGATATTTTGATCAGATTTTTATTATAATATGTAGATTTGTGAGATGCCATCTTATTTTCACAATACAGTGTTTTGTTTGTTAAATGTATCTAAAACATAGCAACACAGCCACATTCTAATAAGAATTCATAGCATACTCAAAAACATCCTGGTGCTGGGTTTGTAATTATGAATAATTTTTTTTTTTTTTCCATTAGAATGACTTGTGTGCATTTCTCTCTTGCCTATTGTATGTCCAGAATGGACAAAAGTCCCATTTTCATTTAACAGAGGGTCAATTTAATATCCTTCTCTCACTTTAGATGTTAAATTAAATGTCCCTTTGAAACACACTAGGAGCCACTGGAGCTGCAGTTTCAACATATATCATAAATATATCAACTGGAGACTGGCTGATATGGTGAGAGGAGATATATAAGAACAGAGAGAGAAACATAGCAAGTGATGGACTGTTGTAGAGATGGGAATGAGGTGTGCGTATTAAGTGTCATTCAATTGTCATGTTTCTGTGCGTTTGTGTGCACATGTTTCAGTAATGGTCTAAATGGTCCTTGGTGGGAGTAAATTAGCTCTCAGTGACACACATGCAGACCATCTTTAGTGTGAGTTCTAATAGAGCTCTTAAAAGGGAGGTGGACAGCTTGTCTTACGCGGCTCATCTTGGCACATCAAACCATAAATTACTTCCAATCGATAGCTTACCAGTCTATTGAAATTGAGCTATGGTGACATTTAGAACACTGACTGGACCAACAACACTCTCTCTCACACTCACACACACGCACGCACGCACGCACGCACGCTCGCACGCACGCACGCACGCACGCACGCACAAACGCACGCACACACACACACACACACACACACACACCAGCATTCACTAACATAGCGATGCTGTAAACAGTCTTTTACTACTTTTGATGTTTGATATGCTAGAAAACAAATTCTTTACATTTATTTTTATTATCCCTGTTATCTATTACTAAGTATTTTATAATGCACTCAAACAACTGCCAAGATCAACAGCTGCCAAGTCACTGTCCAGGAGAACATCCCCCATTATACCCAGCGGTGTAACATCACCTGTTGCTTTTGTGAGATGTTAGTTGGCATCTAACCTTATGTCAAACTAGCCCTTTTTAATTTTTGTCTGGGCACAGCTCCGGAATGATTTGGCATTACCAGCTATTATAATAATTTCTCATTTTTTGGGTGATCTAATAACTTCATATCTTAAAATTTTTCTTTTGTGTTGATTTCCGAAAGCAGGACTTCAAACTCCATTGTGTGAAATACTTGAAACTAGCAATTTATGACAAGATCATTCAGTGAACACTTGAAAGACTGGGCTTACGGGGGAAAAGAGAAATTGATTTAAGGTAAAAGTATGAAACATTAGGGCAAAAATATTAAAAACCTTATTGTGTGAGGTCCAGCACTAATATGTACCAGTCTGTGGAACACATGTCTCTGGGTGAACACAGCTTCCTTGCAACTGAGCAAGCCAGCAAGCATTTCCATCACTGTTCACAGAACCAAATCATTACAAACTGCTAAATTAACCCAAAAATGTAATGGTGGCTTCTATATTACAACAGTATATAGGTACTTAGTGGAAAAAAAACACTGTGTAGTAATGTAGAACTTAAAATTGTATGGCGTGGTGTTCACCGTTGACACCACTATTGCAGCTGCAGCTTCCTTGGCCGCCATTTTCACAAGTCTGAAAATAGGTTGGTGGTCCCTCCTCTTCTACTACATAGCCCAGACTGACAGTATGAACACACTTATGCACTTAAAACAGGAAGTGTAAGTAGAAGAACACAAAATGAGAAATGCTTTCATGCTATACTCAACAGTTACTGTCTTATTGGTGATACAGTCTAATGTCTCTAATTACGGGGAGCTATAGCGCCCTGCATGCACTGAGCAGAAGGCACTATGGATAGGACAAATGTCCATCACAAAGGAAAAATTAGACAATATCTGTTCTCCATCCATAAAACTTTCATGTCAGGGATAAACATTACAGAATTTGAAAGAAATCAAAGTACAAAGAAGCGTGTTTCTGTGTGTATGTGTTAATTTTTGCAGGTGGGTATTTTGTCATTTATGACAGCTTTCCTCGCTCATGATACCTTCTGATGTGATGTCCCGTATTCTTTGCATGTCATATTTTCCTTTATTGTATCTGCTTTTTAATTCACTGAAATGTACTTAACACTATGACATGTTCAGTTCGACAAAAGCCACTTGCCTTACCCTGATTGTGCTCGCTCTCTCTCTCTTTCTCTTTCTCTTTCTCTCTCTCTCACTCTCACTCTCACTCACACACACACACACACACACACACACACACACACACACACACACACACACACACACACACACACACACACACAAGGTTAACAGTCCACCAGAAAGGTTAATTTTAGCTGCCGACATGGTAATGAAGCAGCTAAATCATGGGCCAGTTCCCAGGAGCAATTGTGCATGAGTGTGTGTGTTTTCTGTTTTTACAGCAACTGACATGTCTTAACAGGCTCTTAGAGTACAGTTACACCATGCACACAAGCACACCACTTATTGACATGGCGATCCCTTGCCATGCATATTTCTCTTCTCAAGAAGGGCCTCAGGCCAATTATGCGTAAATCAATAAAGTTCCTGTTCTGTTGAGTGGTGTTACAGTGTGAGTGTGTATGTGTATATGTCTCTCTGTGTGTATGTCTTGTAGAACAAGCCTTTATGGATGTAGGATACATAAAACATCACCATCAGCCCCTGATTAGCCACTCACTTTACGTTTTGATCGATAACTTTGTGTGAAGACACAGAATGAAACAACTGCAAATGCATCAACACACATGGACCGAGAGCTCTTTCTCGCTCTTTTCTGTGTCCTTACGTCTGTTTCAGTGGGCGTTCTAATGTTTAGTAATGTGCTTTGGTGTAACTCCAGTGGTTTCACAGATGCCGTCTGCTCACTTACAGCAGATGGTAGCTTGCTCTAATGGCCTAGTCTTATCAGCAGTAGATTTATCCGTGCATCCGTACAACACTCAAATAGAGTGTAGATCTTACAAGTAGTGCGCTTAATGTGGGGTTTCTTTCAGGAAATATCCGGATGTTTCTTCCATTTCCATAGAGTGCCTCTGGAAGACTAACTTTCAACAGGTGTTGCTAGTAGGACCCATACAAGGATTTTTACCGACAAGACTAGGTCAAAACCTAATATATTGCTAGACCACATATGTTCAAAGTGTGAAATTGATGACATGGTTGAAAATTGTTGTGGAACCACTGTAAACGATTTCTTTCATTGGAGAGTAACTAAAGCCTGCTAGAAAAGTGACTAAATATCATTAGATGACATTATACACCAATTAGTATATACATGCTGTCATTACTTTGTACTTACATTCTGCACAGTGTCAGCTTGTTTCAGCCCTTTATCTGTTTGTTTCTCTCCTAGTATAGGCTATTACTATAAATCGGCTATTAGTGTACACAGTAATAGCCGATTTCCCAATGAAGCTGTTCTCATTTACATGTTTTTCTGTTTCTGTTTCCAGACAATGGAACAAGTATGAAATAATGACTAAAACATGGTCTATTGAGACTTGTTAACCAGCAGTCACTTCCAAGCTATTTCCAAGCTGCTGCTCTGCTGCTGAAATCCTGATCTTATAACCACAACATCTGACAAAAATCTCCATATGCTTAAAATAAATACAGCTGTGCTGTGATTTCAACTATACTTACCTGTCAAATGATCACTCAGAGAGGAAGTCAGAAGCTCCTTCATGCCTATTTCAGCTGCTATGGGGTCAACTGAATAAGAGGTGTGAGGTAAAATCCAACCTCTTACTAGCAGGGCAATAATGGCCAGACTGTTCTGCTTCTATCTTATTATTCAAGGTCATTTGTTCCCCACTATTGATACACTGCAACCTCACTTTTTTTGTAAGGGGAGAGGTAAAACTTTCTTAATACGACACCAAGGAGGTGTGCACCTCCTAGTACCCCTCTTAGATAATTATCCAAAAATTATTTATTCAAAATAAAGTATTTTCTGTGAACACTTAAGATGATAGTTTTAAACTGAATGAAAGAAAGTCATATGAGGTGTGGAGCTACAACAGCAGCTCAAAACCCAAGCCGAGTAGCACATGCTATGCAAATTTTTTGAGATTAAAAAAGAGAAATATGCCAAACAGCATATGCCATTATCATTTCTTATAGTTGAAACAGGGGACTTCTTTGGCTTTGGATGAAACAAAACACTGGCAACAGATGTGGCTGTTAAAAATACATTCAAAAAGTCAACTGGGTACAATAAGCCATATTGTATTGTACTGTATTACAGTCAATAGAAGTCTTTGGAATCACTTGAAATAAACATTGTGGCTGTGTCAACAGATGTAGCCATTAAAAATACATTTAAAAAGTCCACCGATTACAATATGAAGTATCATTCATCTCAATGAACATAAGGAAGGACTTTTTGAGAAATGTAAGAAATGAAAATATTCGCTATGTCAACAGATGTAGCTGTTTAGAGCATGTTCAAAAGCACAAATCCCTGAGCAAGTATTTATAGATGAAAGTTTTTTTCACATGCACTCATCGTGCCCATTGTCTGTTCACCTAAAAGAATAAACAAAACAAAAACAAAACAGAAGAAAAAAAACATAAAATGAGCAGCAAGAGCAGAGACCACGATGAACAGATGGAAAGTCAAGCGTGCGTGTGTGCAATATATATACTGCAGGATGATTCATGTTTCTCTGCCGCCATGTGTATGTGAAAAAGTAAGAAAGCAACAGACTGTCAAAAAGCAACAGTCAGATAAAGACACTGAATAAAAAATCTGAGTGTGTGTGTGTGTGTGTGTCATCCTGCATCCTGATCAATTAGCGCTCATCTCAATCCCAGAAATTTGTGCCTGAGTTATTAAACAGAGCTAATTCATCTTAATTCCATAATGGTTATAAATCTAAAGAAGGAGGAGGGGAGAGAGAGAGAGAGAGAGAGAGGCAGAGAGAGAGAGAGACTTACAGAGACATGGTATGTGTGTTTCTTTAACTGTGTGTGTGTGTGTGTGTGTGTGTGTGTGTGTGTGTGTGTGTGTATGTGTTTGATTCATGGCCAGCAGGAAGTGTGAGCTACGCCACATTTTTCTCCTTGTAATTAACAGTAAATTGTTTTTACTGCCGCTTGCCATGAATATCCCCTCTGGTTAACACGACCAATGCTGTCGACACTCAAGTACAACAAGACTGACTATGTGCTTTTGGGTGATGTGTGTACATACAGTCCATCAGAGGCTTGCGTTGCAGTTGTTATGAAGAGAATACAGCACATTTCAATAATTCAGTAGTACATCTAATATGTAAGTGATCTGCTATTATCTTTTAAACAGACAATATATTGGGACTGCTAGCGTTTTCCTATTATTAAACTTTTCTTACATAGAGCTGCCTGCTGGTGTGATGCAATGTGTGCATTTGTTTATGTTTGTCTGCAGTAGTGTGTGCTTGTGTGCTGATATTTTTGTTTTACCTGCTGGCATGGTCCGTCCTGTGGTTGGCAGACTGGTAATGCACCCTGTTTTTGTGCAGAGTGTAACAGTGAAGTTGTACACATGGTAAGGCTTCAGTCCTTTCACTATATAGACAGGCTGTGATGATGGTCCTTCCCTATGCAAGACCTTAGAAATGAGAGAGAAAATTTCCCATTATAAGAAAGTTTTTCATGTAGGTAAAACAAAGTCAAGGAAAAAAGGAGGAGAGACCAAGACAATTAGGAGGGGGGTTTGAGCATTTTATATAAAATAAAGGCATGGTAAAACATCAGTTGAACAGATATTTTATTTAAAAAAAGAATATATTGTCTTTTTACCTTGACTTCTAGCTATTGGCATAATTTTCACTCAACTAAAGGCTGTAGAAAAGCTTGAAAGTTTTTGGTTTCCCAACTCATTAGGTGCAAGTAAATATATGTGTCCCTCTTACCTGACTGACCACTGGAGGAGCGTAGGGATTGTTGGTCTGCTCAGTGAGTAAGTTGACCCGATATTCTGTGACCTCTCCTCTGGCAATGACCCCATGACCCTCTGTAGAGCTCCATGAAACTTTGAGACTGGTGGATGACAGTGCAGAAACTTGTGGAGGAGCCATGAATTCTGGGGCTGTAAAACATGGGCACACACATAACGTTAGATTCATAAGTATTTGGACAGTGACACAATTTTTGTAATTTAGCCTCTGTACACCACTGCAAATCTGAAAAGAATTAATCAAAATGTGATTTAAGTTTAGACTTTCAGCTTTAAATCCAGGGATTTCATAAAGAATTTATATTAATTGTTTAGGAATTACAACCACTTTTATTGTAAAAGTCTACAATCAAGAGATGCCTTCATGAATGTAAATACAGAGGATTTACCGCAAGATGCAAACCACTGGTAACACTCATGAACAGAGAGGCCAGATTAGACTTTGCTGGAAAACATCTAAAAAAGCCTGAGAAAGTTCTGGGACAAGATTCTTTGGACAGATGAGACCAAGATTAACTTCTACCAGAATGATGAGAAGAGAAGAGGATGGAGAAGAAAAGGAACAGCTCATGATCCAAAGCCACCACATGATCTGTTAGACATGGTGGAGTCAGTGTTATAACATGAGCATGTATTGCTGCCAATGGAACTGGGTCATTGGTGTTTAATGATGATGTGACTGCTGATAGAAGTAGCAGTCACACATGAATTCTGAAGTGTATAGGGCTTTACTATCTGCTCAGATTCAGCCAAATGCTGCAAAACTGACAGAATGAAGCTTCACAGATGTATGATGACCGAAACCATACTGTGAAGGCAACCCCAGAGGGTCTCAATGCAATGCAAGAAATTGAATTTTCTTCAACGGCCAAGTCAGTCACTTGACTTCATCTCAATTGAGCATTTTTTTCATTTACTGAAAAATAAACTGAGCTATTAAAGTCCCACAAACAAGCAGCAACTGAAGGTGGCTGCAGCAAAGACCTGGAAAAGAATCTCAAGGGAGGAATTCTGTGATGTCCATGGGTTCCAGACTCAAGGCAGTCATTCACTGCAAAGGATTTCCATCCAAGTATTGAAAATAATCCCGTTACATAGTATGTTGATTTGTCCAATTACTCTTGAGCCTCTGAAAATGAGGGACTATATATAAAATTGGCAATATCTCCTAAATGGTTAATGTAAAATTTTTGTGGCGATGTACAGAGGCAAAATTTCAAAGACTGTGTCATTGTCCAAATACTTATGACCTAACTTACCTACTGACATAAGACAATATAATGAAAACCTCAGAAGGAAGTTTGGCACAACAACATCTCAGAACACATGGTTCTGTGCTAAGGCTACAATGACACCAGTTAAAACCGGTAAAGTCTGCACTGTGCATCATGTTTAAGAAAGAATACTGCCAACAGGTGACTGATTCAGAGCTAACTTTTTTATAGATTATAAATACTTTAAACAGTTGAAATTAAACAAAAAACATGTAAATAATCTGAAAATTTGTTTATCTTTAACATTTTGCTTGAAAGGGACATATTAGGGATCATTAACATGACTTCTTTTCTGCTACAAAAGTTTGAACAAAAACTGTAGTTCAACAGTTCACTATTATTTACAAATCATATCAGTGAGAAACTTTATCTGGAAATTTTAAACAGAATTTTTGGTAATGCTCTTCGGGGTTGAACAGTGAATATTTCATGGACGTAATAATCTTTAACAACCTCTTGTTGAAGGAAAATCCATTCCTTACTTTTCAATGTTTGTCATGAGTAAGTAAGATTATATTCACATATATATATAATCATACAATCAAATTTTTGAGCTGAAATTTTGTAATTCACCACATTTGCAAAAGGCACATTGGCATGCATCTGTGCATGTCGATGCGAGGGGATTTGCTGCTACAGTGTATTTCACTTATTGATTGTCTAATAGAAGTGCAAAATAGTCCATCTAGACGGATGCATTTTGTATTCTATTATGTGTAAAACCTGATATTTGTTGCTAAACTCTTAAATGTAAAGTATTAGACTATTGACCTCTATCGCTAATTTCTAATGTTGGGGATTCTCGCTTTGTCACCTAACATATTAAAAATGAACCTTCTACAGTATGTTAATTAAAAACCAAAAAATATTTAGACACAAAGGCGTTAAAATCTAGACTTAGTGGATATTATGTGGAGTTAATGGATTTAGGTATTCCATATTTCCATGGTTATGATAGCCACTATTACATGACAGATTAGTCAGAAGGATTCTTTTATTCTACTGTTGATGGCATCTAGCTGTGAAATATGCTGTGAAATGTGATTCATAGTATACATAACAACAGTCATATTCTCTCTCTCTAAAACAGCGCATGTATGCATGCAAACGATGACATACACTTCACATTTAAAATGGTGTTATCATATGCTTGTTATCCAGACACATAGCTTAGACTGATGTTGGAGGCAATCATTTAGCCCTAATGAGCCATATCATCTCTTTGAAATTCAAATACCTTAATGAGTTTCCCCTCCCCCACACACTTTTTAATTCCTCCCTCCTCCCCTATTTCTTTTCTCTACATTTCTTCTGAGAAATGTCTCGTTTTTCTTTTTTGTCATTTCTTTAAAAATACAAAAAATATTTTTCTTAACATCCATCCAAAATTTTTCTGGTGGAGAGATTGTGACTGAGACATCTCTTTATTATTATCATCAGCCATACTAATATAATTTTTAGTTTTGTTTTTTAGCCTCATTATTGTTGTTCATCTTTATGTGAAAACTGCATTGTGCTATGTTGTCTTTCCTCCCTCCTTGAAAAAACTATTCAGTCACTGTGGTTGCCAATCGGAGTCTCACCCTTAAAAACAACTGAAGGGAAAAAATGGATTTTGAAAACATAGGAACCCCTTTCTGAAGACCATGGAGTCATTTTTTTTAATATCTAATTAATTAGTCACAAGTAAAACTAAAAGTAAACATAGTTAAACTTAAAAAAAAAACGAAAAACAGCCATACTACCTACACAGCTACTGTACTTATTTAAACAGAAATTTGAATGCAAAAATATATCAAGTTATATCTGGGTACATGCTAATGAAGAAGTTTATCTTTGATCACAATGTATACAAACCTCCCTCCATGGTGCGTGCTGTGGTCCACCCTGATGTGACTCTTCCTGCCATGTTGATGCTTTCAACCCTCATCTGATAGGTTGAAAAGGCTTGCAGACCTGCTACAATCGTACTGCTCGCAGGAGGTGACAATGTGCTCCTGTTGGTTTGCTGTGCTTCTGGGGAAACAGTTGGATCCAGCCAACCAGAGCTGAAGAACACTTTCTTCTCAATGGCGCTACTAGAAAGATTATGTGAATCCATTGGTCCATGTAGAAAGAGCTCATACCCTGTGATAACACCTGTACAGAGAGCAAAAGGAGTGTCCAAAAGATTTGCACCGATCACTACGACAAAAGAAATCCTCACAAATTAGTAATTTCTCACATTTCAGTAAATGGGGGAAACAACAGTTGTAGTGCCCATTTTTATTGAAATAGTGTCCCAGCGCCAATCCAGCCTGTTATAATAAAAGATTCAAAGGATAAAATGTGTATTAGAAGCTGCAGCCTGCCTTAATACTCATCCCATTTGGCAATAGGATGCTAAAATCTGTACATTTTCTCTATTACTGTAATATTGTTTTGAGGAAACCATAACAGCATAAATAATGACAAAGCCCTGGCCAGTTTTTTGGCCCTGTTGTAGAAAACAGTCTAATGATGACTGAGTCCTGGCTAGTCCTCTTTAGCTTTCTGGTGAAAACCAGGCTGTTGTCCTGATCTGATATGCTCTATTCTAGTTGTTAATAAGAAAATGAGAGAGCTGGGTAAGAATGAGGACAGAGCAGCACCAAAATACAATAAAAGGCTTACAGACACACCATGGAAGAAATGAGTGTCCAAGTGTTGTTATAAGTATAAATAGAAATAAAATCTTACAATATGGAGAGGTGTTATGTGGAACCTTTGTTAAAGGGGACCTATTGTGCTCATTTCCAGCTCTATATTTTTATTCTGGTACTCAACTAGAGTAGCTTTGCATGATTCACAGCTCCCTTCTCTAAAAGCCCACTTTCTTCTCATTTTCCAACTTCCAGAAGCCTTCAAAGGAGCAGCAACCTGTACTGGTTGAGCAGCGCTTCATCCTCTCACCATTTCAGAGGTTGTCAAAGCTAACTTTAAAATCATTTAGTAACATAACATAACATTACTGACTGGAAATGGAAAGTTGTCAAATCCATCTATCTATTTATAGATGTTTGAGCCCAAATCCATTCTGGAATATGAGAATGGACAACACGAATATCAACAGCAACAAAAATTACAGCAGGACCTCTTTGCTCCATAAATATTACACGCATTACCTGCTAAATGTGTGACATTACAGTGGAATAAGTCATTCAATTACAATTTGTATATAAAAATCAAAATTCTATTTATGCCGCTCTTAAAAGGTGTATGTGTAAGGAAGTATGCTAAAATACTGACTGAGTGGAAAACGTCTGCTCTTGGAAATACAAAAAGCTAAATTTGCTTGTAAAATGTTATTTTGCTGTTACCAAATATAAAAAATATTTGTATGCTAGAGTACATTAGATGCCTATAATGCTACTCAGGTAGACTGTTTTGCTGTGCCTGGAGCTGTGCCTGGAGCTGTTCTTATACAGATAACTGTATAATGTAATAGCTTGTTGTAGATTTCTTTATACAGTAAAAAAGTGGGAAAAAAACACTGGAAATCTAGTGTTTAGAGCAGTTTGATGCCTGAGCTTTTGTCTAACAGGGATTACTTTTAGCTTTTTATCTCTCTCTCTCTCTCTGTATATATATATATATATATATATATATATATATATATATATATATATATACATATATATATATGAGAGTAGGAAATAGCATAATAGGTTCCCCTTAAAAGAGCCCACGCCCCACCTCCTGACCCTACTGTCTCTTTATGATTTTCCTTCCCTTTACATCCATGTTCAATCTTCCTTGCACTCTACATAATTATCACACCTGTCACCTCCATTTCCCCCTCCTCTAGTACTAATGTAGTGTATATAGTCATTGCAACTGAAAAAAAAATAGTTTATTAGAATGAGTATGTAATGGCTTTAAACTATTTTTAAGCCACCAAAATATTCTTCAAAGAATCTTGATGACTTTACTGAACTACTGACAATCCTCTCTACTGCTCTGCTAAATACTCTTAATGTCGGAAACTGACGATATATAATGGACCTTGCCTTATAAAATTATTGATGTGTTTTCACTGATATATCTGTCACTCTAAAAGTCCTTATAACATCAGTAACCACTGAATATACCACCATATTCATCTGAGAAAGTAGAGCATAAGTGCACTGATCATTGAGGATATTTTACCATGATTTCTCAGAATGATCTCTCAATTTCATAACTGAAAATCTTATCAATATCTTTGTCCCTTTCAGTGTTAAAGTCACTCCAAGCAAGCCAAAGGCATATTACAGAAAATTTAAATTTGAGTAAAAATCCAGAAAAGGGAGCGCAGAAACGGTGAATGATATAATCATGATTAAAGTACAAGTGCACTACTATGGATAGATTCCACATCCCAAATCAGAATTTAGAAGGTCTAGGCAGTAGTGCCAATTACAAACACACTTTGCTTATACATCTCTCAGTTTAACCAGGAAAAACAAAAACTGTTTTTGGCAGATGCACTGTTAGTTTGCATTTGAAATTGATCTCCAGCCAATCTTCTATTCAGTTTAATCATTTTCACACAAGCAATGACCACAAACCTCAAAAGAAAAACAAAGTAATGCAAAAGGGCTACTTTACTCTCATCTGTATTTCTTGTACAACCTTACAACCTGTATCTCTTGTACAACCTTAAATTTTCAACCCTATGTTTTCTCGAATTGCTACAATGAACCATATTCCTAGTTGAGACCTCCTCAGCTGATTTCAAAGAAAATGATAGGGCTGGCAAAGTCAGGGAAAAACCCTGACCAGAAAGGGGGGAGGGCTGACATTAAAGTTGATATTGAAAAATATCAACAGTGAGGGGGGAAAGGATACATTAAATATCAAATTGATGACAGAGAAAATGAAGGACAGAAACACAGAGAAACCCATGTAACAGGGCTTAGTAAGACACAGGGAGGGGAAATGATTAACAAACAGAGAGAAAAAACAAAAGACATAAATAGAGAGGGAATGCCAGGTTATAGGGCTTTGTATGATACTGAGCCTTAGAGCCATTCCAAAGCTCTTTGGATTTACCAAAGGCAGCTCCAATTCAGTGTGTATGTTTGTGTGTGTATGTGTGTGTGTGTGTGTGTGTGTGTGTGTGTGTGTTTGCTCATGCGCGTGTGTGTAGAGGTGTTAGTTGAGTTTCATGCCTCTTGGGTAACACAAGCCTAAAAGCCACCCTACTAGGTTTAATGTTAGCTAAAATATCTATGTTTTATGTGTGATTATTCTAATCTATTTATTCTGACATTGAAATTAATAATTTCTATATTCGTTATGTCATTCAGTCGTAGTATACCTGTAATAAACACAAAATGTGTGTAATAGCATCTTAATCACATGAATGTGTTTGTGTTTGTAATGGTCCCACCATTTGGCTGCTGGGGGGGCTTCCAGGAAGCGTGGAGTGTATGCGGTCCTGTAGCAGTGACTATGGGTGAAGGTTGGTTTTGTGGGGACGCAGAGGCTGTTACAAAAGCCAGTGGCTGGGTAGTAGTGCACCCTCCAGAAGAGCATGCCTGAAGACAAAATTGGGAATTTTTCATTTTGTAGGCTCTATATGCTAAAAATGTGGACTGGTCAAAAAAACTGGTTGTAGCATATTTGGTAAATTCTTTTGAAGATACATTTACTTCACATATCTGCAATTTAAAAGAAATATACAACACTGGCTGTTTCCCCAACCTACCTCCAGTATTACAATATATTGGGTGAAGGGCTTCAGGCCACTTGCCACAGCCTCTGTAGCTAAGCCTGTGTAGTGAATGATGGGCTCTGCACTAGATGAATCAGTGCAGGACAAAACAAACCTGTTGGAGACAAAAAATTGTGGTAATCAGTTCCTGTTTTCTATATTTTTCTACCACCCCCACTAGGCCACTCAACTAGGCCACATAGTCTTTATGTGTTTCAGTTAAACACTAGTGCTGGGATGTCACAGGGTCCAAGGGAATGAAAAGAAGAGAAAAGGTTAGAAAAAGTTCAGAAAAGTTACAGCGGAACAAAAGTTCTGCTCTGTCCATAATTTCTTCAACTGGTTGCTCTCTACATTTACTGTCAGTATTCACACTCTACCTTGCTTTAAGGGGATTCAAAATTCAGCATTTTTTTCTAACAATTTGTGTTGCGAAGCAAATCTCCATCAGCTCACACATTGCAGCTTGTGCTTCCTTCCATTTTTAGCACATGCCCTCAAGCTGTTTTGCTATGCCATAAACTGAATGATTTATATTGACCATTACAGTGTTTTGGCATTCAGCTTCAGCTAGAACAACTTACTGTACTGTAGATGGAGCAACTGCAAATTGTCTCTAAATTTTATGACCCACAAGTTGGAGTTTGTGTAATTGAATCTGTGGTCCAACTCTGCAACACTGCTGACACTCTCTATTTTCCTTAGTGTTCTGCTTCTTAACCCTCAATCACCCCCCCCCCCTTCTCATTACCTTTCCACTGGGCCTGTATCACTTCGTGGTGTGCTCCAGTTAAAACTAGCCGTGGTTGGACCCGGTCGTCCCACAAGATTTAAATGGAGCTGGTGGATTTCAGGTGGTGCACCTAAGGTTTGGTATGAGGCCCTTCCACTTATTGTCACTCCAGCCACATTAGCTGTTATAAGCCAGTAAGAGTAGTTGGTGTAGGGAGACAAACCGGTGTCTTCGAATGATTCAGGGCCTTTAGAAAAAGGAGAAGAAAGAAAGAGTAAGGTGCAAAGTTATTTTAGAGTGGTAGGAGACAATCAGGGGGAAGCAACATTTGTTTTATGTGTATTTGAAATAGAAAAGTTATGTTGATACTCACTGAACGGATAGCGACGTTGGATGCTGTGTACTGACTGTCCATCTCTGATGAGTGTGAAGTTGAGTCTGTTTGAATTTGGGGAGTCAGGAGGATGCCAGGAGAGATGAATGGAAGAATAACTGAGGGCAAAACCTACTGGTGCAGGCTGCTGAGAGGGTGCTGCACAAAAAAACAAATAGTAAAATAGAGAGACATCCAACAGAGAAAAACTTATGACTAAACTGATTAAATTATCTCACTTTACAGGGACACATACTGTAGAACATGCTGATGTTGATTATGAGTAAACGACTCATTAAAGTCAGCAATAACTATGCAAGACCCCCAAAATAGTACTACACAGGATTAATTTGAAATCAGTAATTTATAAACTGAATCTTTGCTGATGCTTCGGTTAATGTATGCAGGTGTGATCCTTTGTGTGTGTGTGTGTGTGTGCGCGTGCATGCATGCTTGTGTGTGCATGTTTTTTTTAACATGTAAACCAGACCTTTACTGCAGCCAAAGTGGTTCTCCGGGTCAAAATGACTCGCTTCAGGTTGACATACATCACACTTATGTCCAGTTACCAGCAGCTTACACACACACACCCCTGTGTCTGGATGACACAAACCATTGACACTGCCCACTGGGTCACATGCACAAGGTCGGCACCTGGTCAAGCAAAGAAAATAAGAAAATAATGCCAGTACATTTAAAATCAAAACCAGAACCAGTTTGGACTCAGTGTTAAAAAAAAACTGGATCTGTTTTTCCAAATACTATATAACACTGACAACCTACATATAAAAAAATTTATATACTACAGACAGACATGACATTGCACATTATTTGAATAACTAATGATTACTTAAAATGAACTATGAACTTCATGTATGATCTGTACTTTATCATAAACCAATAATTACGCAGATGTTATCAGTCACATAGTTATCTTTGTTTTATGTGATTTGATAATTGCACAGTTGTAATGTGCAATTATCCATGTAATAAATGCTGTTGCTTTGGTGTGGATGGTAGGCTGGAAATAGAGGAAGGAAATGCACGTTGAGATGTATCTGTGTTAGTGTGGGAATGTTCAAAGATAAATTCTGACTGGATATGTATGTGTGTCTGAAAGGTGTTGGGTCTTCACCTTAACACTGTGAGGGAGATCCTCACTACCATCTATCCCACCCACCATCCTCAAGCTGTGAAACTAACTTCACAGGAGCTGCTTTCCCCCTCAGAGTTGTCAAAGTGCATTGTGTGTGTGTGTGTGTGTGTGTGTGTGTGTGTGTGTGTGTGGGTGTGTGGGTGTGTGTGTGTGTGTGTGTGTAATGGTGTATGCGTATGGGTCACCAGTGTGGTGTTACCCTAACTGCAGCGGGGCAGTGGGTGATCATCCGGCCAGCTACCTCACACCTTTATACACACACAGTCACACACACAAATGGTCAAAACACAATCTGCTTGTTGGATGATATTTGGCTCAAACTCACGTACACACCACACTGGCAGAGCAAGACACTGTATAAACCCAATTACTGTCTCAAACACACAAATGTTCATGAGCGCTTACACACACACACACACACACACACACACACACACACTCAATGTGTGTTTTTATTCTACCACATACTGTACTCTCGTGCTCTGTCTCTCTCCTCCACACACTGCTACACCTTCTTTATTACTGTGTGAAAAGCCACAGCCTCATAACGAGCCGCAAATTTGTCCTGTCAACTGGTGCTCACACACACACACACGCGCACACACACAAATGCCATAGTGACTCGACCTTCACTCCATTTCCAAGGAGAAAGAAAACACTAACATCACACCCATTCTCTTTTTTCATCAGCCTCAAAA